>JADAZS010000035.1:0-326248 GCA_014872975.1 Diaporthe citriasiana | reverse complement strand
ATAATAGATTTACTATCTTTAGAAAAGGCTACTTTTAATAATAAAGTACTAACCTAATATATTTAAAGCTAATAGTATAATACTAAGTCCCTTCTTTTTAGTAATAATAATTTACTATATTTAGCCTTACTTATAATCTAAAAAAACTTTAACTTTAATATCTAGATACTAGTCTGCCAGCTTTAACAAGTAGATATATATATTAAGTATATTAATATTTTTACTAGTTTTAGCTTTTATTAACTCCTTAAATAATATACCTATATAGTAAGCTGTTTAATTATAGATAATAAAGGGTATATAGATATAAAATTATATATATATCTACTTTAAGTTATTAGAAATATAAATAAATTTATATTAAACTAAATTTAATACCTAGCTACCCAGTTTATAGAAGTTTTTAATAGACTTAATAATTAAAATAACCTATTATAGGAGGTATAAGTATAAGGATATAGATAATTACCGGTACTTACTTTGGTCTTTAATTCCGTTATAACCTTACTTCTTTTCCTACCTAAGTAGCTACTAAAGCAGTTAATATTCTTAAGTTATAATATTAATTTCCATAATCTTAGTATTCTTTATTACTCTTTGGTATATTAAATACTATAATTACTTAAACTATTAGAATATAGCTAGTATAGAAAATAATAGTAATATAGAAAGCTTACTTTCTTGTATTATACTTTTATTATCATAGCTATAGGTATTCTTATAACTATCTTCCTTGGTAAAAAGCAAGAAAATAGTTAAGTAAAATAATACTACTATATAATAATTATTGGTATTATTAGTTAATAAGGTGGGTAAGAAAAAACTAGTAGGTTAGGTAAGGTTAAGATTAAGATTATAAATATTAGTATCGGTAAATAAGCCTCCCTCTACTTATCCGTATTTCCTTAATAAGTCTGGTAATAATATTACTTTAATTTAACTTTACTCTAGGCTCTTTACTCTAGGCTAATATTTATTATAGTAGATAAAGTTAATACTACAAAGGGTTATAACCTTAAAAGGCTAGTATAAATAGGATATTAACTATTTTCCAGTAAGCTACTATAGTAGGCCGGCTTAATACCAAGTAACCCTAGTACTTATAGAAATACTTAGCACCTATCTATATTAGTATTTATATAATTTAAGACCCTATATAGATATTAAATATAAAATATCTAAATCGGTACTAAGGTTCTAGGATATTTATAAATATTTAAACTAGGGTTATTTACTAAGATATAACCTATTTTAAAAATCTATCTTAATCTTACTTAGATATTATTTCTACTACTACTATAAAACTAAACTAATATATATATATACTTATTAGTTTAAGGGGGTATACAAGTTTTTATATTAATTACTAGTATTTTACCCTTTAGATAAGACAAAGCATTATCAGGAAGTCCCTTTCTATATGGGATTTACTAGCAATAGTGGACAAAAGATAAATATGTGGTCTCCCCCCTTCGGTGGGCCCACCACTTAGTCCAATTAGTTATTCTCTGAATATACACACTATCGTCACTTATTTCTTACAGGTTCCAGTTGGTTGCAAACTCTATGTTAACCTCCAGATATGACGCATGACCACGAGCTGAGTTCGAGCGCTCTCTTCTGCAATGAGATTGTTCTCATACTCAACCCATCATCGCGAGATAGGCAGTAAATCAAACCCACAAAACCTTTAACGTCTAAAAAGCGCCCTATAGCTGCGGAAGGGACAGATTCAACAAACAAGAAACGGACCAAGAACTCAGGCCAAAGAATAGTGCCTGATTCTGGCTTTGAAATTTCGACGCATAAGAAATCAATAAGGTAGTGAAGAATCTCCTTGATGTCTTCTTGTCTATCAAGGGAGTCAGCTGCAGAGGCTGGACTCGAACCAGGCATGGAGGAGGTTGAACGAGTACCTATAACCTCAAGGCTATGTTGGAGACAGAACACCATCAACACTTACCGTATAGTTCAGCTAGACTGTGGTGGGATGCACAAATTAGCTCTAACGAAGGACAGCAGAATTGCCATCTCAATATGCAACCTTTCTTTCGGGAAGAATCTCTGCGGCCGGCCTTATTTTAAGACTTTTACAAACTACCCGTGACAGACCACGAGTACTGGCTCGATCCGCAGGATATACTCCACGTTACCTTCTGCTTGCGGACTTGCCACTACCTAGGTACAAGGGATGTCGGCCTCTTAGAACATGACACTTCTAGTTAATATTTACCTCCTTTCTAATTCAAATGACAGCTCTATTCTCGCCAGACTATTTGAATCTGAAAGCTCACCGGCAGTGGCTTCTGAGGCAAGATTGAAGCCTTTCATGACCCGCGTCCTATCTCAACCATATCGGCCTGAGCCTGAATCAGCCCCATATAGTGTGCTATTGGCGGAACGCCAGCCCTGGATTAGGGCCGCGGGAGTGACCACCTCGATGGCTGTTCGTAACTTCCATCTATTGACCACTATTGCTGCTGCAGGTCCAAGATGTAAGCTGCAATATTGAATGCTCCTGCCGAATTGTAGACCTGTGCGGATGGACAGTAAACAATGCCTCTCGCGTCCCTTGGGATTTGCTGCTCGTTTCTCTTCTTTTCTCTTCACACATCTTAGAAAACTTTGTAAGTTGCCAGATTTTCCTTTGCCTCCTCAAGCACCCGAGCACATTTTGAAGGCAGAATCTTGCCCCAAAACACTTCTTCCTCTCTTCCTTTGCGTATGGGCAGGAGACTTTTCTCACTTCACACGACACTCACATGCTCCCTTGTCCCTCAAGCGTTGGCACACAAATACCCTGACTAGCAGAGACTGCACAATGATCTTGCCAGATTCAAGTTGAGCGAGCATGCCCAGCCCAGGAATATCTTTGGGAGAGTTCATCCAACTGAAAGCTCCGTGGTTAACACCAACACTTACCGTTGAATCCCTCTTGCTCCTAGACCTTTGGACAGATGGAGGGCCTCTAAAAGTGGAGGTGTTTCACCACAACTTGTATCATACCTCACTTGCTGAATGGGACACCCTGCGAGAATCCCATGCCTCCACGAGCGGCCTAATTATCACGGTTTTCACGTTTTCACGTCGATTTTCAATCCCGAGGGTCTCTCCGGAACACTACCATGGTCAAGTTGGCTTACTCCCAGCCGTGTCCCCCATCAATCTACCCGGAGACCACAGTATTGGTTGAAAACTGGCAATGTTTATCATGGAAGTCATGCTTCAAGGAGGCTGTCCTCCATCACATATGGTCCACTCCCAAATTTGAGTTTCCTGCCCAGATGTCATGCCAACGGTTATGCTTCCTCCACTGCTTCTTCGGGTCCCATGGGCAAGATTGAGATGTAACTTTGATTTACTATTTTTCGAATCCAGAGCCCTGTCTTGCTCAAACTCCCTAGGTGTATTGAACACATTGTGAATCTGAAGACATCCAGATGTCCTGAAGTCGTTGCTCATCCTCTACTTGTGCTTTCTCATTTTCTTTTTTTGGATGGAGTGATGCTAACAGATTTATGTAACGCTACAGCGTTACCACAAAGTTCAACGTAAGTTCTTTCTCGCCAATTCAGAAGCTTTGTTACTAATATGTGTGTAGATGATGAATAACAACATTCGTTTTCGGCCCGGAGGGGATCTGCCCCCAACCCCCCCTCCATCTCCTCCACCACCAGGGGGAAACCCCAATCCTTGGCCCCCGCGCCGCCACTCGTTTCGTTTTCGTTTTTTGGTTTGTGTACTTGTTACACTTTTGATAGTGGGCCTTGCTTTTGGCTTTTATGTTGTTTTTGTGTTTTTTCGCTTTTTGTTATCAAAATTCTAGCGACCCCGTGGTAGGGCGGTTGGGTGGGTCAGGGACAAAAAAAAATCAAAAAAAATAATCCAACCCGACGCTTCATTTGGAGCTCGGCAGCGAGTTTCATCACCAGGACAAAGAAAGACCTGGAGAGGAGACATGGTCAACCGCAGGCTGGGAGCCAGACATGTCCTCGTTTACGACGTTTTTGGAGCATTTCTTCGCCGTCCCTTCCAAAGCCAACGCCAACAAGAAATCCTGGAAGCGCAGGCATCACTCATTGTCAACGGTACTCGATGCAGCTGCACCTGTCAGGGACGCCAAGATGCATGGAGCGATGGCAACGATGCTGTTTTGGTACACATCATGGTGGACTGTTCCTTGGCGAATGAAAACCTGGAGCGAAGACATCTGGAGCGCTTAGCTGAAATGGTGCAGGGAAGACGCGGGAATGGTCAGCTCTCGCGCCGCCATATGCGGCCTTGAAGTGTGGCTCAGGAAGCCCGCACGGGGAGAAAAGAGTACCGCGAAGTGCCTGGTTCTCCATTTCGCACTTTCGGAGAGGAACGTGAGTTGCAAGTCACTGAAGAAGACGCCGTCAAACGAGTTGCTTCCCCACGACGACTCGGATCCCGCTCAAGACAATCTGTCCCGGCTTTGATGAGGATGCCGACCTGGGAGGGGACGCAGATGCCGAGGGGCTTGACTGGAATATGCCCAACTCCAGTCACGGAGACTTCACATTTTGATTTCTCGTATTCGGACGTCGAGTTATTGGATCAATGGTCGATGATGGTTGGCTAAGCTCAGACTCCTGATGAATGAGTCCGTATTTGTCGAGACTGTTGTTCTCACGGCGGAGGAGAGTTTTGGCACCAGGAAGGAAATCTCGAGGAATGTCCAAATGTGTCATTCGCCTGACGGACTCCTATCAGTCACTCCGGTTTTATCGAGTATCTTGATAAAGTGTCGCTCTTTGAAATTAAACGAAAAAGGCGAACTTTGTCTTCTGAGGTATATGGGGTGCCACCTGAGTGATTGAGCTCATCGCCAACTCTCGGGACCTGGCGTAGCGTGAGCATGGCCTCTGCCTCGGCCAAGATATCCCATCGTTTACAGCCTTGGGCAGTGCTTATCCGTATCAATCAGGCCATAGTCTGCATTCTTGCAAGGAATATCTACTCATCACGATGGAGTAATTTGGGCCGGTTTCATCGATCTGACAGAAGTGTATCCTGACATGCCATAGACAGACTGAACGTTCAAGGCAATCAACGAAAAATATGACAGACAATTAATGACTTCGTGTATTGTCCGAGTTGTCCCGAAATCTAACTATAAATCTGCTATGCATTCTTTGTCCGCAAAATTTCCATTGAATACCTGATGCTAAAACCTCGCCGCTATAATACTGAAACAGGCCTTGCTCCAAAACGAATATGATAGTGCAATTTCCACATTAACATTGAAACGACAGAGAACGAATAGAAGGAATCCCGCTTTGCAATTAATAACAATGCAAAATCTACCCTGGGTATCATTAGCACACGCAGAACTCCCGTCACGCGTTCGCGTTCCTGTGCTCAGCCTCTTTGGCCGACTGCTCCCAGTCGGAGCGGGCAAGATACCAAAGCTCAACGGTGCTGACGAGGGCGAGCCCAAGCGTTACACCAAACCACAGGCCCTCGAGCTTCCACCCGAGGCCAAAGGCGGTGCCGAAGGCCAGCGGAAGGGCAACGACGTAGTACGACACAAGGTTGGCATAGCCGCCGAACTCCTGCTTGCCAGTGCCTCTCAGCAGGCCATGAGAGATGGCGGCGAGACAGTCGAAGAACTGCATCACAGCGCACACTGGCATCACTTTCGCAACGAGGTCGACGACGTCGCTATCTGATGTGAAGAGCAGGGGTAGTTGGTACCGCAAAGTCGAGAGGATCGTTACGTTGAGGACACCGACAAGGCAGCCAGCCCAGAAAGCCACCTTTGCGCACGTCTTTGAGGCGTCGACCAGGCCTGCGCCAATGAGGTTTGCCACACGCGTGGACGCTGCGATAGCGATGGGAAAGGGAATCTGGAAGGTGGTTGATGTGATCGTGATTAGGATGGACTGAGCGGCGAGGTACGTCGAACCGAATTGGCCGGTCGCGAGCGTCAGGATCTCGAAGGCAAACCATTCTGCTTCGACCATGATCATACCGGGAATCGAGAGGCGGATCATCGGGCCTAATTGGCGTGAGTGTGAGCATGATCTTATTCACAGGATGCGTGAGTGCGAGATTAGGTGACTTACCCCAGTTTGTCAACGCGCGCTTGCTGAAACCTCCCCAACATTGTTTCCCGTCCACGAAGTAGACGTACATGAATAGAAGTGTTGGCAGCAGGTTCTGGGTGATCACAACCGAAATCGGTGCCCCAACGAATCCCAAACCGAGGTGCCACACAAAAAACCAGTTCATGAACGCATTCAGGGGTGCGGCGATGAGCAGCACATAGGTAGTCGCTTGGAAGAGACCCTGGGCCTGTACGAAACGCTTGCCTCCCTCGAAGACGATGAAAGCCGGGACACCGAGGAGGTAGATCTTGAGGTACATGCCAGCCAGTTCCGCAGAGCGGTACTCTGGGATCATCATGGCCAACAGCTCCGTGGAGTACATCCAGAGGACAATGAGTGGCAGGAAGAGGAGCATCAAAAAGCTGATCATTCGCTGAATTTGCAGTCCCACCAGGTGCTTATGCCCTGAGCCGTATGCTTGGGCGCAGAGCGTGTCCAAACTCGTGGCTAGCCCCTGAAAAGGAGCCGAGCAGGTGATATTCGCAGTCATTGTTGCCACTACATATGTGTGAGCCGCGGTTCCGGGAGTGTATTGACCAAGTTCAAAACTTACAACTGATAGCACCGAGCTCGATTGTGCCAATACGGCCAACTGCGAAGATACTGGCGACGTTGATAGAGTACTGGAGGAGAAATGTGATGATCAAAGATCTCGAGTAGATTGCGATTGTCTTGGCTTCTCTCTGCCACGTCGTCTTGAGCTTTCCTGAGGCCACAGCAGCCTCCCACTGCTCATTCAGAAGTCCATCTGCTGCCGGAGGGACCTCGCCATTCCTGCTCATCTGTGCCAGTAACGGGGCCGTCTCAGACACAACGCGCGACAGAGGCGCGTCCTCCTCATCTTCGTCTGCGAGGGGAACCTTGGTCGAGAACAACTTTTTGTAGATCCGGCGCGAGAGGCTTTCCTTCTCAGGTACTGGATGCTTCGGTGGGAGGATGTGGTTGTCCCTCAGAAGACTGAGCTCCGCGTTCCTGGATTGCTCCCAATCCTCATGCGTGAGCACGGTCGATGCTCCTCTAGGGCCTAAGGCCGGCCGAGTGGTCCCGTACGCGATTGCGCTGGGCTTGCGGTACATAGCAGGGCCATGAGATTCCTCGTCTGAAAGGTCATCCCCGAAGGTAGAGTTCAGATCAGCCTCACATTCGGAGTCTTCCTCAAGATCCCGCCTCAGAGCCTCGTGGGCGATAGGTGAGCCGGCCTGAAATGAGGCTGCCAAGGATGACGCAAAATCATGAGCATGGGCATGAGACGGTGGGTTCGACCGACCGCTCTCATTACCGGTTGGAATGGGCTTGCTGCCGGCCATCTTGCCTGCCCTTCTGAGCCTCGCGTCTCCTTCGTGGATTATGTGATGTGTGGACGATAGGAAACTCGAAAGACCTATAAATTTGGGGATGGGAAAATAAAAAACGGGGTGCCCAGGCCTATACCGCCGAGGGGTCGTTCGCCACTAACAAGGACCTGGGCAGTGGTCTGAAAATCAACAACGCGGTGGGAAACGTGCTAAAGAGCGCCAAAGTCGGAGTCAAAGCCAGCAAGAATGAGGTGGGCAGACTAACGGAAAGACTACACAGTAACAAGGGCAAAGTTGGTTCTGACACAGCCAGTAGGGCTGACGGACAAACAGTCTCAAAGCTGTCGAGGTCACGATATGTTATGGAAGCACGGAAATGAGTCGTGTAGGGTGGAGGAGGTGGTGTTGACCATGATATGACACATTGGGAAGAATAAGCCGCAGCCCGCACCAGAGCACATGTGGGAGCTAAGGCGAGATATCGGAGGCGGGATTTGTGGTGCGAAGATCCACATGCGCCCAGGGAAAATGCAATGCAATGCGAACGCGCGAATGCGTGCGGCGCGGAAGACGGATGAGCCATGATCAAATAGGCGATAACCACACTGCAAGCAACGACACAACCGCGGCTGGGACTGGCTTGACTGGGCCCGCCTCGGGCCACCAGGGCATGAGGACGAGGAGCCGGCTGACCGTTTAGGAAACATTGGGCGGGCACCGGCCAGACGACCCAAGATCCTTTCTCCACACCATAATCCATGGACTGTCATGGATTCATGGATAAGATCCATGATCGCCTCGCTTCCGCAGTGGGGCGCTGGCAAATGGCACCAGGCTGTGGCTTACTTCCGAGCCTGTGGGGGAATCTGGTCGTCTGAGAATCCGGGATTCACGATAGATAGGCAGCACGAGAGCTAGCGGGTAGGCAGCGCTAGATGGTTAGCTCTTGTTCACAGTCAATGATGCGCCAGCGAAGTGAGGTCATGTGTCCTGCCCATCTCACCGCACTGTCTGGGCGGCTCAGACTTTGGTGTCAGCCAACGGAAGAGGCGCCAAATCATGCCGGTGCCGGCCACCTGAGAGGTGCGATTACAACCGGCAGTGATTGTATGGCAAGAACTGTTCGCACGGCTAGCCATGGATGGCTTGGGTCTATTCCGTCGTTGGTGGGGTTCACTGTTGTGACACTCATTCCTGGCTGCTCTGCCTAGGACTGCCGTCTGTGAAGTGGTGACGAGATGAGCTGGCAGTCCAAAACATTCCAAGGCTGAGCTGCATAGTGAAGGTGAAGGTAGTAGTGGTGCACAGAGATCGGGAGCCGGCCCCGGCCGAGCACAGCATGCGAAAAAGCAACTTGGCCAGGATCTTTCGGTGTGTTGGTGTGTCGAATCAGGACGCCCGCAACGGCAGTGGCGCATAGTCGACGACGTCCTAGACTACAGTACAAAACGGTCCACAACGAGTGAACAGGAGGTTGTTCGAAAGAATTGATTTGATTGATGCTGGAGCGGGTCTCATTCGGCCAGCCCCTCAGCCCCTCAGCCGGTCCGGCCTGCACCTGCACCTGCACATGTGCCCCGCGTCCCTTCCCACTTTGAGATGGCCCCAGCTCTCAGGAACACAATCACGCAATTCCACAGGCAAAAGCCATTGGCCTATCATAACAGACTTGTTGTCTCGAAACGGAGGGGAGTGTGGATTCATGGGTGACAGGCTGTGGGTGACATCATCCCCTCTTCACCCACACAGCCTTGTCAAGGTCAACAGCCAGGTCTTCCTATACCCATGTATTTGAAAATGAGAGTTGGTGGTCGAATCTATGGTGGTCGAAAGCTTGAGAGAGTGTTGGGATAAGTGAGCAAGATGAATGTGATTCATCACACACATACCGAACGGCCTGCATTTGCCGACCCGAGCGACAGCCGCTATCGGGAGCCCCCAGCAGGAACAGCTGATCAACGCCCTCGAAAGCTCCCTCTTGGTCCGCCAACCAGGACGTCATTGAGCACGCGTTTTGGTTATCGCGTGCTCAATCAACCTGCGCCTTGAACAAATCAAAGCCCAGGTTTGAAAGTTGATGCAACTATACCCCAGCTCGACTTGGATTCTGCCCTCAGAAGACCAATTCCCCCAGAATGAGGCTCTGCTGTTCGGACGAGGTCCGTCTCCACCTCGTGTAAACCTTAGTCACTTATCCAGCCGACCATTTTTATTAGCTTTTGTGAAGGACCCCTCATCTCATTGTACACGCACTCTCGTCGTCCGAAACTCTCCGAGATCTCAGATCTCACTCGACATGGCCGACATCCGCGATGAAGAAGACGGCAGCTTCTGTGCGGTGAGCTGCTGTACAACGCTCAACGAGCTGAGGAGGCCTGTCGACGTCGACGACCTGTTCGACTCGGGGTACTGCTAGTAAGTTGCCATATCAAATCTTCTCAACTCGCTCATCACACCACATACATACACACGCACGCACACAACATCAAATTAACCGAAACGCAGCAGCGACTTAAGCCCAGGCGGCGGCTCGTCCTCATCGGCCTCATTCTTCGCGTGGCCTTTCCTCGGCCCGCTCCTCTTTGAGAACCAGACCTCGGACGCCCGCGACCACTGCGCCAACGAGCGCACATTCCTCAGCTACCTGCGCCTTTCCGTCTACATGGCCGTTGTCGCCGTCGCCATCGTCCTGTCCTTTCACCTCAAGTCCCAGCCCTCCCCCGCGGAGCTGCGCATGGCCAAGCCGCTGGGGCTCGTCTTCTGGGGCCTGAGCGTCGCCTGCCTGTTTGTCGGGCTGGGGAATTATATACGTGAGCTTTCTTTCCCCTCTCCCTATTTGGTCCCACCCCCCGGCTTCGTTTTCTTATACTTTCTGGTATTACGAGACGGTGTGTTCATGTGGACGGCACTGACATGCTAATTTTGCTTGTTAGAAACGGTGAATAAATACAGCCGAAAGGCTGCGATAGTACAGAGTGGTATCAAAACACAGCTTGTGAGTCTCGCCCGGAGCTCTTGCCTCCTCCTAAATAAGGAAAACATCAAAAGGGATACGTCGGTCCTGACCAATTGCTGCCAGACCATGGGTATCGTATCCCTTAGCATCATCGCGACCTGTGTGACGCTGCTGGTCGTCAACAAGATGAGCCAGGGAATGGACGACAGCAGCTAGGTCTGGTCTTGCCACATGGCCCTGGCGAAATCCAATCAAGCAGAGACTTGGAAAAATCCGAAGCCAGCCCTGCTCATCATCCCACACTCGTGCACAGTGAGACACGCGGATCCCAAGAGGTATATACAACTTGCCAAATCAAACACATCCATTATTTCCTCGATGATCCTTAACGCCAAGACCGACGAATCCAGAAGCGCCTCGCTGTAAAGATCTACACCCCATCGTCGCTCATGCAGTACAAGTCCTTCGCAGACGGGTCTGGCACCGCCGCCTGGCCTGTCCTACACCCACCGACCGTGCGCCTGAACCCGGCCGCGTACTTGATCGACTCCTCGTTAAGGTTCTCGAGCGATATCCGGTTGTCGTCCCACGAGAGGAGGGTCATCTCGTTGAATCGCGGTAGCCCCTCACCATTGGGGAGGCCGTCCAGGAAGGTCCCGTGTCGAAGAATCACTTCATCCTCGTCGCCGTGTTTCATGCTCGATCTGTCCTTCTCATACTCCTCGGGTTTCTGGTACAACTCCCCGTGAATGGTCGCCAGATTTGTCGCGAGGTCCGCTCCCGGGTAGACAGTCATGTACCCGCGGGCGCGACAGAGCCGGAGTGCATGCTCCAGCCACGAAGGATAGTCCCTGCTGACTGACTTCTCAGCCAGGAGGGCCGGCGTGCTCTGGAAACCATGTTGCGCTTCCAACAGTTGCGAGACGAACCCGTGCAGCTCAGCCCACCTTTCCCCTAGGAACAATGCCGCATTGCTGTTTGGCGCTTGCCAGAGGAATGAAGTCGAATGGCTGGAACTAGGGGCACCGAGCTCGGGCCCATCAGGGCTGCCAGCCTCTCTCTTCGGTGGCACAAACGTTGCTGAGCCGTCAAGGGTCTTCCTGGGCAGATCGAGACTCAAGCTGAAGACTCTCTTATCCCATGCTTGATAGATCGCGGGGCCCGAGTATCGGTATTCTAGGAGAGCCATCTTCAGGTAATGGTAATAGTGAGGGGACAGCTCGACTTGAGGAGATAGCACTAGGACATGGGAGAGGCCTTCATTCAGAGGCCAGAAGCCCTCGAGAAACCGTACCGAGCTCTCCTCTTCCGTGTCACCGCGCCTTGTTATCCGATGTCTGAGAGTCAGCTGGTTTGCAATAGCCGGATTGGAAGCTCTACGAGGTGGCCAGTGGAAGGTCTTTAGGAACTGGGCTGTCGGCGGGTCGATTTCCTCCGGTAGTTCGATAGTGAGGTGGGGTACAGCACTCGCAGTATAGTCGGCTGTCCGCAAGGACTTCAGCAGTCTGATCAGGCTCCCTGATGCTCCTGCGTGCGCATGAACCAGAATATCCACGCTGAACTTATTCCAATGCGATAGCGATTGCGAGTCTAGCTTCGAGATCCATGCGAGGTGATCAACTGCGGACCCGGGGAGCTCCACGATAGCTTGACCAATCTCCATCTTGTTCGCCTGTTTCCGCAGTGATTTGAGCAGCAGGGGATCTTCCGCCCCGGAGGAATCCACAATGACTGCTTGAGGGTGCATGTAATTATTCATGTGGTAGAGCGCTCGTTCAACGGACTTTGCGAATCTCTCGTCGGAAGAAATGCTGGGGAACTCGGCGCGCGCATCTACGATTTGTCAAAAACAAGTCCAGTTTCTGGCAATAGACATTATACACCTACCGTGGAATATGATTTCACAGCTCTTGCCGATCCCATTGACAGCCCGCAGCTCTTCGATTTTGATGTCATTTCTGCTGAGCAATGCAAAATGGACATAGGACCTTAATTCCCTGCCCATCTTGCACGCCAGCGGAAGCAGTGAGCCGGCGCTTCTCAAGCTTGACGCCGCAAACAAGACATTTTTGTTGAGTGTCGAGCCACCATGAGTACCACTTATTGCGTGTAGAGTCTCTGCGAGCTCCATGAACCTGACGGGACCATCATAACTGCGGCTGGGAGGTCCAGACTCGTCTTCATCCTCATCGACCTTTGCAGCCTCTTTGGCGGGCTGAGGCTTCGGGGCAGCGGCAGGTGGTGCTTTCGCAATCGGATAGTTGGGGCGGCCAGATCGTCGTGGGCCCACGTCGGTGGGAATGTTGTGGATGAAGAGGTAGGCGGCAGCGGCGATCAAGACCAGGAGGCCGAGGCGTTTCAAGGTCTTCCGGGGAGCCACTCGAGGCGCAGATTTCCACCCGATCGACGAGTCCCTCTTCCTGCCCCGCTTGACATACAAGTCATCGTCTTTCTTGTGGGACCCAAGCTCCGGGTCGACGGTGGCTGGCATTGCCCCAGCCGCTCCCAGGCGCACGGGGTGCGAACCTGGTGTGCGCGGGCCGGGAGGGTACGACAGTGTCTTGTCTTGGGGCGCAGGCTAGGACTTCACGTCATGTCTGGCGTGAGGCGTCTGGTGGCCCAGTCAAGGGGGTGACCGTCACTGTCTGGGTTGGAGAGGGCTGATGTGGACGTGGTCGAGTCGTTCGGGGGTTGGGTGGCAGAGGGAACAGAGACGGCACGAGGGCGCGTCAACGAAAAATCACCACCACGAATGGGAACCGGAGAAGTCAGCCTTGGAGAACTCAAGTGCACGGCTTGGTTACTCCAGGCGTTCGAAGGTTATGGATATCTGAATTGTAACCACGTTGCCATTTGGGGCGGAGATGGGACGAATTGGGAGGGGGGCCTCAGGTGGGAACGACCATGCGTGGGTAGCAGCCAGACTAATTCAATGGCATATTCCGCCCGAGATGATCGAGGGCCAGGCTAGCCGGATTCAACACAGCCTGTCCCTGACCCCTGTCGTGGTGCCAGTGCCGATTAGCCACCTGCCCCACGACTCTTGGACCTCTGAACCCTGCATACTCAACTGCAGATCAGTCCCGTGGTGGGGTCCAGGCAGAGGAGCTTGCTTGCCTGACCCAGCCATGTGGTAAAAATCTCCAATCGGGCTTCAGAATTGGATGTAGAGAAAATTTGGAGCTCGAGAAAAGTTTCTGGACTCTCACCAGCCGCATTCAAAATATCATTACTGAGTGTTGGTTGTTCACTCAACAGCTTTGTTTAACAAGCTGATTCAAATCATCCACGCTTTCTTTTCTGATACTATCAGCAAAAATAAGAGGAAAGAGGAGTAAACGAAAATGGGCAAATCGCGGAGAAACAGAGCCAATGCTCATCGTGCAGACCCCATATCTGCGACCATAAAACCAGTCAAGGCACCAAACGACCCTGAGCTTGCTGCGCTCAGGGAAAAGAGAATCCTTCCCGTTATAAAGGACGTCCGAAGCGTTGACCCCAGCGCTCGCTCAGCAGCTGCCGGCGCTGTCGCCAACATTGTCCAGGACGCCAAGTGCCGCAAGCTACTCCTCCGGGAGCAGATCGTCCCTATCGTCCTCACCGAGACGCTCACAGACTCAAGCCTGGACAGCCGTGCTGCCGGCTGGGAGATATTGCGTGTGATTGCTTCAGAGGAGGAGAGCGATTTTTGTATTCACCTGTTCAGGCTCGATGTGCTGTCTGCCATAGAGCATGCCGGCAAGAATGTCAGTAATCTATCTGCCCAAGTCGCTACCTCTGTCTGAGCTGTTATCTGACAGGTTTCCAGGTGGTCCAAACAGTTGCAGAGTCATCTTTCGCCAAGGCACCCAAGGCCCAGCAACAAGTCGTGTGGAACATCACAACGGCCTTGATTGCGCTGGTCAATGCCCTGGCCACAGCTCGGGACGAGATTCTGGACGCTATAGCCTCCAACCCTCAAATCCTCCCTTTCCTGTGCTTCCTTGTCACTCACACTTCTACGCCGTATGAGTCCTCCACCGAAGCTCTCAGCTGTCTGATGTCGCTGTCCGAGGACAATCTCAAAGTATCCCAGCTCGTGCTCGCTGATCCGTCGGGCTGTTTCAGAACCCTTACAAAATTCAAAGAGGGCACCGACGTCAAGTCAGTTTATTCCTGTGGCGTTCTTCACAACATTTTCTCGTCACTCGAGTGGCACGACGGGAGCCCTGGTCAGGATGGGGCCACGGATGCACAACTCATACCGACCTTGTCTCGTGTACTAGAACGGACGAGGCAGGAGCCCAAGACGAACAAAATCAGCGGTGTTGCTCCGGAAGCTGTGTCACTGGCACTTGAAATCCTGGCGTCTATTGCAACGGATCTACAAGGCACTGTGGCCAAGGGCAACAAGGACAAGGATGAGTGGAATGGGATCGAGGATGACGACGCAATGGCGGATGACGATGACGAGGGAGCGAAACAAGAAGGCGATGATGAAAACGCAGACACTGCTGACGCCATGGAAGCTGACGGGGCCGAGGGCGAGGAAGACGACGAGATGGATGACGACGCAATGGAGGCAGACCTGGATCTCGTCACGGGAGGAGACGACGGTGCCGAGGACGACAGCGGGATCGATGACTTGCCGACACTCAAAGAGTTTATGACGAAAGCAGTACCACACATCATCCGCATGGCCAACCTGGCACCCGCATCAGACGAGGCCATAGCGATTCAGAGCGAGGCGTTTTCCGCTCTCAACAACATATCTTGGACGCTATCTTGTTTCGACTACTCAGAAACTGGCAACGCCGGCATCCTGAAGGCCTGGACGCCAGTAGCCAAGCGAATCTGGTCCAATGTTATTGCCCCCGTACTCGCGACGGACACGGCGGATGTCTCGTTGGCGTCCCTTGTCACCAGCATCGCATGGGCCGTCTCTCGCACTCTACAGGGGTCGACACCTCTTGTTGGCGACGAACACCGGAAATTTATCGCTCTCTACAAGGCCTCCAAGGGCCTTTCCACGAAACCTGAAGGCGAGGCCAACCAAGAAGAAGCCGACCCGTTCCAAGCTCTCGGAGTCAAGTGTGTCGGTGTGCTGGGCCAGCTTGCTCAAGACCCTGCACCTACCAGCCTCAACCGTGAGGTCGGCATCTTCCTGGTGACCATCCTCAACGAGCTGCCGGACACGCCAGCCGCGGATGCGGTAGAGGCTCTCAACCAAATTATGGATATCTACGGCGATGAGACCCATGCATGCGACAAGGATGTGTTCTGGAAGGACAATTTCTTGAAGCACCTTGAGGAGATCCTCCCCAAGGCCAAGGCCGTGGCGAAGACGATTGACAAGAGAGGCGCAACAGCCGAGCTGAGATTCCGCGCAGATGAGGTCGTTCTAAATCTGGGCCGCTTCATCCAGTACAAGAAGAAAAATCCGCCGAAACCCTGAGGATAGGAGGTAGCATTCACGGTGGAAAGGTAAACATGGTGAGGTCATGATTCAGGACGATCTTGCTGATCGCTCACCTGAGTCTCATCGTGTGCTGGTGGCTTGTAATGGGTTGACGGGGCGAACTGTTCCATTTGGTCAGCAAGACGCAAGCTGTGCCTATCTAGGCACCGAGGACGGATCGTGCAAACCTCGCTTGAAACGATATGATTCATAAGTAAATAGCAAAAGCATAGACAAGTCTTGGCAAATACCGGTATCTGGTTGCGTCGAAACCCGCAGGACCGGAGGCTCCTAAAAACAAGGTAGTAGAAGGGGAACCGCATCTGTGTCTGTGCCTCCCATGACGAAAGCCATCCGTCGGGCCCGTCCCGTAAGCAATACACCGCAACGCCACAGAACCTTCATATGAAACCATTCTTTACCCGATGGGCTTGAGCTTCTTCTTCTTCTTCTTGGACGGCTCGCCGCCGGCGCCCGTCTTGCCCTTCTGGAACTCCCTCCACGAGTCGATGCGCACCTCCCGCGTGGCCTCCCAGTCCTGCTCGTGCTGCCTCTTGCGCTTGCGCTCGTCCAGCTCCTCGTCCTCGCGGCGCTGCTGCCGGCCCTCCTCCTGCATCTGGCCCTTCATCTGGCGCCGCCGCCGCTGCTCATTGTCGACGAGCACGCGCACCGTCTTCTCGGCCCACTTCCTGTGGAACTCCTCGTCGGGCTCTTTGACCTCGGGCGAGTCCACCGTCCACTTGTTCTCGCGGATCAGGAGCATGCGCGCGTCCGCGATCGCCTCGTCCAGCTGCGCCCGGTGCTTCTCGTCCATCAGCTCCGTCTGCGCCTTCTTCAGCCGGTCGAAGGCGTCCGGCGCGCGCGGGTTCTTGGTCTTGTCCGGGTGGATCAGCAGCGACTTCTTGCGGTACGTGATCTTGATGTCCGACTCCGGCACGCCTGGCTTGAGGTCCAGCACGGCGTAGGCGTCGAGCCTGAAGGCTTTAAGGATGCGATCGATCTCGGCATCCTGTGGGGTTGGGAAGAGGTGGACGTTAGTCAGCCTGTCTGGGCGGCGGAGAAGATCTGGGAGTAACTTGCCTTCTCCCACTCCTTACCCTCGGCATCGAGGATGTCCAAGGCATCTCTGTCATCAACGGGCTGTTCTTCTGAGGATGCCATCTCGGCTTTTGGCTTTTGAGCTTCTTACCGTGTGGAATTGGACAAGTGTAAGAGTTGTCGCAAGGCCAGCTGAAGTCGTCTTGAAATGCGGTCGCCGAGTGCCACAGAGCCAGGGTCTGCTGCAGGAAGGGGCGAGACCTAGCTACCTTAAAGTGGGTAAGCCCCACCCACTGCACCAGTGGATCGGCACTGCCAGGGTCTTTATCGATAAACCCATCCCTCCCAAAATTTCGGAATTCTCGAGGTCTGGAAGAGAAAGAAGGAGCTTCGCTGTTGGTGACATCTTCCCACTTGGTTTTTTTCGTAATCCTCCAAGATGCCTCGCGCCGCGTCACCGACGCCTTCAGATGGCGAGATCGACATCTTCGACTCGCTATACACCGACAACGTAAATACGAAACCCCAAGCGACGGCAGACGGAGGCTTCGATTTCCTCGACGATGCGAACCAAGACGACGGCGATGAGGCGTTCATCGCCCTCAAGCAAGCAGCCTCATATAGGAAAGCTGCGAATCAAACTAAAGGAACTGGTCAAAAGGGAGGCGGTTTCCAGTCCATGGGTATGTGCAGTTTGGCCGGAGGGAGACCTTGACAATGTTCGAGCGGTACTGACAAGAATCAGGATTGAACGCAAAACTACTATCGGCTATCCTCCGCAAAGGTTTCAAACAGGCGACTCCAATTCAGCGAAAAGCGATACCTCTTATACTCCAACGAAGGGATGTGGTCGGCATGGCAAGGACAGGATCCGGCAAGACCGCGGCTTTCGTCATACCCATGATTGAGAAATTGAAGGCACACAGTGCTCAGGTGGGCGCTCGAGCCTTGATCCTGTCGCCTTCTCGAGAACTTGCGTTGCAAACACTCAAGGTGGTCAAAGAGTTCGGGAAGGGCACGGATCTGAAGTGTGTCTTGCTCGTGGGCGGTGACAGCCTGGAGGAGCAATTCGCCTCAATGACGACGAACCCGGATATAGTAATCGCGACACCCGGTCGATTCCTTCACTTGAAGGTGGAAATGTCGTTGAATCTGTCCTCGATCAAGTACGTCGTCTTCGACGAGGCGGACCGGCTGTTCGAGATGGGTTTCGGGACGCAGCTCGCTGAAATCTTGCATGCCCTGCCAGCGTCGAGGCAGACCTTGCTTTTCTCCGCAACTCTCCCCGCGTCGCTTGTGGAATTCGCCCGCGCTGGTCTACAAGATCCGAGCTTGGTGAGACTGGACGCGGAGACCAAGATTTCGCCTAAATTGGAAAGCGCGTTTTTCTCTGTGAAGGCTGCGGAGAAGGAGGCCGCCCTAATTCACATCCTACACGACGTTATCAAGGTACCGACAGGTGAACCGGAGGGCGCTGCACAAGACGACTCGGGCCAGGTTTCGAAGAAGCGAAAGCGAGGGCAGGACGAGTCGAAACAGGAGAAGCCGACGGAACACTCGACCATTGTGTTTGTAGCCACCAAGCACCACGTCGAGTATGTGGCCGCTCTTTTGCGCGAACAGGGATTCGCAGTGTCATACGTATACGGATCGCTGGATCAGACCGCAAGAAAGATTCACGTCGACAATTTCCGCCGTGGGAAAACAAACATTCTCGTGGTCACAGATGTGGCAGCGCGTGGTGTTGATATCCCGATCCTGGCAAATGTTATCAACTACGACTTCCCTCCTCAGCCTAAGGTCTTTGTCCATCGAGTTGGACGTACTGCACGAGCAGACAAGGAGGGCTGGAGTTACAGCATTATGCAGGACTCTGATGCTCCCTATTTAATTGACCTGCAACTATTCCTGGGCAGAAAGCTGATACTGGGTCGAGAAGTGGGCAGCTCGCCATCGTACAAGACCGACATGGTGGTCGGTGCTCTGCAGCGCTCAGAGATTGAGACGCAAGTCGAGTGGCTCAATAAGCTCCTGAAACAAAACGAGGACGTCAAAGCACTACGCAGCGTTGCCGCAAAAGCAGAGAAGCTTTACATGAGAACCAGAAATCCAGCATCAAGTCAGAGCGCAAAGAGGGCAAAGGAGGTTGTGGTGTCAAATGGGTGGAACCAACTACACCCGCTGTTTGGGGAGATTGATGACGAGGCAGAGAGGGCGCGTAACGATATGCTGGCTAGGATCAGCAAATGGGCGCCAAAGGAGACTATTTTTGAGATCAACATGGGGAAGAAGACGGCTTCTAATCCAGGAGCAGAAGTCATGAGGAAGATCCGGGCAACAATCGTGCCGAAGAACCGCGTGGAGAAAAAGAAGGACGATGTGGAAGCAGCTGAAGATGTTGACATGGCCGATGCACAAGTAGTGCGGGAAAACGGAGAAGGTGAAGAGAACGAGGAGTCTGCTGCGGGCGAAGATGAAGACGAGTCTCCGTCCGAGGATGAGGAAGACGACGGCTTCAACCACGAGGTTATTTACCCGGCTGAGAATAACAACAAGGACAAGAAGAGATCCTACAAGGATTCGGAATTCTTCATGTCATACACGCCACGCACAATCAACGCAAACGAGGAGAAGGGCTACAGCGTCAACAACGGAGGGCCGTCATTCGTGCAGGCGGCACGCGACGTGACGATGGACCTGACCAACGACGACGGGGCCAAGTCGTTCGGCGAGCCGGCGCGGGCCAAGATGCGCTGGGACAAGAAGCAGAACAAGTACGTGTCAACGGCCAACGACGCAGACGGGTCCAAGGGCGAAAAGACGCGCATGATCCGCGGCGAGTCGGGCGTCAAGATCGCGGCATCGTTCCAGTCGGGCCGCTTCGACCGCTGGCGCAAGGAGCACCGCCTGGGCCGGCTGCCCGGCGTGGGCGAGATGGAGAAGAGCGGGCTGGCGCGGCTGGCGGACGACAGCGGGCCCGGCAGCGGCGGTCCTGGGCAGGGGCAGCGCCACTTCAAGCACAAGCAGGAGAAGGCGCCCAAGGAGGCGGACAAGTACCGCGACGACTACCAGGAGCGCAAGAAGAGGGTCGCCGAGGCCAGGGAGAAGAGGATCGGCAAGTTCAAGGACGGCGCGGGGAGCAGGCGCGAGATCAAGGGCAAGGACGACATCAAGAAGTCGCGCAAGATCGAGGCGCTCAAGAAGGCCAAGAATGCTCGGCCTTCGAAGGGTGGCAAGAAATAATGGACATGTGTTATTACTGTATAGCTGTGGTCATCGAGCATCAGGTCGTTCTTGGTCCTGCCGGTCTTCTCAGTTGGACAATATTTTTCCCCGTCAAAAACGATTCACCCGCCCCACAAACATCTGAGAAGCAACGTTACCAAGGAAGACAGCCAAATACCGTCAACATGACAAACTTGCTGGATGCAAGACCCAAGTCTCTTAATGAGTTCCCCACGGTTGTGTCGGGCGTATGCTTCAACACACTTGCGTATAGACCTTGCCGTCACAGCACTCGTATCCATCGTCTTCCCAGGTGCCGCCTCGTAGTCACTATCTTTCGAGCATGGCCAAGCCAACATAATAGACGGAGAAAGAACGCCGTTTGTAAATCTAGATTCGACTTCTCCGGGCTGAGATGGGGTCCATTACAAGTTCAACTCAACATCAAACAGTCACATACATCATTACCGTAACACAGCCACATTCAAAAAATGCGAAAACGTCACTGCACTTCCACTATAGCCTAATCACCTTCTGTCTGGTTATCCTATAGGAATTTATTCTATAGAAGCCTTCCTAAAGAAGATCCTCCTAAAGGATGCTGTTTTATAGTTAAATAAAAGGGGTTCTAATTAAGAGAAATTATTTTATACGAGGTTATTCTTTAAGAGATTATTCTTTAGGAAGCTATTCTTTGAGAGATTATTCTTTAGGATGTTATTCTATAGGAGGTTTTAATAAAGGAGGTTATTTTATTAGAGATTATTCTATAGGAGGCTGTACCATAGGAGGTCCATCCCACAACAGGTTTAACAGTGAGAACTGCCCAGGTGGTCTGCTACAGATGCTATGGCCGTGTAGCCGGGCATGCTAAGAGTACCTAGGTTGACACCAGGCTGCCACCAGCGTCAGAGAGTCGGATAAGTCAGCTTTGCGTGACCGTCTCTGGCTACACGGTATAAAATCTCGTCACAAGCAGGGCTACCTCCACTGACTTTTCAACTCCGACTTTAGACCACTCCGTGACTTGCAGTCGTGCTCCTTCCTCGAACAAGAGTCCAGGCGCGCTGTGAATGCGTTCTTCAAGCCGGACAAACATGGAATCGCAAAACAAAAAGGAAGGCGAGAGCCGCAACGGTGAGTCCAAGTTGAATCTGGAATCCACCAAGCACCTCAGCACTGCATTCCAGACTTCATATGAATCCAAACTTCCATCATGCGTTCTGCCACGCTCGCCTGCATCTCTCTTCTTCTTCTTCTTCTCCTCGCGCAACACACACGCACCTTTGACATATACCTGAACAAAGACCCTAACTGCTCGGAAGACAAAATCGATGTCGTCTGCGAGAATCAAAAAGTCGGCGACTGCTGTAACGGCCGTGTCCGCAACCTGTACAACTCGGCGCAGGCCAGCGACTTTCAAGGCAGCGTCGTGCTCTACGGGCTGGACAGGGCCAGGACCCCGAAGCCCCCAACCGCTGCGGCCTGCAGCTCGTGAAGGACGACCGCTGTGCCACGACCGACGTCCCGATGGGCTCAGCCGCCGGCGTCCTCGGCATCGAGGGCGGCGACGAGGACCCCCGCTTTGACCAGAACCCGACTGACGGTGCGGGAGACGGCGAGGACGGTGGCGGTGGTGACCACGGCCGCGAGCACGCTCAGGACGTCCCCCCCAAGAAGGAGACCTGTGAGTACCATTCTTCTCCTGCTACGGAGCCCCGTCTTTCGCGTTTTGGAATGTTTCAGAACACAACACTTTAGGCTCCGTAGCAAGACTAAAGTCATTGCTTAGGGATCGAGAAGAACGCAAAGGTCAAGCGCGGTGCCGACGGCTGGCGCGCGCAGCAGTTTACGGCCTATGCCGTCCGGTCTGGCGCTTATGTCTGGAAGCTGTCGCGCGACTCGGAACATGCCCCTGCGTTCGAGGCTCTCACCGACCCCCAGGAGCAAGTCGACTTCGTCAAGCGATCTGGTGTCGTTAAGCCCCGCTGAGGTGCTGAGTACACAATGATCAACATTTGAAGGGAAATATGGTACGGATGTAGAGGACAGGACAGCAATGGAGGATATCTGATACTGGGCTCGCCTTGAATGTTTCTAGACAATCACACTCGCTCAGTCAACATGACAGAGGCAGAAGACTTCAGGAATCTCATATTTGGGTCTTTTGCCCCTAGCCAAGACAGAATTCAATTGCCTGAAATCCCGGCGACGTAGCCCCGCTATGGCGGTTGCGTTTCACAAAGCAACTGCCGATAGGAATAAGTTGCCTCTGGTATTGCTCGATTTCGAGCCTGTAGTGCTTCCTCTGAGGTAGAATGATCGCACATATTTCAGGCCTCTGGCTGGTCTTGGTGCTCCATGGTCAACGTGATGGTCTATCAGTTTTCACCCTCGAGAACTGACCCAATACATGACAGGTGAATTTGGACACTATAAAGTGGCTCTTGCCAGAAGCATTGCGGAAATTTCACTTCTATTCACTTGTGCAGAGAGTCATTACTACATGAATTACTGGAAAACCCATGCTATCCCCGACTGATTGTTACTCAGGGCCGGCCTCTCTGGACATGATTACATGCTGGTAAGTATAGAATGTCAGACTTCAAGTTGTTGCAATGCCACGATCCAGAAGGGCCAATCGGCATCCTGTTCTGGACTGGGATTCAACTTGAGCAGCTGCTGTATTTCATATCATCAAGTCCGACTCAACCATACACGCGATATCCATGAATGGCGGCGCCACAAATGATGGCAAAAGTGGTTACCACGGCCGCTCCACGAACCCCGACTATTGACGAATCACTTTTATCGCTGTTGCAAATAGATCTAGCCTACCTAGGTAGCATAACGTCAACAATCCCGGGGTTCGATCGCTATCGTCAAGAATGAAATCGCCTAGATACACGCTCAATACTAGATGCCAATTACGATAGCATCTACCCTACTAAACAATGGGCGATGCATCCGCTCTGGCCGTCTCGGATTACCCAGGTGACAGGTGCGGCCGAATTCGAGTGGTAGATTGACTTGCGACCAGCTATAGCAGGACCAAATTCCACACTTGCTCCAGTGGTAGTATCGATGGTCATAGGAAAAGCCATCTGTGTGGAAAGATTGAATGCTCCATTGCGACATTCAGATCGAGAGACTTCAAGAAGCAAAGCAGCCAGGTTTCCATGCAACGTGATGTGCTCCTAGAGAAATCTTCCAGGAGGCTCATTACACTTATTGTACCTAGTGGTCAGATACGAGTCAAGTCAATGGGGGAAGATTGCTGTCAAGGATTCAGTCTTATTTAGTCTACTGGTAATGGAGAACACAACATCTATGTGTATATGAACCAACAGCATATAGCTGATTTTTCTGAGAAGAAGTCCTCTCGGTAGACCTCAGAGAAGCTGCTCACAACTCTATGTCACCCCCGCGGAGTGGTAATTACACTAATTTTTCAACTCTAGATGACCTGTCCGAGACATCGTATAGGTTTGAGTCTCTCAGCCTAGAGTTAGAATCACACGTTCTGTCTGGTATGCATTTGCTACTCCTACGAGAGACAGGCTTATGCCATGTTCCCCATCTCCTTCGCCTCACTGGCTCGTTGCGCATAGATTGTGGCTTCACAATGGCACTGGATAAGTTAGAGCAGTTCTTCTCAGGTTGTTCTTATTTTATTTCACTCTCACCGCCACATATTCGAGGTATGTCCATCTCTCCTTTCTGGGCACGAAAAGGCTCTCTCCACTTCCTATCCTATCTCCGCAACCTCAACGATACGTCCCTACCCTGATCCACGTTAACCAAAAGCCAAGGCCATCAGGCCGAATAACCACACCCCCTTTCTAGCAAAATCGAATCAAAAAAGAATTGTGTATGAAACAAGAATAAAACCGCTGAATGAAGACTGAAAAAGGTAGAATATCGTGGGTAAAGGAGCTCGCGGACCCCTAGGACCCCGACCAAGTTGAAAAGAAGGTTGTGTCGTTACGATAGAAAGGATCATTGCCGCCTCCAACGCCCGATAGATATGTGGTCGTTCATTGCGATTGCTGAACTGTCGCTCTCCGCCCTGGGGGTATAGACTCCGCTACCGAAACGTGCCGCAATCTCTTTGAAGTTTTGTGATTTTCGAGGTCGTTAAAAGTGCAAGTGTGGGTGCTGAGTGCATTACTGTATACATTTTATATCGACACATGTAGAGATATTTTGAATCTGGGTTTTTTTGCTTTTTTTGCTTTTTTTAGATGGTTCATGCCTGCTGCATGTGTTCAGGCAGGCCAACGTGTTCGCGAGAGTCCACCTACACGTTTTCGTCGGCAGGGTAGTCTAGTAATTGTCAGCGCGTAGTCCTCTTTCTCCTGTAGGAAGAATGCTTGAAACTTACACCACGAGCAGACTGCGATGATGACGTAAAGGCACATCAGGAGCATTCCTTCCAGCCAGTGACTCTTGCCATCACCAATCAGGTAGTTGACCAAGAGTACCGACACGAACAGAACTGCAACCTGGAAGACGTCGAAGCTCAGGCCCATTGCATCGATGCCCATGCCCCACCCGATAATAACGAGGAGCGGGATCAGGAACAGTGCAACCTGCATGCTCGAGCCGACAGCAACACCGATGGCGAGATCCATCTTGTCCTTGATGGCGACCGTGACAGCAGTGGCGTGCTCGGCTGCGTTTCCGACAATGGGAAGCAGGATCAGACCCAGGAACTCCTTGCTAATGCCACCCTGACTGGTCACATAGTCAATGCTGTCGACCAAGAACTCGGCACAGAAGGCGATAAGGACAGTGGACCCAATTAAGGTGCCCATGGCGACGGCGAAAGAAAGCTGGGGTTCCTCCTCATCGCCTTCCTCGTCGTCGATACTTGGATCCGCGTTGAGCATTTGCTGGAGCTTCTTGTTGTTGCTGCCCTCCTCCTCATGGCCGCCGGGCATACCAACAAGTCCTGTTGGACCAATCAGTCCCTTCTTGATAGCCGCAGGACCCAGGTCATGCTTCTTGGGCCGCATGGGCACCTTCTGGCTCTCCTCAGAAAAGACTGAATGGTGGGTCTTGAGCTGAAAGTACAGGTAGCCCGCGTAGACGAACAGCAGGACGACTGATGTACCTCGGGAAAGCGCAGCTGTCGCCTCGTCCGGAAGCTTGGTTTCCCTATCGAAGACTGTGGGGATGATGATGCCCGCGATGGCGAGAGCCAGAAGACTGGCGGCAGTCTGGGCAACTGTCATGTTGAAGAACTGCTCTTGCCTGCGGAGGCCGCCAAAGAAGAAGCACATGCCCATGACAAGCAACAAGTTGGACAAGATACTGCCGATAAGTGAGGTCTGCACGATGACAACTTCATTCTTTACCAATGCCATGATGGCCACAATGAGCTCGACAGCGTTTCTGCACTGGTCAGTATTCATGTACGGCGCAGTCGACCTGGGCAACATACCCGAAAGAAGCATTGAGAAGACCTCCGAGGGTCTCACCGGTTCGCAGAGCGATCTCCTCAGTAGCAAAGCCCAAAAGAGCTGCGAGAGGGATAATGGCGACGAAGTTGACGACGAAGATTGCGATCTTGTTCATATCAGGGAGGGCACCCAGGATAATGCCGACAGGGGCGGCTACCAGCAATATGTTGATCCATGAGCTCAACAGGGTGCGTTGGATCTGGTTTCCGACGGTGAAGGGCTCCTTGGGCTGGACGTTCTTGAACAAGCGGTGCTCCTTCTTCTTCTTTGGCTCGTCTGCAGGACCGGGATCGGGTGTGTCGACCGGCTCCTTCTCGAGTCGCTGCCGGTTGCGCATTTGTGCTCCTGTATCGACGGCGGTGAAGTCGGAACCCGGGGCCTGAGAGGCGACGACCGTATCACCGGAGCTGTCGGGCCTTTCTCGTTCCCGTTCTCGGCCGGCATGGTCTGCCCCATCATCCTTGCTTGTCCTCCCGTCGGCGCCTTGGCCGAAGGCACCGTATGCCCCTGTCGGCGCGGTCTGTGAATGCTCTATTGGCGAACCCGTCTCGACGTCATCATCGTCGGGCAGACGTCGCTGGGCCTCGCCGTCCCACGTTTGACGGCGGTCCTTGGTGTTCCAGATGTGCCCGAACGGATTAAAACCAGCATCGCTCCTGCTCACGGCATGTGCCTGGCGTTTGATTTGAAAGGCATTGACTGGACGTTCCATGTTAGCGCCGACTCGGTGTCGCGTACCCCGCCGATGGGTCTCGTGAACGGCGGTGTGCTGCAAGAGTACAAAGAGCGGGTGTCACGCCGTGCTACCAGGGATGCAGACGACGGCAGCAGCAGCAGCAGAAAGGAAAGTGGTGTAAGTGGTGGTGGTTGGTTTCCAGGGACAGACGGAGGAATGATTCAATTGGGTATGCCCATGGTATTACTGAAACGTGAATCGACCGGCTCGGGAAAGTAAGCGAAAGAGGGACAGGGAGAAAGATGACGCCGATCAACGATGGATGGGCTCGTACAGATATGTACAAATAAGGTAAAAGTGGTGTAAGGGGAGAAATGGGGTCTGTCGGGTCGGTAAAGGAAGGGGCAGGGCAAGGCAGGGCAGGACAGGAATGCAACCCCCGAAAAGGCAGAATCACGAAGTGGAAGTGAAGTGAAGTGAGTGATTCCAGGTGCAGTGCGGTGCAAAAGATGAGAAAATAGCGCGACGTGGGAAAGAGTTTGGGCGCAATGCAATGCAAGGTCAATGGCCGAACAACAGACGGAGCAGGGATGGGCGGTGGTCAGATTTGTTAAGTTGTTTGTGGTTGTCGCTAGAGTGGAGAAAACAAGGAGGGAGGCAATGGTCCAACCGTGCACTGGTGGTACTCGTGCACAGGACAGTCCGTGGACTTTGAGGACTTTGAAGACTTTGGGCGGGCCACTTTTCCGCTTGGCACTTTGTGACCGTTTGGTCTCCCTTTTTGAAAGACGTGCAGAGTTGCTGTGACGTGCCGAGGGGTGATGCGCTGCGGTGTGATGCCTCAAGATGGTAGAAGAGAAGAGGGGAAAAAAAAAACAATGTAGGTTGCACTTACACTTGAAGTCACTCATGGCGGCGACGATGACGACGGGCTGTGGTGAGGGCCGGCTTAATGTTAACTGGTGCTGCAGGTGTCGTCGCACTGGAGGGTGCCGTGCGCCACGGAAGTTGCCCCTTTCGAGTAATCCAGCCGCGTACGTTCGGATGCCGTAATTTGAATCTCGGAGCGGCGACCTGGAATCTCGCTTCTTGTCGCTTGGATTGTTCGCTTGAGGCGCCCCGTCACAACCAGCAGAGGAACAAAATGGCACTCTGTGCAGGTGATATTCGGGAATCAAGTATGTACTTGGCAGCTTCTGCGACCGAAGATGATGCTGCTGCTGCTGCTGCTGCTATGGGCGATAGCGTTGGAGGCTGAGGGGTGGAGAAATCGACTGTCAAACCGGTATCAATCGTACCCGTGGGAGAGGCTAGCCGTGTTGGAGAGAGGCTGGCTATATTCTTTCCTGCTTTGGTCCACCGGTTGTGGTCAACGTCTGCGGGCGTTGAGGATTATTAGAGTTCCGGCTTGTTTCTGCGGATGCTTGCAGGTCTGGCTGAACGTGGCTCGTTTCGGGTCGCCGTCGGCTGGTGTTCAATGGGTATTGCTGAGAGAGGCGTCGTATCGAGAGTCGTTACGCAAACACCACGAATTGGCTGACTGGCTGCAGTGATTCACAGTCAACTCAATCGGTCAGTCCTGGTGGTGGATGACTGGTGGAAAGCCAAGACAGAGATGTGGAGAGAAGAGATGGGAGAAAGGGAAACAGAAGGGCAGAGGCGATCACCGAGAGGCTGGCCTGCGTTTCTTTTGACGGTTTGTATCCCTCCCAGTTTTGGTAGGCCGTACCTGACTGCCACCACAATCAAAGCCGGTGTGGGCTCGAGAATGGGCCTCCCAAACCAGCCAAGGGGCAAGCCGGAGTGACTTGTCCGGCCCATACAATCGATGTGGCGTCGCAGGTATCTACCGAGACCTAGTGCCTGTGGTTTAAGATTGGCGGCGACTCAGATTTGCAGGGAACCACCCGTGGGTTTTTTGAGGATCGTCTGGGGGCGGCGCCAATGGCTACGAGTGTACAGAACGGACCCCCCCCCTGGAACGGGTCCTGACGGTGTGCGTAACGCCCGACGAATTCGAACGGATGAGCCCCCTTCCAGTCGAGCAGACTAGTGAAAGCGCATGTGAGAACAAGGCCACTTCACAATTCCAATATCGACAGTGCACAGCCCGTCGTGGGCGGATAGCGTTCAGAGTGTGCCTTGCCTCGCCGCCTCGCACTCAGGCACCATGAGGTGGCAATGACAGTTCTGGAATGAGGACCGTCCCTTTTCCATTTCCGATATTCCTTTCCTTTGCCGTGTTCCAAAATAAGTGATTCTGTGCCGCGGCCAGTTGGTGCGCCATGATGGCCCTCGCGTCGGGCTGCACAACCGAGGCCACGCTGCCGACTCTAATTCTGGCCTCAGGGATCTATCTAGCTCTTGGGGTCTGTCTACGCAGCTGCACAAGAGTGCATAGCAATAGCTTAGCTCTCACTCACCTCGAGCTCTACATGCATTGCAACATTGGATCAGCATGGTACCCGTTCAGTCCTTGCTGTTGTGTTGACCCTGATCTGCCTTCCTGCCCGTGCACCCCTGGACGGGGAATTACCGTGCATACGACGTAATTTTGCGTCTCACTTCGTAGCATCCATCATTTTCCCATGCAGCTATTCCAAGGAATAAATAAGTCTAGTTTGACCCGCCGTCCATTTCTTCGAGAGTCCGACGAGTCTCGACTGTCCTGTCAACGATCAATACCCGTGACGCTAGGGCGAGAAGATGACGTTGCGCTGCCAATGACTGGCCCTCGCGACAGCCACAAAAGCGACTCTGCTAACCCGGGTTCTCAAGTCATTCGACCACCTCAGGACCCGTTCCTTGTTTTGACCGCTGGCACCAGTTGACGCCCTTGTCACCTCCATCAGCCATCGACATCAAGCGCGGCGAGTGGAGATCCGCAGGCGAATGGGTCGATTGACGAGGTCGACACGGCAGGCGCTGTCGTCGCTCGTGGGCCGCCGCAGGTCAGAGTCAAGCTTTTCGCATCCATGTGCTGCGTGAGCCGGATTGTCTTGGGAGGTCTTGGGGTCTCGGGGCCAGAAGCTTGATCCTGTTGCTTGGCCTGCTTGGCTGTCTTGGATGGTTCTTGGGGGTCTTGGGGAGCTCTTGGAAAATCTTGGTCTGCACCCTGCCAAGCTGGCCAAGCAAGATCTGAGAGATGGCCACGAGTCGCGCTTCTCTTCCATGCCCCGCTGCGAACAAGTCGATTGATCCTTCGACCAGCACAGCACAACGGCACAATAGCACCACGCGTAATAGCACCTGTCATCGCTGTCGCACCGCCGGCACTCAACCGAGCATCTAGGTATTGAGGTACGAACCGCTATACCTAGGTAAGCTGCTGACCGCCCAACGCCGCGACCTCGCTGCCCTGCGACACCCCTGCATCCCATATGCACCCAGCTTCAGCCACCCGAACCTGTCAGGCCCGCAGGTCCGCAGGCGTCAGCAACCCAGCCAGCCACACACGTAACTACACCATTGCTGATGGAAGCCCCCCATCATTAGAGTTTGAGAGAAACAACACAAGCTTTGCTTTGCACGTCAATGACAGGCAGCACGCATGCTTATCCGATCTGCCACAGTTTCCCGACGTGTCACACAAAAGTCACGGTCGGTGCCACAAAAGCCATCAGATTAGATCCCGGGAGGCCTCATCGCCTGCGACCTCATCAGAAACATCCCCCACCACACACACTCAGATCCGTCCACTCATCCTGCCCATCCCACTCGTCGCCCTACATGTATGTGTACTCGCTACATTTGGTTGGCTGGAAAAATACAGCCTGACCTCAACTTGTAGCCCGACACGGCAGATAGGATACAATCATACCACTGCCAGCACACATCTCCAAGCCATGTCATCCACCCTATAGCACCATACCCCATACCCCCACTCAACAGGACGGTGTCTATCCCAACCAGAGCGAGACATTCACCACTGCGACACGTCTTAGGATGTGGCTCAGCACACACACAAATGGTTTCAACGTCCAGCTTGATTCATACAGATCTTCATGTGTATAGTAAGTCGTAATAAGACAACCAAAGCCCAAGATGGCCGCGCAGGTGCCAAGTGTTGATGCAAAGCCACCCGTCATCACCTGTCACCCACCCATACGCGGATCAACATCCACGCATTTCCGGACGGCCTCTTCCCCGACGCCTGATGAAGCTGCACAGGTTTCACCGCGCTACTCGCACAGGTTCCCACTGTTCGGCGAAAATGCGTCGGAACAGTCGCTGTCGGTTTGCGAGACCATTGGTGCTCTAAGGAAAGGAAACCATGATGGGAGACCGTCATCTGGGACTATCAAGGTAGACAGGTATACTACAATTAATTGAAGAAATCATGTTGTCCTCGCCTGTGACACAAGACCGTACGGATACATAACACGGCTGATCCGAACCCGCCCATTCGTCAACCATACTGCACACTGCCCCTCCTCAGCAGCTGGCTTGCAGCGCCCATGATGCTACCGGGGCTGCTCGTCCTCGGCCCGGCCACAGAACTGGGGCTCCCTGGCCCAGCGGCCCCTCCTCCTCCCCCGGCCCCGTCGTCAGATTGCTGCTGCGCGGCGAGGACCGCCGGCGGCAGGCCCAGCGTCGGGATGTTGCTGTCGGCCACGACAGGGCCCATCCCAGGCGTTGCGGACGACCCGTGGGTGGTCGGCCGCAGCCGGCTGCTGCCGCCGGGGGGCCCGTCCCGCGAGTGCAGGCCATGGTGCTGCTGCTGCTCCAGCACCTCGCGGTAGAACGCCTCCAGCCCGGCCGCGTCGGCGCAGAACCGCTCGAAGTCGGCCTTGATCCCGGTCGGCTCGTTGCCTATCGACGCTGTCACATTGGCTGCTGCCGAGGAAACCCGCGCCGCCCCCGTCGTCGGCACCGCGAACGGCTGGTCCACGTTGGACGCCGTGCTCGCTGCCCGGATCACGGGGCTGCTGAACGCACCCACCGGCCGGATCATCGGCGATGATGTCGGTGTCGCCCCCGCTAGTCCCATCGGCGTGAATGCCCCGCCCAGCGGGCCCCGCACCGACCCGGTCCCGTTCCCGCCGCGGTCGATGTTCGATTGCAGCTCGCTGCGTAGCTCCCGCTCGCGCGCCGCCATGGCCGCCCGGTTGGTATACATCCTGTTAGCGACCATCACGAAGTGGCCCTCTTCGTTGATCTGCACGATGACCGTGCCTGACCTGTGGATGTACTGCGTGTACCTGAAGTCAGGCTTGCCCCACGAGAAGGTCACCTCGACGTTGCTCGGGAAGTTTGACGCGGCCTCAATGTCAAGCACAAAGTCAAACTTTCTCAGGATCGCCTTTTGGTAGAAGTGATCTTCTATCTTTGCTTGCGGTGTGAAGGACGTCGGGTCGTAATAGGTGATAGGCTGCTGATTTGGAGTTGGCACCGCGAGCTTGACAACGTATGGCCGACGGAATGGGTTGGTATCGAAGATCGTGCAAGACTCTGCGATGGGGACTTCGACCAGCCGCAGGCCGAACCTCGCCATATCGCGGGTCCACTGCTCCACGGCGTCTTCGATCAACTTGGCTGTCGTATTCATCCACTCGATCCGGATGTGGTAGCAATTATCCGGATTATGTAGACGGTCGTAATGTAGGTCGATTCTCTCGGGCCGATATGAACGTTTCCGCGGGTCCACATCGTACTTCATAACTTTGCTCAAAGCAACCCTTGGCCGCCTCCTGCCGCCTTCGGTAGCCGGTATCGTGGGAGTAGTCCCACTCGATGTTGATGAGTCCTCCTCGTGGATTGAACTAGGCCTCTGAAAAGCCAGCGGCCGGGGCGAGTCACGAGGCAGGTTTTCAGATATCGGTGTTGACGGTACAGACGCAAGGTTGCGCCTTGCGCTGTTGAACCAGCTTGGCGGGTGGGGCTTGGCATATTCATTGCTGATCTGATAGAAATACTGCCCGTCTCTGAAGGTGTGCCGCTTTTCAACGTGGATGAAGAGGCCTGGCTCCTTTGATCCGTCTTTCTCATCCTCTCTGCTCTTGTCCACCATCAGACTGTCGCCTAAAGCTTCGGCCTCCTCCCGACTCTCAAGATCCTCGAAGTTTTCAAGCAGCCAGTTGGTCATATCAGATCCGATGAAGCAGTTGTAATGCAGGCGGAAATGCCATCGTCGATTTTGAAGCCTGACGCCTCCCTCTTCCACAGGCTTCTGCATTGCTTCAGCTAGAGCTGTAACGCTGAAATTCGACTTCTTAAATTGCTCCCTGTTTGTAACAAGATGTCCTTTCCTGTTGCCAGGTTCCATGCTTTCAAGCAGCGGTAAGGTCTCCAGCTCTGCGGCAATCACGACAGAGGGATCCTCGGTCTTGTAAACGATATCAAGCGGGTTCGGGTCCTTTCGGTTCCGTGGGCCCTGCGGTTGGAAACGACGCTCGCTGGGTGGCACGTATCTATGCCTCAACCACTGCTGAGCCAGGTATCTGATGCCTTCCAGACGGACCTCTTCTTCGTTGTCCGCATACTGGGGATTGGACATGTCTTTCGAAGAAGTGGTGGGGATCAAGACGTATCGGGCACGCCAGAACCTGAGGCTCTCAGACATCTCATCATAGTGCCCGGCAATGAAAGAGTCAATATAGTTCCAGTTCCTCTCCATCTTCGGCGTGTTTATGTCGATCTCGGCTGTTTCGTAGTCCTGGTCTAATATCGTCCGGATAGCCGGTCGATACATTGCAGCTGAGCCATCCGAGTGTTTGGTGGGCTCGGTTGGCTTGCGCACGTAAATGGTAACCTCCACTTCAGTCTCGTTGACACATGAAAGTTCGTGGATTGTGTTCCCGACCGTCATAAAGACGCTCGTTCCGTCTTCTATCTCGCGGTCCCTCGAGAAAACATCGCCAATCTTGACGTGCTTTTGACCGAACGCTTTTGCAACAGCTGGTCCAATGACGACCTGGAAACCTTGCGAGAAACGCAGGCTAATGAGTTCTCGAAGGAACTCTTCTCGGCTTCTTGGTTCCTCAGCGAGTTCATCGTCGTCGAAGTCCTGCGCGATATTGTATGGTTGCCGCTGGTACTCACGGTCAAATTGCTCTTTGGTTGGGAAGTACTCCGTCGTCAGAGGCACTGCTGCAGGGGAGCACAGTGACTTCCATTTCATGACTCTCATCTCCGAAGGGCGGACAAAAACGTGCTGCCATCGGCTGTACAGTCGGGCCATGTCAACCTTGTCAGTTTCTGGATTTGATGGATTAATCATGGTCAACCAAGGCGACATGGCAGTCTTGGGCGAGAGCATGGCAGGCAGTTCCGGTACGTCGCCCGCGAGGAGCTTGTTGATTTGGGCAGCATCCTCGACATCTTCGGTCCTTTCCTTCTTCCTTAGGAGATTCGAAAGCTTCAGCTCAGGGTTGTCGTCGCGAAGGAAATTCGATGGCCTGAGAGTGGAGATGAGTGACTCGTTGACAAATGTCCGCGGCACAATATCCTGCGACGGTTGTGTACTTTTAATCAACATCGGACGGCTCGGTGTCTGCGCGCGGGAATCCTTGGTCGTCTCAAAGGCAACACTTCGGGGAATCTCCTTCGGCCCTGGCCCCGAACTTCCGCTCGACATGCTCTGTGGAGTAGTAGGACGGCGTGGCTTCATCGAAATCTTCGAGGCCGACAATGCCGGCGACGTCACCGTGACAGGACCCATGACTGGAACAGCATTTTCAACATGGACTTCTGCCGTGGCCGCCTTTGGGGCAGCAATACCAAAGCCTCTCTGGCCAAGACTGATCTGTCTAAGCAATTTCGGTGCCTTGAAGGAAGACACCTGCGTGCTCGCAACCGTGCCGTTGGAGCTTTTCCTCGAGTGTGTTCGATGGTCTGGACCGTCGCGCGCTGGACGGGCAGATAGGCCAGCGATTGTGGGCACAGCCGGAGTACTGATCGAGCCCCTGCGCTCACCTGCGGACGTACCGAGAAGACTTGTGTCCTCCTGGTGCTGCCTCCTGGCTCCTTCTTCCAGTTCTCTGGCAAACCTAGGGGTCCGGCGTTGCCGCCTTTTTGCCACAACTCTTGCTCTCGCATCGTCAAATTCCTGCAACTGCTTCCAAAGTGACTTTTCTCCTGATTTGGCATGCTTGTCAGGCATAAATTTCTGGAAGCCATAAACGTGATCATGCAGTGGATCATGGACTTTCTCAGCGGGTATCACAGCAAGCTCTTGCAGTTCACGAATCCTAGTCTGCTGTACAGCATTGCCCTGCAAAATGCTTTGTGGGAAGAATGGATCGCTGTGCAGAGGCAGTGTCTCGATTTCATTCGTCTCCAGTACACTCCTCATCTGCAAGTCATACATACGGCACCGGATGGGGAACTGGTCCTGTGAGTGCTTCGATTGGTCCGCGACAGATAGAGCAATGCCTTCGAAGGACAAGGCGTCGTCAGAGTTCCCAGTCCAGTACGACACATGCAGCCACTGGGGGAGGACAAAACACCAGTCATCGCCTTGCCGGATGGACATTGACTCGAATCGATGGGAGAGGTCACTGGCCCTGTTTGGCGACAGAGAGCCCGTCAGGCTCTGGTAACTGCTACCCAGTGGCGTTGACGGCTTTGGTGTGCTGCCGTGGCTGAAGCTCAGCTTTGACTTGATTGAGTGTCCATCTGACCTGGCAGGGGTGCGATAGCGAAACAGTGGAACAGAATGAAGAGGTATCTTTGGGACACAAATGAGATCAATCCCGATCCCGTTGCCGACGAGTGCCTCCGTTGTACGTCTCAAGGTTTCATACTCGACCTCGAATACACCTGGGCCAGGGGATATCACAACAACGGAAATACCGGTCCTTCTTAGGTCTCTGTCGATATAGTCATGGGCAAACAAAGAGGACGCGAGGTTGATGGCTTCGAGCACATTCCCATACAAAGCTCTTGATGCTTCAGCCTTTATACGAGTCGAAGAAGCCTTCCCACCTGGTTCTTCAGCGAGACTGGGAGCCGAACTGAGGGCGTTCAGGTGGTGTATGCTAATGTCCCGCCGGAAGTGGTTGAACTCCTTCTTGAGCTGATAGAGTATTTTGGTCCATTCGCCACTCGCCATCTCGCTCACCACGACGCGGTAGAAATCCTTGTAGGGCCTTTTGTTACCACATTCCTGAATACCTGTGTAGTAGTCATTCTGGAAGGTGGCATTGCCGAGCTCGGCAGTGATGCCGGTATCATACTCAACGCGAGCAAACAACACAATAGTGACGAGGTGCTTGACGTTGAGATCCGCCCATTTCTTGAGCAGGGCCGGCAAAAACCCGTTGACGACCTTGTTAAACATGATCTCCCCAGAGTCGTCTGGATCGAAGTCCCACATTTCCTTGGCCATCTGAATGAATATCACGTATCGACCGGATTCACTGCGGAAGATGGGCTTCGTATTCTTTCCAAAGAAGGCTGAGTGGACCTTTCGTCCGTCGACGAAGACGGCCGAGATCTGGGCCTTGACGGTTCCCATGAACAACATCATCTGACCCTTGTAGACGGTGCGGCCAGCAAGCTCTCCAACGGTGATCCTCCACATATCGGCGCGTGACAGGTACTGGTCCTTGAAGGTCAACTCGACATGGGAAGCCTCTGTTGCCGGATTATTCTCGTCGACGGGGGCCAGGATGACCTGCGAACCCTTCTTTATGCCAAAGACATCTGCGATATGTTTTGCAACGTATAACTCGACGTGAGGGTACCTAGCCTTCAGCTCTCTTGGCATATCTTTGACCACGAAGATGTATCGTTTGGACGGCTGGCCAGGTTCGCAAGCGGCATTCTTGCCTGCATCCTGGGATGCCAATCTCTTGGCCGCGGTTGACAATTGCTTGGAGAACTCGGGCTTGAGGACATCGATAGACACCAACGAGCCAGGTCTGATGTGGCTGCCGAACAGGTCGAGGTTGACAAGAATCTCATCGCGGGCGAAGGACTCGTTGATGGTGACGGTGCACTTGCGCTCTAGACTACCGTCCTGATGGTCGCGGTGATCCCTATCTCTGTGCCTTTCTCGGTGGTCTCCTCGCATGGTCGAGGTGCTCGAGACGGTATCGGGCGATCGCGGTGGCTCGGTCGACATTTTGTCTAGGCTCGTCCGAGAGAGCTGGCGGAGATGCGACGACCAGTGCGGCCGTCGCGGCGCCGAGGACGACGGCATGCCTCCAGCATTGCGGGGCATGGATGTATCGTGGTTGGGAAACAACACGGCCAGATCATCATCCTGGACGATGCGTTTTCATCGCACAGTTTGCTGCGCCTAGGAATCGCGCCGAGTTGATGGCGTTGCCCTTCCCCGTTGTCACTCAGAGGTTCCAGGGTAGCTTGACGATGGCTCGTGCTTCTGTCGAGGTCGGCAGATTCGCCAGCTATTTGACCGCCTAGACTGATTTAGGCTAGTTTAGCTGGTGAGCCCAGCCTCTGATCAACCCACGCCCCACCCACGTTCAGTGATATTCTGTATCACATAACTGAAGGACTGCTCTACTTTATGCGGTTAGTATAATGCTGATTTCTGCCTATAAATCTAACTTTTACTAACAAATTGTTAGTACAAGGCAGTCCTTTGCGGGAAGGTAGCCTGTGTACTAACATTACAGGGTACATAGCTGTCAGATCCAACTAACAGTAAATATACCGTGGTTAGACGGTACCATAGTAAATCTACCGTGAATTTACCATAACAAGGCAATTTACTATAAATTTACCGTGAATTTACAGGAAAACAGTAAATTTACCATTTTACCTATAGTAAATACCTTAGACACTAAGATTTATAGGATAAAACTAGCCCTTATAATATACTAAAACTAAGATAAAAAAAGAATAATATATTATTATACTAATAATTAAAATTAACTATATACTAAAAAGATTTTACTATAAAAATAGTTATAAAATCTAATAATTAAGAGTCTTATTATTTTAAGCTATATAAAATAATTAAAGAAACTAATTATAAGACCTAAAATACCTTCCTTATAAAACCGGAAGAATAGTATAATACCTAAATAATTAAGCTAATAATATCTAAGATTACTATACTTAAGATAAAATTCTAATATATAGATATTTATAATTACTGGTTAAGATAAGAGGTTTAAAATAAAATAATTACGGTAAAATATATACTATTAGTATAAATAATAGTAAATAAATTAATAAAAATACTACTAGCTAGAAAATAGAAAGGTTTTCTTTAATAGCTTAGATTATAGGATATTATAAATAGTTTATATAAGGAAATATTAATAGAAAGTCTATTAGTTTAGTGGCTACTAGCTGTAAAAAATAGGTAAAAGTTTAGGCTCCTAGTACCTACTTACCTAAAGGGGTATATTAGATCTAACTAATAGTAAATATACTATAGTTAGATAGTACTATAGTAAATCTACTATAAATTTACCATAATAAGGTAATTTACCGTAAATTTACCGTAAATTTACAGGGAAACAGTAAATTTACTATTTTACCTATAGTAAATACCTTAGGTACCAAGATTTATGGGATAAAACCAGCCCCCGTAATATACTAGAACCAGGATAGAAAAAGAATAATATATTATCATGCTAATAATCAGAATTAACCACAAACTAAAAAGATTCCACCATAAAAACGGTTGTAGAATCTGACAATAGCTGTTAAGAATCTTTCCCAACCAGACCGATTCCTCCCCCCACGAAAGGGGGGTGTGAGGAGATTTGTACACCACAGTAATAGAATATTCTTGCCGAGTGTAGCGGGGGAGGGGGGTCCCAGGGGGACTCCCCCTGATATATAAAAAAGCCTCTTCTTTCACTACCTGCAGTAACTGCAGGGCAATTTCCTAGTCAGTGTATAAATCACCTCAAACCACCCCTGTCGACGCTGGGGCCGGGCTTCCACAAGCAATTCCTATCCGCTGGGCTTCTGTTTTTCAATGCTCACGCTACCTTTTTCCTCCCTGTTCCTTGGCTACAACGGATCGCCGACTTGACTTGAATCGACGTATTAAGGCCAGCGACTTCGTCTCTGAATCATCCTAGTGACACCTCTAAGTAATGAAGCTGGTGGCCCTTTATATTTTGGACCTTGAAACATCCCATTTCCTGTTCTCACCTTGATCTGATTATTCAACGTGGGCTTTTCCGTGGATGGAGAGCTACTGACCGTGGCCGAAGCGCAACCTACAGTGAAATGCACTGGGCGCAGAAAAAAAAAGGCAAGACAACAAGACTTTGTCTCTGTCCGTATCACCTTCAAACCGATAGACATGCTGATCTTTCGGGTTGTTTAAGTGTGACCAACTGCAACCCCGCTCTGCCATCCTTCTGGCATATAATTGTCCGGACGCCAGTTGCTTAATTGGGCGCTCAACATGTACCGCGAGCCGCACAAGCCCTAAGCTGGTCGGAATGGAGCAACAAGACAGGCAACAGCAGGTCGCTAAGTTTGTCGACATGATAAAAGCCCTCACCCACGAATGGGGCTTCATTATCGTTCACACAGCCACCACTCTCACCGACGACCAGCTCGCTACAGCCTTGACCAACCTTCGTGCCTTGATTCTCGCCAACCAGGACTCAGGCGCCGAGATGGATCCGGGCACCCTCGCACTGCCTGTCATGCACCTGCCCAGTGCTAACATACCGGCCGCCCGTGCCACCTTCAACGACTGGATCTCCGCATACGACGACATAGGCAGTGAATGGGAGTCTGACGTGCCACGGGACGTGTTCATTGCTGTCGATGATGCGGCGATGGAGTCGCTTCTCGCCGTGGACGGTAGCGGCGAGCCGTGGGTTTTGGTCATTGACGCCAAGTACATTGAGAGCGTTAGGGCAAGACAGGACTATCCCGGATATATGCGGTGCTTGGTACGGTCCCTCTGGACGCTTTCCGATGACCTTGAGAACGGGGACCGGCAGCTTGAGGCTCTGACCCCCGCAAGGCAGTACGCAGATCAGACGCCTTTGTTTGATGGGTCGCCGAAGGGAAAGTTAGTTGAGCCTGAGCAGCCTACTAGGGGAACGCGAGTCGAATTCTCGAGAGGCACACAGAGGGGCGTTGCTGCTGGGACACAGCGCGGTGTCCAGGGTGGTACGCAGCGAGGCGTATAGTTGCTCATGCGACGGCTAAGGACCCCGCGAAGCAGTCGCGAATCTCACACCGAAGCTTCTGGGTCTGTACTTGTCCATCTTCCCTGTGACAAGCATGAATGGAAACCAACATGACTAATCTTCTCTATTATTTACTCGGGGAAATCTACGAATACCCCGGGTAAGACTTGGATACATCATTGTAATTCGGAAATCTCAGGAATATACCCGGTTCTGGCTCTCCCAGAACAGGACATAGTTCAACAGTTACTGCCACCATAAAGCTGAAGAGCCTCACTAAGTGCCGAGACAGCTAACGACTGGCCCCACATTGTCTGAAGCCTGGGTATATCGTAATATTGTTGCGCATCTTGGCCCACGCCAGTCCCACCGCTGACATTTCTTACAAGCCCGTCCGGTGCTATCTGGGACAAAACAGCCTGCAGACCCCTGTGCACCGAGGACCGGTACTCTGACCCAATATGTCCTAGACGCTGAGCCTTCAGGTACGAGAATACAAAGCCTGCAGCAGCTGAGGTCTCGAGGTACGAACCTTCGCTGATCGGCCGGTCCAGGACGGTGCGCCAAAGGCCCGAGGGGTCCTGCAGGTCAGCCAGAGCCGCCAGCTGTCGCGTTAATATGCTCCGGAAGTAGATTGCATCAGGATCCGTGTCGGGTAGACCTAAGTAGTCGGGCAGTTCCACGGCGGCGATTAGCCCCCAGGCATTTCCTCGCGCCCAATGGATGGCGCCGAAGTTGTTGTTGTCGTTGAAAGTGTACGCATGGAAAAACAAATCACTGGGAGAGTCGAATATCCACTTGACGTGGTTTCGAAACTGGAAGATGGCTTCTTGTCTGTACTCAGGCTTGTTGGTCAACACACCAATCTTGGCCAGTGGCAGAGCCGCCATCATCAGGGTATCGATCCACATTTCGCCGGGATGGGGTTCGGTGGTGAGGTGCTGCCAGCCGCCGTCCGGGGTTCTGGTCAGGTTGTACATGGCCCAACTACCCCCTAAGCATGACGTTAGTGTTGCTACGGAGCCTAAAGTGTTGTATTCTGGAACATTGCAAAATATGAAAGACGGGGTTCCGTAGTAGGAGAAGAATGGTACTCACAGTCCTCGATCACGGGTAGATAGGACGGGTTGCGGGTGATATTGTACGTCTCAACCAGGGCAGTGATGGCGGCCATGCTGTTAACGTGCTTCTTCCGGGGGATGGCCCTGTTGAACCAGGTCTCAAGCTCTTCGAGCGCCTCGGCATCTCCGGTCGCCTCATAGTACTTCCAGATGCCATAGAGCCCAGTGCCCTGGTCCCACTACAGCATCCAGAGTCAGCTGTCAAAGAACCAAAGAAGGAGCTTCATGCCAATACGGTGAGGAATGAGCCACAGGGTGGCCATAGCCTGTCACAGAACCTGCAGCCTGTGAAGTATTTGTTGTAGGTAGGCTAAAGATAGGGGTATGTTTGTTCTTGAAGGGATAAAGATCGTATCCAAAAGCTGCTTACGTCCCAGCCTGTTGTCCAGGCTGGCATCCTGGTGAGACTACCGATGGCGCTCTTTGCAGTGGCACTGAATTGTGTCAAGTTCAGGCCTTGCGGTTGCAGAATGGCCGACTGGCCGAGTCCCAGGGCGCCATGGCTTGCCAAGAGAGGAGATGTCGACAAGATGGCGTACAAAAGATTCTTCATCATTGAAGGGTGACTGTGGATGCAGTTCAAATTTTTGCTGGTTAATTGACAAGTCTTGCAATGTTGTTGTCTCACAATGTCTTCAAATTCAGTGGCGGGAACAATTAAAGGATGACTTCAAATCTATTTCGACCGAATAACCGAGCGACCAACCCCGCCCTTGACGCAGTGCAGATGATGGACTACATAGTCAAAAGGTAGATCTCACCTTTAAATGCATCAACGTGGCACACCTCCGCACTTTTTCCTCTTGCGGACCAGACTCGATGTGGTATTGCAGCTGAGAGCTTGGCTCCCAGCTCACATATCGATAGTTTGGATGCGGTCATCCCCGCACACCTGCGCATACATTATCAAAGTCATCAAGATTACAATTTCCTATGTGTTCTCCATCATGAACATACCAAAGGAGTCCGCAGTTCACTTCATGGGCATGGTAGCTTGGGAAGGTCTATCCAGACATACTCTCGGCTCTTGAATTCTGAACACATTATGTGTATGATATACATGTATGTAGAGTACTGGCTTTATTATTTTATGAAGAGAGGGTGTTGCAAAGATTTCCGTCTGCCCTACAACCGCCGGCGGTCCAGTCTGCGGTTATTGTGGAGACAACAACCCCCCTGCTCCGCCAGACAATAATTAAAGCGATCGGAATGATGAACGTCTCGCGGCTCGGGGATCTCAGTCCTTGGTATGGCCGCCCTGGCGCGGATTATTTCGCCCTCGCTTGTCAAAGTGAGGTGAGGGTATGGACCCCGACCGCCGTAGCGAATCTTGTTCCACGCCGCTTTCAAAGGCATGGTAACTGGTTGTGTCTCCCTAGCCATCCAGGTAGCCAGGTCGAACTTCTGAAATGCCAACCACCAAGTTCGTCTTCCTCCAGGTGTCCAATCTTCTGCGAATGTCGATACCCATTATTTGTATCCAATGAGATTGGAGACATAAAGAATGATTGATACGTTCAAATACAGTCCAGGAATGATGAATGTTAACAGAATGAAAGCAGTGACTGTGGCCGCCCCGCGGTTATCAATGCGGCCGATGGTGTCGTCCCTAAAATATCAGCTTGAATCTGAATATTCTGTCGTTCCTATCCAGTATGTCTGATTTTCCAGCCCCGGGATGTCATCAAACGTCGCCGGCAGGATTGCTTTCCTGACTTCCGCCACCGCGACGGATTCGAAAATCAAAATGATTATTCCGATCATCAGCGCCGCCCAGGATAAGGCATTCAATTCTGACGTAAATAAGGGGTTCGACGGGCGAACAGGATAGACCGCCCGGCCTGTGGCTCCCGTTTCAAGTATCAATTTCCGGTCCAGTGGCACCCGTCGCACTTCATGCGTTGTTTGCACGTCACCTGTCCACCATTCAGGAGGATCCGAGCTCTGAACAGCGCGGATAGCACAGTCGTATTGGAGGAAGATCGTGTTTTCCCTCTGTCGCGTGACTAGGAAGCGTGCGCCCCTGTACTGCGGCAGGCTTGTTTGGCCTTGCTCAGCCAGCCTTCCGTCTGCCGAAAGGACTAGACAAAACTCGGTCTCTGGGGACACCACTAGCTGGTCATGTGCTGGAACCAGGGCTTTGACCCAGTATTCCGGGGACTTCTTGGCAAATGCTGTGTTGGGAGGTGCTAGGCCGGCCAGTCGGAACATCTCGCGCCTAGGCGTTGAAGCACCCATCAGGAAGAATTCTTCAGACTTCACGTAGCCAGCGTCCTCGAGAACAAGACCTCGCTGTGTAAGCCTCATCAGGCTGTCCCCACGCAGGCTTCCGACAGGATCCAGGGGTATCCAGCGATCTGGATGAACGGCACCGTTGCCGTACTTTTGGTCATAATCTGAGAACAAGATATCTAGTGGTACGGCTGTGAGATTGAAAATGATCGATCTCATCCTCTCCTCACGCTCTGCAGATTGTGATATGAAGCCTGCATTGAAGCCCGCCAGGTTTGCGACCACGGTGAACAAGTCTTCCTTCTTGGTGGTGCTCCGGGATTGTAGGGAATCCCAAGCCTGCCAGAACCTTGGTGAGCTTTTGTCGGACAACCTCCACTTGAATCTCTCTTGAACACTAGCTCTCATATGCAGAGATGAGAGGACACTGTCTTTGAGATCCTTGAGCACTTGCTCATCGATGGTAGTCGTAGTTTTGGCTGGCACACTGTCTGGCCTGCCGGAGTGCGGTTTATCGTATCTCACCTCTGGCTTCATATACTTTGCGTATTTTCTTAACGACGTGAATGGAGTGGTGAGGAGGAATAGTGGCCATGAAAGCGGGACTTTAATAAAGTGAAACGAATTCGATTCGATGAAGGAGTCGCGTGGATCTGGAGGGCCAAAGATGGCACGGTAGCTTTTCGCAAAGGGAAGCCAGCGCAGATTGCGGAACCAATGGTCGTCTGCGGGATCGCACGGCTTGCGGTATGCCTCCGGGCTCAGATAGCGGAGCATCACGGGCGATCCAGCGGTCTGGAAAATGCACTCCAACGCTAAACAGCCTTCCTGCAGCGTCCACGCTCTCCCCATCCACGCTGACGCGAACAAATGCGCCGTGACTTCCGTCAACTTGCTCTTCGCCGGGGCACTGTAGACGCAAGACCGCGAGTACGGCTCGAACCAGCTATCGATCAAGATTCTTATAGGCTGTTGGCCGACCTCGATGGCCTGTAGCTCCGCGTCGAGCACGAGCACACGATCAGCACCCGCGTAGACCATATCCATGCTATTGATCGCCTTTGTTCGCAGTTGAGAAAATCGCTCCTCATTTGGGACACATATGCTGTCCAGCCAGAACAACCTGTCAAGGTCTGAAGGGGACTCGGCGTATCCCCAATCGTAGAGTCTGTTGTGGACTTTGTTGTGAAAGGTACGGAGGTATCTGAACTCCCTGCCAGAAGAAGGGGGAAGTTGTTCCAAGAGCATGTCCAAATGCTCTAGTTGACATTGCGGAAGTGCATTTCGTGCGTTCTTGCGGACAACAAATTGCCGGTCTGACCAGACATGCGAGATGGCCGTGTAGGTACTAGACGCTGTGCATCTGATGATTTCCAGCTTGACTGTACCTGGTGGCTGATCTTGCCGCTGGACTCGCACCAAGGGTACTCCTCCTGACTCTATGATCTTCACCACCTCATCTATTGGCACGTCGATGCTTTCGCACGAACAGTTCGGCGTGCGGTGCGACGGCTCTACATCACCCGCTGTAACCTCACAAGCACTGTCAGTACAGCTAGAGTGTCTGATCTGTTGCGGAATGTATCTCCGAAAACTGGAGAGGTAGTAGAGAGTTGGGTAGGAGAACTGTTGGCAGGCATGTGCGATACGTTGCCGGCACCACCCGTTTTCCAACATGCGCCTAACAATGATCTGAGTCGACGGCGCCTTGGTATCGACCGTAACTGTAGGACTCTTGAACTGAAATGCGAGCACGTGTAGGATCATGCGCACAGAGAGGGCGACAAGCGCGAAGTCGTCACTTGCGTTCTTTACACGAGACTCGAATGACCGCAGCTGCTCCTGCGCCAGAGTCATGGTTTTGAGCATCTCTTCCTCCACAGCCTTTCGCCTGGTCTCGTCGAATGTCTTCATCAAGCGATCACGTCGTGCCCCAAACTCAACTAGGAAGGAGGTTTTTACTCTTATGTCGATACATTCTTCTCTTTGGAGGCTATTTGCAGAGCGCTTCTCGAATGTTTGTGGATCGACGTCGTACCCGAGGCACTCTGACATCAACCCAAAGTAGAGCCATGATTGCAGCAGGGATGTGAGTTCTGTCAACGGCCGGTTGAAGTCGATAGCTCCGAGCTCATCGGGCGAAGAGAACCCGCAGAAGATTGGGAATGTCTGGAATGCCCGCGGCCTTGAAATCGAGTACGGATAAGTCGCGAGGCACGGCGCCACCATGGGCGGAAAGGGCGAATCGTCCGGATACGGACAGCAATACATCGTTTTTGTTTCTGCTTAATCGCAAAATCCGGAAGGGAGGAGAATGGAGATCTGGCAGGACATCGTTTCCTGACCAGGTGGAAAAGAGTGGAGAAGCTGTTATATAGGTATTGCAGACGTGACCACCACTCCACACAGTTATTTGGATGTAGCCGCCAGCCTCGCGAGCTGCGACGTGGGCTACAGCGCCAGTAAGCGCTAGACTTCAGAAATGCCACCTCGCATTGAAGCCTGCATCATGATCCCTTTGCCTTCCTCGGTTCTAGCCAGCAGTTGGCCAGGATTGTTGTGCGATGAGCCGTTACCTAGGTGATGTACTTAGTGACTAGCATCACTATATTGTACATAATGACCTACTGTGTATATTCTATCAAGCCGTGCCTAGTAGTGTAGTGCCGCAGTGCATATAGTAGTAAAGTAGAAGGCTCCCACTCCAAGTCGGGTTCGATCTGGTACGGACGCGTATAGGGAATGGGCATAGAATGGCACATTCCTGCACCTACATGCATACATGCTTCAAAGTACGCCTCCCTGTTCTCAAACCGCCCCCACCCCCTTCGCTGCCCTTTGTCACCTCACTTCGCTCCTATCAAGATTACCTCTAAACTGCCCATTGGTTTGTGTGACCGTTATAGCATGACTCCATGGTGTCATTCACTGGCCAACGGTCAGCGCCCGTAATTTAATGCCTATTTCGCCATCTCCCTTTACTCTACTATCACACCTCGGCGCGAGGCTATCATTCTCCCTGCTGCCGCAAGATATACATACTGTATGTTTGTACTCTAGCAGACTTGGGCAGACTCCGCTCCCTAGCCGTTTCTCCCCCAACACCCGCCCTTTTTCTTTCCCAACAAAGGACTTTCGTACCTACCGTAGGGCTCGCCACCCCCGGGAAATACTCGCTTTACACAGCCCTTACAGATCGGATACCAACATGGCATCGACAAGGATTCCCAGATCCTTGTCAGATCCCCGCATTGCTCGAGTATTCAAATGGAAATCCAAGCCGGCCTTTCCGTCACCCAACTCACTGTAACTCTTCAAGCCAAAAGGAGAACCACAACCATTGACGATGGCGGCTCGGAAACTGTCAGCATATCGCACCCTCGTAGCACAAGCCTCCACGAGTCCCAACGGAAACAACTTTTCTGCACGAATACGAGTGCCTGTGCTGCCCTTTCCCCACACAACACCGTACACAACTATTGATCGGTCAACCCTCCTCGTCTCTGCTAAGAGAAAGGCCGTGGCCATGACTTATTCCGTTTCAACGGATGCGAATATGGCGACTCAAACGGAACAGAGCCCTTCTGAATCGTGAGTCACCTGCCACTCCCCGGCGCCATCGTACGCTCGCGTTTTATTACTAGTCAGCGGACAGTAGATTCTGACAAGAGAGAATCCCTGAGCAGATGCACGACCGTTTGCCCTGTTCGAGGCTTTGTGGGATGTCAGTTGCTGTCTTTTTCCGTAAAGTCCTGGTTTCACGTTAAATTTAATTAATGTGACAAGGCCGGTATTATAAAATGTTTTGTTAATGTCGGATCCGATCACCCATCAATAATCGAGGCCATTGTCTGCGGGAAGCGAGAACGGCCCCAGTCCTGGCCCAAGTTTATTACTTGTCCGTCAGAGGTTATAGCCATATCACTGGCCGACAGCTACGCTTGCGTGACAGGCAAACCGCAGACGGTTATCGTCCACGTCGATGTCGGCATGCCGGCTCTCGGCTAGGGGATCTACAATGCCAGCGTCGGCTGTGTCCCGGTCTTTATCTTTGCTGGCCTGTGCCCGTACACCGAGTCTGGTGAGCTCCCTGGCTCTCGGACTGAGTATATGCACTGGCTTTAAGAACCGCCGGATCAGAAAGCTATCGTGAGACAGTCCTGTAGGTATACCGGCGAGGTTCGCACAGGGCTGAAAGTTAAACAAATAGTTGGGCGCGCGCTCCAGTTTGCCAGTAGCACGCCTAAGGGCCTGGTATATGTTGCCGCGACAAGAGAGGTGTTGGCCGAACAGGTCCGGCTATATGTGCTGCCACAAGACCAGTGGGTACCTATAGGCCCTATTGCTCTTCTAAGTGATGCTGTTCGAGACATCTGTGTTGCTCTGTTGCAGGCCAGACGGCCACTTATCATCACTGGCTATTCTGGGCGTGATTGCCGAACCCCCAAGCTACTTGTGGCTCTGGCCGACCTTATCCCTGGCATATGTGTCTATGATACGGGCGGCAGTGATGTTTGCTTCCCAGCCTCTTATATTGCCTCCGAAGGTTTTCGTCTCAGCCAGCATGACTGCACCAAAGATGCCGACGTGATATTTCTGCTCGACTGCGACGTGCCACAGATCCCCGCCCAGAATGCGCCTGTCAAGGATTGCAAAATCTATCATGTTGACTGTGATCCTCTGAATCAACAGATACCAGTGTCCTTCTTCCCTGCCCACGGGCGTTGGAAGGCGGACAGCTTCACTGCGCTCATGCAGTTGGTCGATTACATTAGATCTGATGTCTCATTGACCGCGGCGCTTCAGGATCCCGAGTATACCTCACGTCGGGAGTCCCGTGCCGCAGCTCACAAGGCCCCCCCTCGAAGACATCATGGCGCAACCAAGGCTGGGTGAGGGCGAGACCATGGACGCGCAAAACATCGGCAGCATCCTGAGATCGTCGCTCCCAGACTCGACGACCTTTGTGGTCGAGGCCGTCACCGCCTCCCTTGTGCTTCACGACCAGCTGCAGCCGAGTAGGCCAGGAAGCTGGATCAACTGCGGCGGGACCGGGATCGGATGGAGCAACGGCGCAGCGCTGGGTGTCAGTACGGCTCTGTCAGATCTGGCAGATGAGTGTGGCAGCCGGCCCGAGCTCGTGTGCCAAGTGGTTGGCGACGGGAGCTTCATGTGCGCGGCACCTGCCAGTGCGATGTGGATCGCGAGTAAGTACGAGATACCGGTTCTAACGGTCGTCTTGAACAACCTTGGAATGCTGGTAAGTCACTCATGTCCAAACGAGGACATACTTCTGTTTCACCCTTACTGACGCGTTGCATCTCTTGTTCTCAGGTTGGAAGGCGCCTCGGAATTCCACACGTCTCGTCTATCCTGATGGTCTAAACACCTCGGCCTCGGATGACGAGATGAACACCTCTTTTCACCCGACACCCAACTATGCTGCTCTGGCCGAGTCGGCCGCGGGTCAGAGGCTGGTGAGGAGAAGATGATGAGCAAATCTCTAGGTTTGATGAAGGGTGTGCGGGCTAGGACAGTTGGAGAACTTAAAGAGGCACTTCAGCTAGCGTTATCAAGGGTAGGTAGTCACAGACAAGAAAGGCATGTTGGTGGAGGTCTTGATGTAAGCTCTCTTAATTGTTGTATTTCCTTATGTTGGAGAATCCCCCTAACCGCCCTCTAGCATGCGAAGGTCCACGTTCAACATATATTGATAGGTAGCACCTGTGTGCCTTGGCATCTCCCAGGCCGATGTTTCTGCCAACCCTGGGCCTCGGACAGACTGGGCGGCGTATGCACCCATATCGAAGAGCATGCTCAGCTCGAAGTAAATGCAGATTTCCCTTTGCATAACATAAAAATAGGTGTCAAAATGCGATATTTGTTCTGCACCGTTGAACATAAATCTGTCCGTGCCCTCGTCCAGTATACGTTTTGATTCCAGCCAATTCTAAAGACTTACCTCGATTGCTTTTCCTCGAAACCGTCAATCTCTCCGCAAGACAAAGCTTTCCCGTATGTCACACTCATACAATGAATTAATTATGATTTCTTACATTCCAAGGTTGAGTCTTCGTATTATTGGTCATGTTTACTTCATAGTTATCTCCACTACCTAGTCATCCGTAAAAACTCCAACCAAGTCTAATAGGTCTATTTGGCTTCCTTGCCCAGTTTTTCAAGCCCCTGGTTTTGACTCAAGGCGTAGTCCTATTATCGTCGTGTTAGTCAGGGAGGAAAACCCAGGTCGCAGTGCACGAAACTTACTGCCATCCACATTGGCGCCCAGGTCCCAATGCATCTCAGTAAAGCTGCACAAGGGCCTCTGCTTAGCAGGCCTCCCTTAAGGTTCTTAGTTCCGAGGACATCATCAGCGACCAGTTCGGCAAACTTCTCAGCAGAGAGACCGTCCTTAGGCATGGTCTTGCCGCTTGCCCAACTGGCTATCACGTCCTTGATTGCCAAGTAACGAGAGGTAGCAGGCATGTCGGAGCGCTTGGCATCGTTGACGTGGAGGTTGCTATCGATGACGCCAGGTAGAATGGTGACAACGCTCACGCCAAATGGACCAAGCTCCAACCGAAGTGTCTCGGACAGCGAGTTGAGCGCAGACTTGGACGCGGCATAAGTTGCTAGCCATGGGCTTTTAGTCGTGGACCAATTTCAGACTGCGGTAGATAAGAGAACTTACAAACCCAGGGCGAGTTGACGGAAGCCGACGAGCTCACGTTCACGATGCGGCCACGACTAGCAACCAAAAGATCCGCAAAAGCCTGGATCATACGCAAAGGCCCCCACAGATTGACATCGAAAAGTCTCTGTGCCGCATTGATATCAATGTCTAGTACGGGCAGGACATAGCCCACGCCGGCGTTGTCGACGCGCACGTCTAGCCCGCGACCAGATTCCGTTACTGCACGTGCAGTCGTTGTGACCGAAGTTGCGTCCGTGACATCAAGTGGCAGAACCGTGACGTTCGAAAGGACTTTCAGAGCATCAGGAATTTTATCAACACTGCGCGATGTGGCGAAAACATGGTGGCCGCGTTGGGCAAGAACGAGAGTGCCAGGGCTGCTCCGATTCCCCCGGCAGAACAGCCTGTGATCAAAATTGACTTTGTTGCAGACATTTTGTTTTGACTTGTGATGTCGGCGATCGATGTGGCTGCATTACACGTCTAAAGCATATTAGTATGTAGCTGCGGGAACGAGGCAAACACCTTGCATATACTTACTGTAGGACCACAAGAAAGCCCTGTTCCGGATGTTGCCAATATGGGCGGCTGGTGTGGCTCGACAGCACCGTTTTCAAGTGGTACAAACCACTGGGAAAGACTGCCCAGTGTCACCCATACCTGTTTACAAGCTCTATGGCTCGATTGGCAGAGATGAAGGGGATACATTTCGTTGAAGGAACCTTGGGGGCCACTGAGTACTCGGGCAACCGAGACCAGGTTCAGTCGGTAACATACCGTGGCAAGCAATCTGGAGAACAACACCAGCTTGAAGCGACAGATATCATACTTGCGGCTGGCCCTTGGACGCAGAGACTCCTCCCAGCAGCACCAATAAATGGTGAACGAAGCCACAGTGTTGTCATTGATCCTGGACGAGACATGTCACCAACCATAGTATTTTTCGATCAAGGCCACATCGAGCCTGACGATAAAGAAACCCAGCTTGAGGTCTACCCCCGTCCTGACAAAACGGTCGATATATGTGGACGAACGGATTACGGCGCCCATCTCCCTGCAACTATCGATGACGTGGACGTGAATCCAAGCCTTTGCCAGGAGTTGATGAAAAATCTGGCCATCGTCTCCCCAGTCCTCGCTGGGAGTCAGGTACTCGTAAGGCAGCCTTGCTCCAGGCCCATCGTGTACCGGTATGTGGAAGGTCGTGATCCTGAGCTGGGTCCTCTGCTGGGCTTCACGGGAATCAAGGGTCTTATTCTAGCGGCTGGACACAACCAGTGGGGAATCCACAACTCGCCCATATCAGGCAAAGTTATCAGCGAGTTTGTCTTCGAGGGGCGGGCGGTGAGTGCAGATATCAGTGAGCTGGATCCTTGTGGTTATCTCAAGCTCAAGTAGTCTAAGGGTCCTGGGCAGACAGTCTGTTCAGAGAACAAATGTATGGGGCATTATTGCCCGTGGTTTTGGCTCTGGGTGCTTGGTCAATCGCATATGTGTCAGAAGTGGTCTCGTTTTAATCCGTATACATGCTCTTCTAGAGCAGTAGACGGCCCTTTCACAAAGTGGTAAACGCTCAAAGACTCAAACCTTGGAACGTTTGAAGAGAATCGCACAGGAAGAAAATCCAAGACCATATGTCATGTTGCTGTGAATGCGCAATGTTGAAGCCTTATGACAAAGTATGATATTGGTACTTGGCGGTGCGGGCTCTCGACTAGTGTTGGTAGGTATCTCGTACGAGTGTGTAGGTATCAAAGCAACGGTGTATTCTTGTGTGTGTTCTGGCTAAGTTCTGAAGGGCTACGGTGCCCGTACGGAAAGCTAAGTGTAGTGCCAGTGGCCAGCAGGTTGCACCTGCCGACAACTAGACTATTCTTGATCACGGAAGGCTTCATCCGCCCGCCGCCATATTGATCACGCATCCAGCCCCACATCGCCCTACGGTCTCAATATTAGAAACTGTGAACACCTAGTAAAGAGGGGCTCAGAGAATAATTGCTTTAGTCCAGAATATAGTATCATTTGCAACGCGAGAAATGTTGTGATTAATTGACATGTTAAATTGTGAGGCTTCTATCGTCTCTTCCAAGGGCTTGGCTTTCGCTCTCTCCTGGGGGTAATGCCAATCAAGAGGTTACACACTTGGCGCTCATATTGCCCCTCGGTCCCTTCTCTCGCGAAGCTTCCTCCACCGTCGGAATAATAGGGTATCCACCTCGACTGCCAACTCCTTGAAAATTAAGGATTTTAAAGAGTCCATAAACCCCGAGCTCAAGTCTCCACGGCTTGCATTCAATTTTCAACAGTAAGCATTAGACCGCTGTCAACGTCGAAACGCCGCCAGCATGATCAGTTTAATCACCCTATCAGGTCTGGCCTTCTGGGCTCAGGCTGTCTTTGCTGCCATTACTACCTCGGAGTCATCAAGCACCATTAATATCTCTAACGGCAGGCTCTCCATTGTAGTCTCAAAAAGCGCCGGTACTGTGAGTGGCATCACCCTCGACGGCCAGGACCTGCTTGGCTCCGGCGGAAGGCTTTACTTGGATTGCCACTGTGATGGAGGATATTGGAGCTCAGGAACAGGAACCCTTTATAAGGGAACTGATAGTACCGGGACAGCATGGGCTGGCGTGAAACTGGGCAGCAACTTCGCCGACAAGCACGTCATGGAGGCGTATTTCTTCCTCCGAGATGGCGAGACCGGTCTTCACACATTCGGCCGTGCAGCATACCCCAATGGTGGTGCTCTCGGCGAGATGCGCTTCCTCTTCCGCCCGACCTCAACCATCTGGAACCAACTCTCGTCAAGCAACGACATGTGGTCTGTTATACCCACCGGAACCCGCGAGACCGTGCAGGACACAACCTATTATGTCCCTGGTAGTGGTGTGAATGAAGTCTACCGCAAGCAAATGTCGGACTACTTCTCCAAGTATATGTTCTCCGTAAGCACCATTCTTCTCCTCTCACGGTCCCTGTCTGTCATATTTTTGAATCGTCCAAAATGCAATACTTGAAGCTCCGTAGCAGGTGACTCACACGCACGTATCAGGAATCTTGGGAGAACCACACCCACCATGGTATGTTTGCAGATGGGACAGGTACAAAAGACGGGAGCGTTTATGGAGCTTGGCTCGTGATGAACACCAATGACACCTACTACAATGGCCCAAAGTGGTCAGATCTGACTGTTGACGGTATTGTATACAATTATGTTGGTATGTCACGATTTTCCTGGTGGTCCACTGGCCTTCCGTTTTCAAACCCTCTTTCTTTATTCTTTCAAATAAGCTGACGTTCTAGTCTCCAACCACCACGGTAATGGCAATCCTGATCTGACAGGGGGATTTGATCGCACTTTTGGTCCAGTAAGGTTGAAGATCTCTTTCAGCACTTGGAGTCACTGACGCCAAATTATAGTCCTATTACTATTTCAACAAAGCTGCAAAGGGCACCTCTATCCAGAGCCTCCGCGCTGATGCTGGAAAGTTCGCGGACCCGTCTTGGAACGCGCAATTCTACGATTCAATTGCACAATACGTTCCGGGTTATGTTCAAACCTCCGGTCGTGGCACTTGGACTGGTCAAATCACTCTCCCAGCCGGCATCTCAAACACTGTCGCCGTCCTTGCTAGCAATGGACTCAATCTCCAAGACAACAACTTCGACACAAAGTCATATCAGTATTGGGGCTACATTGGCTCCAACGGTGCCATCACGCTTCCCCGCGTCAAGGCTGGAACGTACCGCCTGACCGTCTACGGCGACGGCATCTTCGGGCAATACACGCAGGACGGTGTGGTCGTGCAAGCAGGCGGAACCACAAGAACATCCGCAACCTGGGTCCCCGAGTCCGCCGGCACAGAGCTCTGGCGTATCGGCACGCCGGACCGGAGCTGCGGTGAATTCCGCCACGGCAAGGCGAGGGACACAACGCGCACCAACGCACCGAACCAGTATCGTCTTTACTGGGCTGTCCACGATTTTGTCAAAGACTATCCAAATGGGGTCAACTTCCACGTTGGCAAGAGCGACATCGCCACCGACTTCAACTACATACACTGGAGCGTCTTTGGCGGCAAGGCCAACACCATCCGGCCTGATCCGTACTACACCAATGTCAACAACTGGACCGTCACTTTTGACGCCACCGCCGAGGCCCTGGCAGGGAAGACAAAGGCAACCTTCACCATCCAGCTGGCCGGTGTCAAGACGTCCGCTGGTAATACCGATGACGCTAGTAAGCCATTTGGCAACTTGCCGTACACTGTGGTTTTTAACGGAAAAGCTCTTCCTGTTTGGACCATCTCGTAAGTGCAACCCACATAGCCTGTGAACCATGAATACGCAACTGACGGCATGACAGATCGAAGCAGAGCAGCTCGTGTGGTGCCCGATCGTCTGATTCGTGCTATGTCACGGGAAATAAGTGGACCTTTGATGCCAGCACACTAAAGGCAGGCCTGAACACTATTGTGCTCTCCCTTCCTGCACGAGCCACAGCACCTGAAGATGCAGTTCTACCCGAGAGCACTTATTTGCAATATGATGCCCTACGGTTGGAACTTTCTTAGACGGCTCATTAGGGTAGGTTTCCGTCACTTGTTAATTGTGCAATAATATACACACTTTGCTGGGAGAGAACAACTTCAGTGCCTTGTGCTTGCTCATTATGTTTGTGGGTCTGTGGGCTAATCCTACTGTGAATCCTCTGTCCTCCGCGGATACTCCATGGAAGTCCGAGGTCTCGTTACGGGGATTCAACTCCGTCAACAATTGCCAACAGACACCAGTATCAATACATATAGAGCCGATATTCAAAGTTTGGTTTGGATTTGAGCACCCAGACGCATTACTTATAGATTTGCTAAGGGGAGCAAAGTAATTCATGCCCGTAAATTTTGCAGAACCTTCAAGGACTTTCAGAAAAGAGAAATGGCAACCAACCAACACAACAAATGCGGCAACGAAGCCGAAGTCTTTTCCAAGCGAGATCATCAGCCTCATTCAGATATATCGGGTCAGAAAGAAGCCACCGCTGTAACGCTGCGACCGCCTTTCATACCACCCGATGGTGGTAGAGCCGCATGGCAAACAATAGCCGCTGGCTGGTTGTGCCAGTTCTGTTCTTTCGGCTTCATCAACGCATGAGTCAATGTTCATGAGAACTCGACGGCGACGGTCTTTTCAGATGCACCCTCTAACGAAAAATCTACCAGACTTGGCACATTCCAACTCGTCTATGAGTCAGACATCCTCAAATCTGAATCTTCTTCATCCATCTCTTGGATCCTCGCCATGCAGCTCTTCCTAATGTTCTTCCTTTCTCAGCCTCTCGGTATAATGGTTGACATGTTTGGACCCCGGGCTGTCTTGATTCCGGCCTCTATCCTGGCTGTCGCCGGCCAGTTTTGCTCGACAGTATTGGCAGATCTTCCTAGCTCAGACTCTGTGTTTTGGCCTGGGGGCAGCTGGCATCTTTGTTCCGGGACTGGTGGCGGCAAGTCAGTATTTCAAGACGAAGAGGGCTCTGGCAGTTGGAATTGTGGCCAGCGGATCCTTAGTTGGTGAGTATATTTTAAGCGACATGGCTCGTCATTGGAAAAGAGACATTGCACTGACATTGGTTTCTTTTCGTGCACAGGTGGTGTTATTTTCCCCATCTTTCTTGCCCAGCTGTTCGACAAGGTCGGTTTCGGTGCCACTATTCGGTGGACTGCACTCATGATCGGAGTCTTGCTAGTGATTGCCAACATCCTAGTTGTGCCGCCGATGGAACGGAAGGGCTGGGCAGCACGCCGTAACATCCTCAGTGTTGCAGTTTTCAAAAAGCCGCCGTATCTTTTTTTCGTCGGGGGCTCGTTCCTCTTCTTCTGGGGTCTCTTCGCGCCGTTCAACTACCTTCCTTTGTTCGCCGAACAAACTCAAGAAACTTAATACATTGGCTCTTACGCAGTATCTATACTCAAGTAAGCCCACTCACATCCGCAAAGATGCACATTAAAAATCGCCATATTCTTTTGGAACGTCTGTTCCTACCTCAGTACTAACCTTCCGTTCAGTGCGGCATCCATCTTCGGTCGTATCCTCCCGCCCCTCTACTCTGACCGCATTGGCCACTTGCGAGTGATGGTCGTCTGCGCCTTTCTTTCTGGGCTCTCTGTTTTAGCAATTTGGTTACCAATCAATTATCACCGCTCAGTCGGCGGCCTCATCTTCTTCGCTCTGTTCTTCGGCTTCTTTTTTGGGTCTTTCGTCTCGCTCATCACGCCGTGCCTCGTCGAGGTTGCAGGTGGCCACACACATGACCTCGGGGCTATGCTTGGGACATATTTCGCTGTTGCCGCTATAGCGTCACTGACAGGTCTGCCAATACAAGGATCCATCTCGTCGGATGTGGATCTAATGAAGCTGATGGTTTTTTCCGGAGTGACGATTTTGGCTGGTCTGGGTGCACTCTCCGGCTCACTAGTCCTTACAATATTAAGAACGGGGAGCAAGTTTTAAGTGGGTTTTCCAATGAATAAGCTCCTGAAAAAAAATGGACCCAGAACCGGCCGCATTAATAGGCCTGAGGTCGAGCCAACCAGTACAGCTGAAGTAGCAGCGGAAGCACTCTACTAGTATAAGGTACCAGTGGCGTTAGTCACATAATAGCAGATCTGGAAAGTTAAACATTGGATCACAAAGGGTTGATAGCCCAGGACTCCTGACAGCCCAATCCTAACTTCTGAATTGGTATACTTCATCCGCTTTGAAGCAAAGAGAAGTGAGGAGAATGCATTAATCTTCGTCCAAATCGACAAATCTGTAGGCCCAAAAAGAACACCAAATGAACACTCCCCCGCCAAACGTAGAAAACACAATATAGAAGATTGCTGCCTGCCGTTGATCAAGGTCAGCAAGAAGCTCCGCTACTCGGGGCTCCAATTTTAGGATACAAGCACTTACTTTGGATTCCACATCGAATTCTCGTCCATCACAAAGTGGCGTGAGTACGTAAATCGTCAAACCCAGGAGGAAAAGGATAGATGAATACGACATCAACATAATTGGAGCCTGCCACGTGAAAATCATGTTCCATCGCACGTCCACACAGACCCTGTGATTTTCCTTCGAATGCTTTGCCGTCGTCGGTAGTTCACTGCTGGCTCCTGCTACGAATCTGGAATCCTCGGGCCGAAGCTGTGAGCGCATCTTCAACTTGCCACCTTGTCCTTCACGTTTGTGTAGAATCATGGCAAGCTCTTTTGTCGGGCCGATTCTTCGGGGGGCATTGCGGACAGATGTGAATAAAAAGGCCTCCGACGATGACAGTAATACGGAGAAAAGAGATAACACGAGGCTTGAGTACCAACATGCAGGACCTAACCAAAACACATTGCTCGGGTTTGGCCAGGAGAAGCAGCCGATTACTGCCGCAGCAAGCAGTGTACCCTGGTGCTGAGTGTGATTAGCTGGAATGCTTTAGTCTTCCCAGGGTAAATGGTTAAATGTATTTGCGCGGATGAAAAGGGAACGGAATACCGCTGCTGCCACAAACTTGTACTCGTCCAGTTTGCGGCGTTGCCATTGTGCGAGTCGCTCAGACATCAGTTCATCATTCTCTCCGGATTTGACAGCTCTTGCGATAGCTAAAATCGGCAGGAGGGTATTTTGCCTATAGAATCGATAGTAGGGAAGGGTAACGACAGTGGAAAGGAGCGGTTCCAATGCTTTCGTCGTTTTGCGCAGTATAGCCACCGCCTGTCAGCATTTTGGTTAAAGGGTTGAATAAACGTTCTTCACCACTGATTCTTACACTTTTCATCATGGCGACAAGATATTTCATGGTTAACATGCCCGAGTATTTAACTGCTTAGGTGTAAAGAGTCCAGCTTGTCGCTGTGGATTCAGAACATTGAAGTCACCATGTCTGCGAGGAAACAGTTGAGCAAAGGATGTCTACGTGTCTGTGTCTTGCCTGAGCGTCGGAGACACGTTATTCCTACCCAATTGCCTCAGATAGTGCCGTAGCACAACATGTGCATATGGACCAGCTCTTCTGTACTACCGTCACCGCAAGGATAGAATGTCCGGGCAAGCAGAACATTGACGGAGCTTGAAGATAGCAAAAATATTACGACTCTTCATTTCAATCATAATCATTCATGCACTGGTCATTATGTTTGTGGGGGGTTTTCAAATTGTTAAGAGTAGCAAATGATTGGAATACAACCATACACATCATTCATCAAAGCTTCTCAAAGTTTAGGTGCTGGGAGGATCCAGTTCAAATTTACTAGAGGCATCAATTCTTGACGTGGCGTACTCCAATTCAATTCGAAACACCAAAGTCATCACGCCCTTCGCGTACAGTGTTCTGACTTACATCAATCCCCTGCTTCGTGGTTTGACTCTTATAGACAACATTGAAGTAGTATTATTCCATCTGCTGAGACACCGTTGTATGAGAGGATGGGACTGTCAAATTTCGAGCACAAGCAAGATGTGTTCTGGATCTTAGTGAGCAGAGGCACGATTTGAATCTATTTTCCAGGCTTTCACCATTCTTGGGTCGACTCTGAAGCCTTTGAAGGAATGTGACTTCCAGGTCTCCCAGCCTGAGGGATGTTCAAGCAATTTGAATCCCCATAAACAAAATCATCTTGCTTGTGATCATCCGGATTATGTCACTGCTTCATGCAGTTGTTTCATTTCTATAGAAAATTAGAAAATAGTCTGCCACCGTTAGCTACGCGTAATGATCTTTGGCTTTGTATTCCCAATCCCGGCTGCAGCTGTGCACCTTCTTCTCAATCCACTCATTTGTCCTACCATGTACCGTCTTCAGGTGCTGGACAAACTCAGCACGATAATTCCAAGTCTGATCGGTATCATAGACGCAGTCATCCGCAGGGCAAACAAAAAATCTCCCAAGCGCAAACCTTTCCCACTTCGACTCGTCTGCAGCTCTAGCTCGTCGTATACTCACAAGGCTTTTCGCAACTTGCCTAACCATCTGGCGGTTTTCACCAATATCCCACCATTTATCACGAGCTCTCTCCATATCATTAATAGTTTCGCTTCCTGAGGCTTGACCAGAACGTGTTTTCCACTCATCCATTTCTGTTTTCGGGAGTCCATTCACTTCATTGAGGCGATAGTAAGCAAACGGTGGATTCCTTTGGCACGCCTCCGTCATGTGCTCGTGGTTAACTTCGGGGTCTCCTACTACTGCGACGGCTCTTCTCAGTACAGCGGCGAATGTGGACATGTCTTGCGGAGGGTCAGTCCTCGCGGTACCAATGCTGACCCAGTTTGCAATCTTCTTGGGACCGCTGCCGAATATGCCCTTCACCTCGTCCAGGATTTCTTCTGAAGGATTGTTTGCCCTAGAGAATCCCGCATCAGTAAACAAATTCGTCTCTCTCTTCTTAGGTTTCGTGTTCTCGTCGACTCGTCGTCGCCCCGACTGGTTGGATCGCAGTGTAGTCCTCCTTGCGGGTTGGAGAACTTCGCCGTCATCAACAGCGATCACCAGGGGTTTGAAGTACAACTGTGCTGCTGTTGCTGCTCTTGCGACCTTCCAAGCTGCAAACCCCGTCCCACGGCCTGGATTGCGAGGTTTTGGGCTCAAGGGATTTTTTGGCTTTGCAGTGGATGACTCTGACTGCTGAATTTTGAAGTTGTCGTATGAGCGAAATATCCAAGGCGTATTGACATATTCCCGGCCCCCCTCGCTCAGTGTTTCTCGACTCGACAGAACGATTCTATTCACATGCAAAGATGTGTCAGTCGTTGCCGTAATTAATTCCTTCACACAGAAAAGCTCACGCTCTGCATAACCCTTTTGGGGTCCTGAATTGCATGGAATCGTCATGGTCATTGCGTTGTTCTCCTCTTCGACGCAGCACATCCTTGATCGCATTCTCGAGACTGGTTGTAGAGTACTTGTTCTTCGCCCGTATAAAGCCTGCGGGATTACCGGCGTGGTGAATTAATCGCGGGCGGCTGAAAACCAGCCCAGCGAGTACTTTATACTCTTCCATACAATCCTCGACTGTCATGCGGAGCGTCGTGAGCATGACAGTTATTAATCTATAAACTAATTAGGCTGCTGGTTTCTGGTGCCAGTGATAGTCATGATACAAAGACTCACACTCCTGTAGATGTTCCACCAATGTAGTCGAAGTAGTGACAGGGCAAGAACGACGGACCGCCGTTCGGATTGTGTGACACATGTCTCGGCTCGCCACATGGGCTGAAACTGGAATTTTCATTACTCTGTGCATTATTACTTTGGTTCTCAGTCCCCTCCTTATCGAGGTTTTGTTCCTCGTCTTTGATTTCTGTCATCAGACACTTCAGCAGAAGCAAGCTGTAGTAGCCTCGAACCCCGCCTCCATCTAGGGAGGTAGGAAAAGTGTCAGCAGTCTCCTACGATGAGTTCGAGGATCACCTGAAGGCATACCGAGGGAAAGAATGTTTTGCTTTGCCCAGTCGTCGTCTTCACTCAATGGCCTGGGTTGGTTCGAGTCCACAGGCTTGGAGACCGTACGACTACTAGAGCCCTGGGATTCAAATCCAGCTTCACTCTGGCTCTGAGACATTATGTCTGATCTTAACTGGGGACTTGTTTCCAATAAATGACCTCGGAAAGCCTGGAACCACGCAATGCGATTGGTCCAAGAAAATTCCGATTCTGGAAGCGTAGAATCTGTTGGAATTTTAGAAGCCTGGCAAACAGTACATGGAACGGGGCGAAAGGGAATGGAAAGGGTTGACATTTCGAAATTTAACTGTCGCATTAGCTATAGAAATTGCAAGCTGGAGTGGCCCAACCCAGGCCGCATTCTCTGAATTTGCAGAGCCACATGATGTTGGGTTTTGCACCGCTATCTAGACAGAAGGTAGAAGCAGGCTGTAGCTTTGTGTGGTCGTACCGCGTCCGAGGTGGTGTTTAGCGCCGCAGATTCCTTTTATTTATATTATTGGGTTGTGAAGAAATCGGAGCCTTGTTTCTTCACCGAGCGCCAAGTGGCTAAATGAAAAGGTCCTTTGCAACCAAACAGAACCGTGATTTCCGCTCCTTCGCCGGGTAGCCTTTGCAGCGGCGTCGAAGCGTTATTATATTCCATTGCTGAAAGGGAGGGTCCGTGAAGCCTCGGTCAGGGCTGTGGTGAGAAATGATGTGTCATGTGCTTGCATGACGGGATCACTCTTCCAATGAATCTTACAGGTGGCTGAAAGTAGAAAAAGTATAGAGGGTTGGGGCCCCCAATCGTTTTTCCGCATAAGTTACACGTATACGAGGAAAAGCCAATCGTTATGGAATGCATGGACCTTTTCCCGGACACTTGCTCATGCTATGTGACCAAATCCTGGGTCACATGCGCAAGCTGATGCGAGACTGGGCTGAAAGGTGAGGGCTGTACTACGTCTCATGCACTCCTAATTGTAAGATTCGAGAGTGCCTCGTCTGTGTCAGAAGGCTTTCCGGCTCACACCAACATGGGTGCCAAGGTGGCTCAGACTTTTGCCTTAAATGTACGATGGGGGCGTCCAACATTCCGACCATCACCCCCTTGCTCACATTGATACTAACCAATGGAGGTCTTCTCGCCGCGCCTTCCTGAAATTGTGAGTATCGCAACGTGGATTCCAAATAATTGCTTTTGGGCCTAGGCCTTTTTATAGGGTTGTTCGTGGGCCGCTTACACTCGCCCGGTGGCTCTGGCCCTTTTGATGTCACCCCACCCCCACCCCCAGGCCGACCCCATGACAACTCGTTGTCAGTCTAGTCTTCCTATTTGGATGGTCAGTCTACTCTGAATTTGTCTATAAAAGGAACATGTGTCCGCCCACTGCTCGGTATCCTAGTAATCCAGAACATCCAGGTCCGAGAATTACGTCAAGCTAGGTTGTACATGAGTAAACCTACCGATTCCCGACCCAGGATTTTTAACTTACTGACAGCATCAATCGTCCTAGTCCACGACGCGTCATGGCTACAGCAGTTGCAAGTCTGCAACAATACAGCTTGCTTCTGAACATATCAGACCAATCTGCCATTACCCAAAAGGGAACAGAAGCACCTGAGAATATCGGAAAAGGTAGAAATCCTCAAATACTGTGCACTGCACCCCGCTGCGCTTTAACATGCGCGAGAATGGTCTAGTGACATGGCATTGTTGACTGAAATGCAGATTGCTGGCACTTCGACCTTCCAAAGGTGCCAAGCAAAGGCCCAGACTGCTGGGACCTCTTCGCAACAGACGGATCCGAGGGCAAACTTCACGTAGTCAGTCGATCACAAGCTTGTCCTGAGGGAAAATTCGTCGGCACTCTCAACCTGCACCAACTCGGCTTTTGGGACAGGAAGAAGAGAAGACAGGGCAAGCTCGGCCAAGCATACATACTGAAGTCCTCGGTACGAAACACCTGAGTGAGATCCCGCCCTTTTCCTCCTTATGCGCGCCTCAACCTTCTCGACATCTTTTCATCTACACTAACATGAGCACCGCAGCCAATTGTCCAACCCCTCCTCACGGGCTTCCTCAAAGCAGCATTCCCTTTAAGATTGCTTTCCGTCATGGGTTTATGAAACAATGCAAAAGGATAAGCCTCTCTAGGCCAAAGTGTACGTTCAGCGTGGCGCAGAATATCAATGGAAAGATCAGTATACACATAATCACACACATTGTCATCAATGAGCACGGTTGCTGCCATCTTCAGGCGCAATATAACGCAACAAAATTTGTCAGCATGTCTCAGTTCAAAAGCCATTGTGCTTGTGCAGGCCACAGGGCAGAATTCTGACATAGGCACAATGCAGCCATGTCACCGACCTGGAGGAAGATATCCAAAATTGTGGCTCTTCAGCTCGCTCTCAATGGTATTGATTGGAAACAAATTCAGGTTTCAGGATGATCATTTCGGCCGTTTGCATTTGTTCCTTGAAGTCCGAAATTCCCGATATCGATCTTGCTTGTCTTTCCAGCTACTAAGCCTATAAACACAAGATACTTCTTGTTCGCAATCTCAAGTGATATAGCGCCGATCGTCATGCTCGTAGAATAAGTGCAAAATGGAAGGATTAGAGCAGGATTAGTGTGGAAATGTCAGTTGTAACTCTGAGCGTCCTCGGCGCGCCCTTGCCCTCCATGCACAGACAAAATGCCCGACCTTAGGTTGTTGTACTCTGTTCACCGGGACTTTCATCAAGCCAAGGTGATAGAGGAAGCAGAACTATGGTGACATATCTCAAGTATGGGCCAAGGGTGCAGGATAAGAGAACCAGAGTGACGACCAGACGGGCGCTCGTGTGTAGCTCTACAGAACGCTTGTCTCGTGCGCCGATAGAGGTCAAGATGACCATAGCCCCCCTTCACTAGTAATCCACGGTCTGCTGGGAATAGTGTGGTACAGTGAAGAATGGCATTCATCTGCCCTTCCAGTCACTGCCCCCTCCGTGGAGTACTTAGGGCTTAGATAGCAGCCATTCTGGCTCCATTATTGTTGTGCTCCCGCAAATGGTCCAGTAAATTTAGTGTTGGTAGCAACATGGTGGACGTTGTTGGCCTTGTAAATAATGCGGGGTTCAATCATACTGAATTCAATTGTTAGATCTAAAATGCCATATAGAACCAATACCCACTTAAGATAGACACACCTCCCAATAAACATAATTCTGCTAGTTAACATGTCTTGAAAGGTGATTTTGTCTATATTGCTTTTAGTTGTGCTGTTTGAATAATTTCATGAGAAGTGGAAAAATCAAGATGCAACCCAAAGAAGGATAAATTACAAACAGTGTGAAGTGCCGTACAATCACATCTAAAGGATCAATGACAGCACTCATGAGGGACTCAACTTGTTCTTATTCTGTGTTGCATTATCCCTTTCTGTAAAAGACAAAAAAGTTGTTCAAATTCAGACTAGACAGCAGAGGACCCAGCATAGTCCGGTCGTGGGACACAAGCAAGTACCAATGTCACCTATTCTAACTTTCTTGACCAAAGATCATTGTGGGCTGATAATTTTCAAAGTCATGTATGATTGCATAGGTATCATCTGCATTGGGAATCCCCCCCCCCCCAGGGAGTGATGAGTATAATCAAGCGGAATGCGACTCCAGGCTCTTCAACATCGCTTCCTGCATTGTCAATAATGTTTTATCTTGACAACACTGAGTAGGGCGTCCACGCTTACACCTTCCTGGAATGTCAGCACTAGGGTGCAGCAAGTATTGTAAGGTAAGTGGGGCGCAGGATATCACCCATGTTACTGTTGCAATGAGCAAGGCATGGCTGCAGCTGGGGATGGCGCAGGTGGCAGGTCGCACAACTAGTAGAATTCGACAGAAATGAGGCTGAACATATAATGCCCCGCTCCTGTGTGCAAGATAAGGCTCCGACATGATATGGTAATCTCGGCTCAAATTTCACTGACGACTGTCTCGACTTCTTCAAATATCGAAGCTAGAAAACATATGGAGAAAAGAAGATCAAAGCGATACCGGCGACCAAGCCCAAATGATGCGCAGCCTCAGCAGCCTGTAGGCGTGACGGTGCTCGCTGAGGGATCATTCGAGAGGGATGCACACATCTGCGAGTATCAGCACTTTGATGAGACCAAGCTGGACGAGCTCATGCCGCACGTGGAGTCCTGCCGCCGCCGCTGGCCCGAAAAGCTGGTCGTCATAATCGTGGAAGTGATACGACCCGAGTTGACAGGGAGTCGGCACGTCACTCCGATTCAAGGCATGGGCAAGTTGCCCGCGGACGTTGTTCAACAGCTCATTCAGCTCACGGACAAACGCTTCCCCAGGCACATCATCGACTCGCTCATGAATGAGCGCCCTCGTCAGCCGTACGTCCCCGGCGAGGGCGGCGTCGTTCCCGGCAACGCCGCCTGGGTCTCAAATACCGTGGTGGCAACGGTTTCTTCCATGATCACCCGGAGACTGGCCCGGAGGAAGCCATCCGCCTGCTGAACGAGACGACATGGATTGCCGCCTGGGTTGGCCGCCGGGTTGAGGTCCCTGCTACAACAACGGCGGCCAGGGGTTCACGGCCGCCTATGGCCGTGATCACCATCTCACGGCATCCGAGTCATACGTCGTCCGACCGGAACTTTTATGGAAAATTGATGGCTACTCAGTACAGGGAGAAGGGGACCGACTACCGGTGGAAGAGTATGCGCGATCAACCCTTGTTTATATTTATGGACTTGGACCGTCTGTTCAACGACTTCAATGTCAACGCCGCGACAGCTAAATTGGGGGTCAATAAGTACATGGTGAGACGATAGCACTCGAGGCAAGGACCTGTCTCCAGCGGACCAGTCATTAATTTCAGCAGGATCCCAGACCGCATGATAAAAGATACGGAGTGATACCTCGGGTGGCAAGACTGAGGAAGACCTTGGTACTATGTAAGTGGAACCTTCTGTTCCCCATATGGTGCCCCGCTGACGACAATCTCAGTATCAGAGTTCAAACAGGAGTTCAAGACGCACGAGATAGCGCGGAAATCGATGGAGAGGATTCTCCATCACTACGTGGACCAAAGCTCACATCGCTCGAGGGAGAACAAGTCCGAACGTCTCTTTGACAGGTTATACGATCTAGGCAATGAACTGGAGACGGTGAATCTAGAGGTTGACATGCTGAGGGAGCAATGCATTTATTTGATGGACGCGGAATTCAATACGGTGGCCGCCCGGACCGATGCCAGACTAGGCATTCTCACCGTCCTGGCTTTCGTTCTCACCCCGGCTGGATTCGTTGTCACTTTGTTCAGTGTGATCGATACCGGCACGACCCAGCTCATTGTTAGCACGGTTCTTGTTGCGTTCTTCTCCGTTGTGATCTACGTCGTTGTTGATTTGCTGTATAGAAAAGCTGAGCGGAAGCAGCTGCCAAGTTGCCTTGCCGCACCGGGAATGAACAGCATGAATGGAGAGAGGAGCGACAGCAATACTGCTGACAAACAATTCGTACAGTTGTGGTCCATCTGATATACAATCTGCAGACAATGGATCGAAGGACACGGAGAGGGAAAGGACGAGAAGAAGAGGCACTACGAAGTGAGAAGAGGAATTTGAGACGGTCCACCTCATCTTTATAGCAAAAGGGCCAAAACCGGGTGTGAGGAATGATTGATTTACAACTGAGGTTGCCTAGATGAAAGGGATTATTACTATAAAGTGAGAGAGCACTTAGTGTCATTATGAACCAGAACTGGTGACTGTGTGTACCAAAATTCACTGTATGGCACTTGTATGCTGCTAGGGATGCCCAATGGTGGAAATTTTAGTCCTTTGGTTGAGTGATGTGCTTTTCTAGCAGTAAACATATTCGTCTCACCAAAAGTACATTTTGTAACATACAACTGAAAATAATTCCTTGTCTCTACTAGTACCCCTTACTGGTGAGCCACACTTACTAGCAGGCCTTATTAAAGAAAACGGAGATTCGCAGGGCTTAAATCGGAGGGTACAGGGGTACATGTCGCCCCTAGTACAAATAAAAAAGCACACTAACCAAATTTATATGGTATACCGTTTTTTTTACTACACTAGCTATTATAACCGTATATCCTTGTTACATATCACCTTTACTTTACACTAAAGCTATTACTATATATATTTTACACCTAATTAGCTAAAGGAATAATATTTCCAGCCTTATTTTAAGCCCCTAAAATCTTAATCTTACCTTTAATCTTACCCTTACCGCAATTAGCCTTAATTATAGTAGAGGAGTTTTTACTTATAGTACTTAAATATATATAACAGCCCCAAAGGTTTAAGGAAACTCCGCTCCGGGACCCACCTTAAAAAGAGATCTAAAGCCCCTTTAATTGGAGAATAAAAGGGGTAAAAATTAATCTTACACCAAACTAATACCTAATATATATTCTTACCTTCTAATATATTATACCATTATACCTAGTATTAATACCCATAATAATTCTAATTCTTTTTTAAATACTATTTATAATACTACTAAGGACCAGTAAATAAAGGGGAAGGTTATAGATAAGCCCCGATAATAGTAAAGGGAGTTTAGAAACCCTTTAAGCTAGTAATACCTTAATATTAGAATAAGAATAAAATAATCTACTTTAATAGAGAATTAATATACTTAAAGTAGCTTATATTACTACTAAATTAAAGCTAAAGGATTTAAAATTATCTAATATTACTTTACTTTTTATAGCTTATACCCTCTAATAGTATAATAGTTAGATAATAAACCTAGAGAGAGCTTATATCTCTTAATTATAAATTCTTTATAATAATAAGATAAAAGTAATTTATACCCTAAATTATATAGATAAAAAATACTAAAATTAATAGAATACTTATATAAAGTTTAAAAAAATAAAAGATAAATTAATATTTAATTATTATATTTAAGATAACTTTAAAACCTTTAGTATTAATTTTAAGAGAAACCCCTAAAGTATAATATTTAAATAGCTTAATATAATTATTAAGGAGCTTAGAAATTATAAAGCTAATTTAAAGTAAATTAAAAATTATATTAATCTTAAATTAAAGATTAATAATAATAAGATTCTTATAAAGGGAGAGTAAAGGGGCTTAAAGAAGCTTTTTATAAAGCTTAAAAAAGATAATTAGAGACTAGAATAATATATTTTAAATATAGATCGTAGTAGAGTAACTATAGTTTAATAAAAATCAGTTTGAATTAACACAATAATAGGCCTTTTGTAACCTTTATACCTAGGAGGGGATAATGAAATTAATAGTCTAAAAAACTTGAGTTGTGTGTAAGCCTTGTACACACAGACCGGGGGGGGCATCACTTCGCTTGCAAGGGACAGCGGCAGCTCAGCCCCAACTTGGCTGTAATAAGCTTCCCGCCAAGAACGAGCAGGAAAAAAAAGCAGGCATTGAATCAAGCAGAATTTCTCCAAAAAAAAAATGCGATCAAACGTGCCTGCGTAGGATATCTAGGTAGCCTTGCCCATTTCCTTGTTCACGGACGTGCAATGTTGTCTCCTAAAGACAGCTGACTAATAAGGGAAGGCGTTCTGGAGCAAGAGCAGTTGCTCTCTCGCCCAACCAGCAACAGCTTGGTTCACACTTGAGCGTGAGCAATGAGTCAGAACGTCAAGGGCACATATAAGACCGCAAGAACATCTCCTGGCTCGTATTGTCCTTCAGAGGTCTCAAGGCAGCTTGTCAAGGCCCATTCTAGGCAGTAGGATTTTCGCGGTCCAGCCCGGTTCTGACACGCACCAGTTGAGATCCCAACCCCCTAGCCACAGGAACCCCTCAGGTGTAGTTGTGTAATCTTCGACTCACAACGAAACCCAAGCATACAATTGGTATAGGCAACACTAGGTCTAGCTTGCTCCTCTGGACTCAAATGGCAGACACAAAACCGAGGATCGATCTCATCCCCTGGGATTTCAATTCCGAGGAGCACCAACAACGCATGTACCTGCAACGGCTGGCCTGTGGGTGGAGGAGCGACGAGATCCAGCGATGGGTTGAACTCGGAAACGCTGGTCAGAAGACCCTCTACTGGATCGTGAGTAGTGTCAATGATGTGCCGAAGTCTGCGGAACAGGGGTTATCTCGCTAAGCACGAAGCAACAGGTGCTGGCCGAAGACCTCTCAGACCGAGAGGCGCTGAGCTCTCAGCACATTTCCGAGCATCTACAGGTGTGCAATGGTGCTCAAGATCGCTTGTGCCTAATAAACAGGGCCCTACAAAATATCTGATGTGCACAATCTAGGAGTCAGTCCCAATCAAAGACACAGCCCCCACTCACTGGCAACAGCCACGCACACCCAGCAATCGCGCCTTCGTCCCCATCGGACACGTCGCGCTTGACCTTCGCCCCGAGGAGAACGCCCACCTGAAACTCACAGACGACGGAATCCTCTGGGTCGCCGGCCTCTACATCTCCTGGTGCCTCCAGCGCTTCGGTTTCGGGCGGGAGGCGATGCGTCTCGTTGAGCATGTCGCCTCCCTCGAACCGCTGAGCGCAAGATGGATCGTCCTGGACACCATGCCCCGCGATCAGCAGATGAAGGCGGCCTTCATCAAGAAGGTGTATACCGCGCAGGTCAGCTATTTCCCCACCCAAATTCCCATTCTCAAATGTATTGGGAGGTGTCTGTGGAGGTGTTTGAAGGGATGTCTTAGGAGGACATGTGTCTTGACTCATAAAACACCCCTCCCAAGACAACTCCTAAACCACCCAAGAAAAAAGTTTGGCTGACAAAGAGGTCTAATAGGGAAGGGAGGCCCCGACCGTGCCCACACAGGATTGGTATGAGAGACAGGGGTACGAGGCCTTTGCCAGGGACGTGGCTGCGTATAAATGGGCCAATCCGACTACTGGGGAGACTGAGGATTTCGACTACCTCTTCTTGAGAAAGAGGCTGACTTAATTGCGTTCTCTCTTGTTGACATAGCAACTTGCAGCCCTGGAACACTGTCCCACCGTCTAAGCTCCTGGACCTTTTCCCTGTGGCTGCCGCCTACTTCAATCAATCTTGGGGCTAGACGCCTATCTTTGTTTCCGACAGTTGAGAGTTCAGACGTAGGCATGGAAATGATGAACTCGAACGCTTCTTCGAAGAGAACAAGCTTGAGTTCAATAAGTGGTAGTCTTGAACAATATTATTTAGTTTCCTTATAAGTATTCTTTGATGATATAAGATTGTGTGTGCATGCTCCACGTAAGTAGCTTCGTTTCTTGTTCCTTATTGCTGCAGTTTGTAGCTTGACACCACCTCACTAGCCTATCATCTGAGTGGGTGGTTTCGTCTCTAATCCGCACTCTTGTCATCAAGGTACCCTATAGGGATCCCTTCCTACAGTAGTAAACGATCAAGGGCCCAGTGTTAGATAGTAATCAATGCCCATAATAGCAGGTCGGAAACACCCTGCACGTACTCACCAATTTGTTGATGACGGATGACCCTGTGATGAGCAAAAGAGCCAGCTTGGAATGTTTCAGGTCGCGCCCACCCGCTGCATGTTTGCGTTGAAGCTCATTCTGGCACCTGGGCGGTGTATAAGCTCCCCAGCAGACGGGTAGCGGCATTAAGGTTGACAGTAGTTAGAGAGACACCCATATCGATCCTGAGGGGATGCTAAGTCTTGAGAGGAATTGACGGCCGCTTGCATGAATCTCGGGCTTGTTCTAAGCCTGCGAACGGACAGCGGCCGTTGAAGTTGACCTTTGTAACCTGTGTTCCGCGAACATTATCATTTCAAGTTCTATCATAACAAATCATTGACCCTACATTGCAGGTCATCAACGTTCCTTCGGCATCTCACATGCTCAACCTAGCACATGCAATTTCTCTCGACTGGCCGTCACAACAAGCATTTCCAGACCCACAGTCTCATTCCTACTTGCTCATGCACTCTAAGCAACCTCGCAATACCACCTTCAGGGTGTCAACGACAGGGCTGAGTGAAACATCCTTTTCCATCCAGGCCGAGTGTCACCCGTCACCATCTTGTATCACACTCTGACCAGAATGATAGTTCCCTTTTTTTTTTGCAGGTGCGTCGGTGTATCGTCACATCCACGTTCATCATTGTGGAACCCCGATGACAGAATGTTCGTTTTATTTGCAGGCTTTGTGATCCACTGCTGTTCGGGTGCTTTCACATCGGGCCCATTTGATCGGGCGGGAGCCGGCTTAACAGCAAGAGATCACAAACGGAACGGGAGTGCTCAAGCGGGCAACATCATCTTGTACTTGGGAAACACAAGATCTTGCACTTCCGCGCATTTTTCTTTAGCTAGGTGTACATATGCCATTGGATTGTTGGGATCGGGAGATACCGCCGACTGCACTTGCCGGGTGTGAAGCCGTCTGTGCAACGCTCCAGATCTGCCAAGCTGACCCGATTCCGACCGTGCAGAAGCTTCTCCTTACAGCCCAACTCCGACCGAGCGGCTGACAGGCTGGCCGCGCCGGCTGTTCTTGCTCTTGCACGACACGGTGGGCCAAGGTCGAGGGAGCTACCCTGGCATTCCAGCAGCTTGTCTTAAACCTTTCGCACCATCCCTGTGCAACTCCACGACACCATCCAAACAAGCCCGAAGACGATTGGCAGCAGACGTCCCATGTCCTGTTTCGTTTCCCCGCGGATCGGTTGCAGATTCCTCATGGGTTTCCAATTCTACAACTCGCCCGTCTAGGACAGATAATTGACGGACCGTATATTCTCAACCTTCCGAGATATCGTACAAACTACGACATTCAACTATAAAATAGAGTAGGGCCTGTCGCCCTTATCGCCAATCGTGTCTCCCTCAACAGCTGCGGCACATTTGAATCTACCCCCGCTCTTCCGACAACATGGCGTTCAGTCTGAGCCCCAAGACGCGGCTCATCATCACGATCTCCATTTCATTTGCCTTCTTCGTGGCCGAGATTACGGGTTCGTCAACGCGGTGTGCCAATGTCCAGTCGAACATGCCCCGAGACTGACTTCATCCGTAGTGGCCTTCAAGACCCGTTCACTCGCGCTTCTCGCCGATGCATTCCACTATGTAAGATCGTTTAACTCAACGCCTCACCAGATATGACCAGGCAGCTGAGTTCTCATAGATGAATGATCTGATTGGCTTCATCGTCGCTTTGGTAGCTGTCATTGTGAGTCTCGGGCCTCAAACGCGCCGTCCACTTCAACTAACCGGGTGCCCAGATATCAGAGCGGTCGCGCTCGCCCGCTGAGCTCTCGTTTGGCTGGCAGAGAGCCCGTTTGCTGGGTGCCTTCTTCAATGGCGTGTTTCTCCTGGCTTTGGGTATCAGCATCTTCTTGCAGTCTATTGAGAGGTTTATCTCCCTCGAGCGTGAGTCGACCTGACCAATCGAAGCGCTGCCCTCATCTAACGCTCTACAGGCATCGAAGATCCGAGGCTTGTCCTGATCGTAGGCTGTATCGGCCTAGGTTTGAATATCATAAGCGCCGCATTTGTACATGGTGAGAGCCTAAGTGACTCACCATCACATCCGACAAGGAGACACGCTGACGCTCTCTGCAGAACACCACGGGCACGATCACTCTGACGGTCACGGTCACGACCATGGCGAAGCCCACAGTCACGATCATGAACACGGGCATGAGCACGGGCACGACCACGGTGAGGCTGCTGTGGTGGACCTCGAACCTGTCAGGAACAGCAGCTCGAGCAAGGCGAACAACGTATGTGTCACGGAGTCTTCCATGATAGCAAGAAATGTCCCAGAACTGATCGATATCACAGCGCGTTCGCACGCACGCAGAACACCGTCACAACGTCGCTCAGAGGAAGAAGCCCGGCCGCGACCTCGGCATGCTCGGGGTGCTCATACACGTCATCGGCGACGCCATCAACAATATCGGCGTCATCATTGCCGCCGTGATCATCTGGCAGACGCGCGGCGAAGCCCGGTTCTACGCTGACCCGGCGGCGAGCATGTTCATCGCCATAATGATCTTCATCAGCTCCATCCCGCTGACCAAGAACTCGGGGGCCATCCTCCTCGAGAGCGCGCCTCGGGGTGTTGAGATCGACGATGTGAAGCATGATATTGAACAGGTGCGTGTTTTGGCTTTTGGCAAGGACGTGGAGACCCGGATCACTGAAAAAAAAAAATGCTAATGCTGCCCAGATCCCCGGAATTGAATCCGTCCACGAGCTGCACATCTGGCGGCTCGACCAGCAAAAGACCATCGCGTCCGCCCACGTCGTCGTTTCGGACCAGTCCATGTCAAACTTCATCGAGAAGGCCCGCACCGTCAACGAGTGCCTCCACGCCTACGGCATCCACTCATCCACCCTGCAGCCCGAGACGGCCGAGGAATTGGCGCAGGCACCGCAGGAGACCGCTGCTGCCACAACTCTTTCTGCTTCTGGTAGCGTCTCCGAGGGCGTGAGCTCTGCTCTTAGAAGGAGGAGGCTCGACCCGGCGGCCTGCCAGATTATTTGCAGCAACCTGTGTCACAACCTGATGTGCTGCACCAAGATTGAGACCTGATCGGGCGCCGGTCACGGTGTCACCTCTCTGGCTTCGGGCTCAGCCCGACTCTTTCTATCCACTCTGACCCGTTGTCCTGATGCAGTTGTGTTATCGGGAGACCACTTTCCCTGGGTGAGAGTGCGAAATTATGACCACTACAGAATAGTCTGTGCAAAAATGGGAACGTGATACAAGCAACCGAGGTATGACGAAAGGAAAGAGGATAAAAACGACTGTCACACGGGCATGAAACGATCTAGTAGAAGCCATTCTAAGTGTGCAAACACTCTCATAGATTTACTTCCGATTACTGAGAAATGAAAATGAGAATGTGTTGCATTTGCGGAGACAAATATTCTATTCTTTACTGATGGGACTTGCCTTGAGAACCAGCCTCGGATTAAATAAGTCCCTCAAATCATGACACACGATGCTGATATTGAAATTCGTATGATTTCATGATGGTTCATCTATCCATAGCCACCTTTCCAAGAACCCCTCCCCCACTCCCCAGTTCCAGCGTCTTCTGTGATGGGAATCCCCCAGATTTGGGCGGTGGTGGTCGCATGCTGAAAAATCGAGCGTCGCAAGCCTTAGTATTAGACAGCGGTCTCTGATGGGTCTGGATTCCGGTCGAGGATGGCAGCGGGGTGAATTTCGTCCCGGCCGACGAGGGTCTCTGATGGGTCTGGATTCCGGCCGACGAGGGTCTTTGATGGGTCTGGATCGCGGGCAACAACGGGAGGTTGAGCGAGAGCTGCGGTGAAGACAGTGCAAAGCACCGTTGCAACGAGGAAGTGTTTCATTGTGTTGAGATTGAGTATTAAAAGACAGTCCTGGAATGATGAACTCAACCTGATGAATGTGCCGCGGTCGAGGGAATCAGGCAGTTTCCACGACCTTCTGGGAGCGCTGTACCCTTTTATGTGTACGTGTGCATGAGACCGCGATTCAGTTCTGTGGAGTGGCCAACCTGATCGGTGGAGACGGCAGCATGATTTCCCCCTTCTTGGCGGCACGACACCGTAGCATATCCACACATAAGGTTTGTCCAAAGCGATGATCAACACTGAGAACGATTCAGGTTGGTGTCAGCCTTGTTGCCGTGTGCGCACGGCCTGTAGACCGGCATGTAGAGGGAAAGCTCGAGTGTCGCCATCCGGGTTGAATGGCACGATAGTCATATTGAGGACCATCCTCTTTCGAAATCAAGGCGTACTTAGTGTGACTGACACCCTGGAATGTGTTCGTGAAATATCTGGGAGAACTTCATTTCATGGATGTAGAAAGTTTATTTGCATTCGACGTAGTCCAGATTGGCTCGACCTGTTTTCCTGCATGAGGGTGATGCTGGAAAGTGTCTGGTGATTTCCTTCGGTAGTATAAATTGTGGGTATGGCGTTCTTGAACGTTCCCTGCAGCCACGTAGGGGATACTCCGTGCTTCCCGCTTTCTAGGGAGCTCTGTCTCTCTAATGATCGACAATGGGTCTTCATTGAAAGATGCATGTGAAAAATATCCCGCAAAGAGGGACTTGAAGAATAGAATATTTACACAGATACACACCATATACAAGAATGTTAAGATTGTCCGATTGTACCTCCAGGAAGTACCGTGATCTTCGGCACTTCAAAAATGTCCCAGTCGTCCGACGTAGCTGGGTCACCAAATGGCCTTAGAGTCGCAAGGCGGAAGCTAGAAAGCATGTCAGTTCAGCGTTTTGCCTTTGCTGTGTTGAGAGGTGCAGCTTACTGGTATTCGCCCGGCACGATCGTTGACCCGTTAGCATATCTACCAAGCCACCAGTACCTCTCCCATACGTTACGCGGTAGGTTGTATAGAGGGAACGAGTATATATCATCCTGACTATTCCTGGTGGGGTCGAAGTGCGAGGCGTCGCCGGAACCGTTCCAGCTTGTGGCGGCTCCGATGTCTATCACTCATGTTAGCTACATGAGCCCGGGCCAAGGCATCAGTAATTGAAATGTACGTACAGTGGTTTTCGCCGATGACAGGCGGGAATTTCCATTCTGCTTCCGTATAGTCGCCGTCGAAAATGTCCCAGCGCAACTCTCGCGAGCCCCATGTGAGCCAGTTCTCGAACCGGGGGAAGTCTTGCGCCCCTGTGGTGAGATTGAAAGTCATGTTCGGCTTGATAGTCGCCTCGACGTTATTAAGCCCGGACTGGAGATGAGGAAAGCCCAGGAAGGCATTGTACATCCCCTTCACGGTCTTCTTCAAGTCTGCCGCCACGCCTTCGAATTGTCAATTCTGATAATTTCGCACAAAATGTGCTTCAAAAGAACTCACCGAAGTAGGGGATACCCAGCTCTTCGCCATTGCTCCCGCTGATGAGAACCTTGCCGCTGTACACGGGCAGCTTGGTAGCATCCAGCCCCGTCGGCGCAGTGAAAGTGACCCTGTGATGCCTGTCAGTCAAGCCTAAACTCAGGACTTGAACTGAGGTGCTTACTCTGCTGTGGCCTTCTGCCCTGGCTCAACGGTAAGCTCGCCTGGAAGATCGACTATTGGGTCAAACTCCACAAGCACAACCTCATCGTAGCGCTTCACATCAGGACCATCCGGATTGTAGGATTCGAAACCCCCAGCGCCCTGTAGAGTGAACTTGTACGTAACAGCCTCCTTGCCGTTGTTGAAAACATCAACAGTATGCGAGCCCACGAAGTTGGCTGTGTCGTTCATTTCGAACTTGCGGCCGTCAAAGCTGAGCTCCGTTGTGTAATTAAGCACTGCGGCCGCATCGACCAGGCCCGATCCAACCTGGACCGTGGGTGCCCAGAAGCCGTAGTCTTTGGCGGACGTTGACCAATCAGCCTAGCTTTGTTAGTGAAATGCTCAGACTTGGCATCCTTGTGAGAACGCAAGATTCGAGGAAGTGGGAGGATCGAAGAAGACGTACCCAAGGGACAGCGCGGCCAGTTGTGGTAATGCGAGAAACTAGACGTTGAGCCCAGGCAGGGTCGTCTTGATGTGCCTTGCGGCCTCCAAATTTGCCAACATACAGAGCCGCGACGCCGGCAATATATGGGGTAGCCATACTCGTACCACTCAGAACCTGGTAGCCATTGTTCAGGTAGGTGCTGAGAATTTTGGTGCCGGGGGCAGAAACATCTGGCTTGAGAGCAAGGTCAAAGGTCGCTCCCCACGAGGAATACCTAGCTGGCCGGCCACTCCCTGCGTTAAAGAGGCCCACGTAGTGGCCTGCGTTAGTAAGGTTGAAGGAGGCTGTGGCGTTGCCCCCAGCCAGAATTGTATCGATGATTGCTTCTCCAGCACGTGCTTCGATCATGCCAGTGACTCCGGGGGTCGTCCTGGTATTCGGATCCTCAAATGGGCCGTCGTTGTTGTAGAACAATATGTACTCCGGGTTGAACGGGACAAGGTTTACATGTTTGTCAGTCAGGTAACATCCCCCAGACCGGACGAGGACAACCCTGCCCGCTAGGCTCTCGGTGTTGTTGGGCAGTGGCTTGCATGCGTCGTCCACGACGGAAGTGTTCAGTGTGAGTGGCACGATTGGCAGATCGACCACAGTGTTTGGAAACACACCCGTTCCTGCGACGTAGGCAACATTGGTGGCGTTGGATTGTCCATCCAGGTTGAAGTCGACCGAGAAGGACTGAGCAGGGAATTGGCCCGGTTCGGACGAAGCAATGGTCAACTGTAGAAGCCTTGGTCAGCGACTTCTGTATGTCTCTCATATGTGTTCTCTGCAAGGTACGAGGCCCAAACTCCCGGGGCTCAAGGTACCAGACAAAGCCGAACAGATTGAAAGAAGCACAATCAGTACTTACCACGTGTTCGCCTGACGCACCGTTGCTGGCCTCGAATGGTCCATCCTCACCGGAATTACCAGCGGCGACGACAACCACAACGCCCTGGTCGACCATCCTAGAGGCGACCACTGCCCAGGCATTCGTAGTAAACCCGCTACCTTCTCCGACGCTAGCACTGATGATGTCCGCCTATTTATGGCCCAGATTCAGAATTTCGTCCGCTAGAAATGACTGAAGGGAGTGGAATCATCACTTACACCGGACTCAAAGGCTTTGAGGAATCCCTCAATGACTGTCTCTTCGTTGGAGTACCCGTCCGCGCTAAACACCTTGAACGACAACAAGTTTGCCTCGGGCGCGACGCCAACAAATCTTGCATGGTCAGCAGAAGAGACAAGCATTCAGAGCACGTGGGATCTCACAGATCACTTTTCCCGGCAATGATGCCAGCCACATGGGTGCCGTGGCCATAGTGGTCCAAGGGGTCCTCGTCAGGAACGGGAGGAGAGTCTGGCCAACTTCCATCTCCCACGAGGTCATAACCACCAAGGACCTTGAAGCCGGGGCCGATACCACCGCCCAACTGTCGTACATCGAGTCAGTCAATAACCACAAGATGGATCCGCATCAAGTCTTACAGCAGGGTGAGTGTATTCGACGCCGCTGTCGACGATGGCAACAGTAGCACCTGCACCGAAGACGCCGTCCCCGTGCAGCTTCTCAACGCCAGTGATGCCGTGGACCGAGTAGTTGGACGCGGCAGCATCGTTGCTGAAAGACTCGCCCTTGACCGTGTCCAGGATCCTGACGCGCGTAGACTTGTAGACCGTAGCCACGGCGGCGTCGCTGCTGCTGCTGGAGTCGTCGAGCGCCGCCCTTAGCGATTCCGGGGTACAGTCATGGTCGCACTCGACGCTCACGCCGGGGAAGAGGTCCGAGTCGAACTGCTTGACGACCCTGAGCCCGGCGGTGGCGGCCACCTTGTCGAAGAAACCGGTGCACTGGGCGCGGGACTTGAGCTCCACGATGTACCTCCTCGGCACGGTGGCGCTGGACGATGAGGAGGTCTCGTTGAGATCACGGCGCGAGGGAAAGTTTACGGCCCAGGCGCTGCTCGTTGCGCCGAGCAGGGCCAGGAAGGTTTGTGTCGCGCGCATTTTCACGGGCTGGGGCTGGGGCTGGGAACGGCCGTGAAGTTCGATTGAGACGCGATATCAACCGGCGGCGCAGAGATGACCAACATACCTATATAAGGTCGGGGTCGCTACTACGACTTATGTTGCACATCATGCTGTTTGGGTGCCAAGCCGGTCGTTCCTCGTATCTGATGGCGGCATCGCATGTCAAATGAGCTTAGACAAATTGTGTAGGATCGAACCGTAAAGATCCCTGAACACGCATCGCGGTCCCCTGTCCATTGCATCTGGCCTTCCTTTTCCAGCGCCATGGCCGGGTTTGAATGGGGTTCGGGATCGGTCGATTCGGTAAATACGAAGTCAAGAACCCCACGATGGGACTTCGTCAATTGGGCCCTGGGACTTTAAAGACGTCAAATGGGACGACGTCCTCCCTCTATCCCCTGCGGATCTGGTCGGTCTGCTGCCGAACATACAGGGTTACAAGACGTTTCAATTGGCTCAGCAACGCCTACATCGATTTTCATTACTCCATATCCTCTTTTTGGCATGTAGGACCCGAGACAGCCTGGGTACCTGTCATTTCTTAAAATACCACTCCAGAATTCGAGGACTACAAATAATCCAAACCTGAGTAAGTCTAATCCGATGGTGGATTTATCTGCAAAGCGACAGAAGGCAGTTTAATATTTCAAATTAAGAACACCTCGAACTGAGGGTTCATGTAGGACTCGCAATGGATGATTCTCTCTTTCTTGTGAATTACCCCGAGATTTGCGTAAACAATTTGTTGGTAGCCCCTGCAATGGAAGATTTTCAACAATGCCTCTCCCTTTCCGTGAGAAATCGTTTTGTTGCCCCAAGGACAAAGCGGGCTGGACCAACAATGCCGAGTCCGGAAGCGGCCCAGCAACACAACCTCACTCCTACTCGATTGAGATCAAGAGAGAATGGAATGCTGTCTAGACTTGCCAGGTTTAATGCGTACTTGCTCTCCCACAATATCTGGAACTACAGCGGGAATTTCTCATCCACCCGCTCTTGATATCATCCCTTCGCTCAACGAAGACGCGGCTCCCCCCCCCCCCGGGACCACATAATCATAACCAACGAAGCTTACTCCCATCGACTTCCAAGACAGTCAGCCAGAGGCCGACCCAGTTGAATCCAATCAGTTTCAGCCATGGCGCGAAGTTGGGCTAGAAGAATCAGATGTCAATTTTGCGGTAATTGGCACTTCGGGGCCGGGGGCGCAGCGTGAGTGTTCTCCGGCCGACCTGCTGCTCGAAGCCTACTATTCCCCAGTTCAGAGCGTACAGGTCCCGGCTCCTGAGATGTTTTACCCACTAACAGGCCTCTGCTCACAACAGCGGTATGCTGCTGGTCCGCCGCGACAACACCCTTCCAGGGAGACCAGCAACTCATGTTGTATTGCAGCACCGAGCCGATACGAGGAGTTGGTCTATCCCGGGCGGTGTGAGGGACAACGGGGAGACGTACAGGCAGACGGCCCTCCGCGAGGCGGAGGAGGAGATATCCTTGCCTCGCAACTGCACAGAGGGCGCCAACCCGCTGGTCGTAATACGAAGAGAGGAGACGCTGTTGAACCACATTAACTGGCAGTACACGACCTTCATTGCCGACGTGATGGGGCCCTTCATTCCCAGGCGGCCGCCGGGGGATATCGAGAGCCTCTCGGTCGAGTGGGCGCCGATTGATGAGGTCGGAGCTGGGAGGTTTTTCCCGCTGCTTCCTCAATTCTGGGAGGTCTGGGATCAGCTCCGCAATATGGTTCGGGAGATGGATGGGCCCGTCCAAGTGAATGTACCGGCCCCGAATATTCAACCTATCCTTCGACTTGTCCAGCCACCTCAGCCTGTCCAGCCACCTCAACCTGTCCAGCCACCTCAACCTGTCAAGCCACCTCAACCTGTCCAGCCAGTTCAACCTGTCCAGCCAACTCAACCGTCCCAGGGTAACAATCCCGTCCTGCCGGATGAGCCCGTTCCGCAGCTCCCAGTGCCTCACGTCCCGGCCGTAGCTCCGTCCAACACGGAGCCTCCGATCGACCCTGGGGTCCAGATCGTGGAGAGTGACGACGAGCAGGAGGAGTCGATCGAGCAGCAGGGCGCAGGGCGAGACAAGAAAGGGGCCCCTACTGACCACCCAGTGCCGCCTCAGAGCCCACCCGCAGCCGGGAAGGGCGCCGATGAGGAGGATACTGCTTTTGTGAGCTCTCGGCGAGCCGGGCGGGAGTTCCGCGGCGGGAGGTTCGGTTACATGTCGTGGCATGCTGAGTCAGATCCGGCATGCAAGCCCAGTTGAAAATACCATATTTTCTGTCCCGAACGGATGAATATTTCGAATACGAGACGAGGTAGATAAAATGGTGAATTGGTATAAGATATCACTGTCTCACTCATATTGTACGTGATACAGCCTGGCGCTTCTTGTCTTCGCCGGAACACTACCAGATCACACCCACTTGAAACTAAGTGTTGTGTTGAGGGTGCCCTAATATAACGTATGAAGAATGTCTGATTATAGTAGTATTCGGATATTATGATTATGAGGAAGCTTTGTAATCCTACGCCTATCCATATCTGTTTAACATGATTTGGACTCAGGTACCTAGGTATTTAGAGATAGTGGCTAATGCAGATGATGGCTCAGTGACTTCCACTAATAATCAAAAAGACCGCCCAAGAGCGCCTGTAGGTGTTACTAAATTCGATGATTGTGAAAATATGAGAATTTGTGCCTTTGTCAACCAAAGGTGATAAATTTCAATGATAATGTAGTACTTGTTTCTCTTATCGTGAGACTGGACTGAAGGGCTGCAGACATGCTTATGCCAGTGACCATTCTCGCACAATCTCCCTCGGATTTCTTCGAGGTAATGCATCTCGAGAAAACATGCATCGATTACTAGGGCATGGGCGAGTATCGGAGCCACTGCTGAAGCGCCCACGCAAGGTTTGAGCCTTGTGGCAACGAGCTGGCACATGCAGACGGCGATCGACAACGCTGGTAGCTCTTTTGTTTGTTGTTTTTGCTTCACCTTTCCCTTTCTGTTCTTTTATGCTTATTTTCACACTTATTGTCACAGAAGAAACGAGAGCAGAGAAAATGCAGAAGAAGTAAAACAACGCCAGGCCAGCTCAAGGTGGTCCCCGGTGTGGCTTCACGGTGATGTCCTGAGAGACATTTGACACGGCCAAGACTGCGCGGCGCGTTGCGCGGGCTCTCATTGATGTAAGAGATAGTATGGGGAAGATATTGACTCACTCCGGAGGAGAAATAATGGATTGTTCAAACCTGTCGATTTGTCGCCGGGGCCCAGCATATAAGACACGGACACCCCAGACGGACCAGCCGCGGCCGCCCTCATAGTTTTTAATCCCCAACGAGGCGTCGACTACAGCAGCCGTGTCTCAAGTATGAGGCCGAAATTCAAAAGTCTGATTTGCTCACCTAACACCTCAGCTGGCGCTCTCCTCTTTAAGCGCCCTAGAAGGAGGCCACATAAGAAAGACAAACAAGCGCACGATGTAAGCGCCCCCCCCCCCCCCCCCCGGGAGAAAAAAAAAGAAGAAGACCCCCTCGCATGACAAAGCTGACGCCGTGCGGGCAGGCCCGAGCCGCCCACGAGCTGGTGGGCGTTGCGCGCGAACTTCCCAATAGCATTACAAGTGATCTGGCCCGCCGGGCGGTACCTAATCAAGTCACAGCGGAAGCAATAATAAGCATGCCAGAATGCAGCGTCAGCTTCTGTCACACAGGAGCTAGCGCGGTGCGCCCACCGCGTGAGGCCATTCTATGGTGTGTGTACGAACGGTCCTGGGATGAAAAATGAGCTGCGCTGCGGCTGCGCTGGCTCTGTGGCACATTCCATTGTGTCAAACGCCACCTACCACCTGCCACCTGCCACCCCTCGCCCCCGTTCTCCTTTCCAGGTAAGAAAATGAAATGATTGACAAGAAAAAGGAAAGGCAGGTCCCCGCCCAAAAGGACCCCGTTCATGTATCTAATCTGCACAAGGCCTTGCGTGGCTGCTGGCCCCAGCTGTTCAGCTAGTCCTATCTCGTCCTCCACACATCCTGTCTCAGACGGCGCGTGCCTCATCAGGGACAGAGAAGAGATAGGCCGGAGAGACATTCCGCGGCCGCAGGGCGCCGAAGACACACTGCCTGGCTGCCTGGCTGCCTGGCCGGGTACTGTACCACTGAGGTGAGAAGAGTGAGACGTCATGCCGCTGCACATACTGGGGTTCATGTGTGCGCGTGTAGTGCAGGGACGGGTCACACGTGCGTGCTGATGTGTGTGCTCTATGTATGTATATGCGCGTGAATATGTGAAAGGTGAGTTTGTAACCCGTTCTACTCTGCGACGCTTTCACTCTACTGGCGTCTTGGGGGGGTCAGTGACCCCTATCGACGAGAATGACAAGTCTAGCCGGTCAGCCGGCCGCCAGCGACGAACGGTTCGCCGTAGCCCGCAGTGCGACGCGAGATGTGCTTAGGACACGAACACCTGGGACGATCGATCTGGTCATCACTAAATTATTATCATGATTACCACCACCTTCTTGGCCTGGGGTAGGTGCCGGACGTTTGGGTTCAGCATCTTGTCTTACAAGACCGGGCAAGGATGGGCGCCCGGCTCGACTCAGCCCACCCACACTTGTTCACAATGTCGTTTAGACTAGACCGTTGAGAACGTTCTTCTGACATGGCCGAGGAGATCCATACATCCACCCATCCACTCACGGATGCGTGTCGTCACATCGCACCCCTGGGCGCTGAGGCCGACCGCCCCGAAAGTGAGGCGGTCGTGTCGCCCACCCGTCAGGGTTAGGGAGGGCCGCGGGCCAGCCGGGCAGGGCTTCCAGAAAGTATGCGTGGGGAACACCAGGGCTGTCCCCGACCAGTGCCCCCAGCACTGATGATAACGACAGGAGAGCAGTTGTTTTGTGCCTGGGCGGCACTGCCGAGATAATGCCAGAGGATTCGTCCGGTCCCATCAGCCAGCCAGTTTGCGAGCTGGGTCGAGGATGCGGTGAGAGCCAGTCCGTCAGCCAGCCAGCCAGTCGTGTGTCTCCGCCGCGGCAGCCTCAGCAAGACACATCACGGTTCCCCAGCATCGTCATCATCACTATACCCGTGCACACAAGACACTGGCATGTGGTCCAGCCCACATAGTCAAACAGTAGGGCAGGTAGTCTACCAAATAAAGGGGATAGCTACCGGAGACAAGCACAAGCTGGCAGATGCCTGGCTGCCTGGGTCGATGATTCGATGCAGTGGCGGTCTGGGACAGCGGCAACATGCAGCTGCACACAGCAGCCAACGAACGACGTCGGGCCTGGGGTGAGCCGGGCGCTGCAGCTCTGCGCGCCAACAAAAAGCCGTGGTCCAAGCAGCTGCCGACTCGTCCTCGGTCGGCAGACCACTGCGAGAGATGATTGACTATCCAGATTTACCGTTTGGACGACTGTGGCCGCGCCCTAGGGAGGAACAGCGGTGGTGCCACTCCGTCATGCCGGCACCCATTTCGCGAGCTGCCAGGCGTGCCAAGCACGGCCCCGTCTGGAACTGACGCGCAGGTCTGGGGGTGGGGAGCTGGGAATACGACGACCGTGTAACCAACCCGATGAGGCGCCCGCCTGCTCCCCGCGCAGCATGCTTCTTCATCTGTCTCGCAAAATGTGCAGCCGGCGACCAGGGCTTTCAGGGGCAGGTGAGCTTCTTGTGTTTTATCTACCTGGAGGCGTGTGTACGTATGCGTCGCCTGCGTTCCTGATCGTGGCAGCAAGGACGGTCCTAGAGCACGGTCTTGGTCAGGTAGCTAGACCACGCGAGGTGGTCTGGTAGGTAAATTAAGACTTGTGTTGTGGTTTATGAGGGCTCCCCCGGTTCACCGCTACCCCCTTCGGATCGAGGAGGGATATGGAGCTCTCAATCGTGGCTCAGATCCCCGCTGGGTGCTGTGATGTGAATGTGCCGTCAGAGGGACGAGACAGGCCGTGGCATATGCATGCCCTTTACCACATTGATACAGCAGGTGGCATGGCTACGTTGCACCCAGTAGGGACCCGGGAGCGTGGCTTGACCAACACTCAATGGCCAGGGTCGTCTGGTTCCGAGATGAGTTCATCCCCCCCGTCCGTAGTTGAACGGCGGCAGGCCGACCTGAGTGGGTGCAAGGAAGCACCTGCGTGAGCTGGCAGGCTTGCAGGGCTGGACTGGGGTCCTTGTTCGGTGTGAGAAGCAGCAAGGTGCCTCCCGCTCCGGGATGACTAGCCTCGAAGAGGAGGCCGGTGAAAACAAGTCGGGACGGCTGACAGCCCATCACCGCGGATCGCCTCCCTCCATCAGCTCCTGCCCCAGGGCGCTGTCAGCATCACCAAGCTCCAGGACGGTGGTAAGAGGTGGGACAGGGGCTGTTTGGGTGTGAAGGGGGGGGGGGCCGAGATTGAGATTGAGATTGAGGCTGGTCGAGGCGATTGCGCCTGCCACGAGTCCGATACAAGGCGGATTAAACCTTATGAGGCCCCGAGAATTCAATTGCGACCGCGGAAATCAACAAGCCTTCCGGAAATGAATCTCCCTCGTGCTCGCGATGGAGTGGTAGGGGTAGAAAAGATATGGTTTTGGTGCTGGACGTTGCTTGCTTGGGAAGGGGTCCATGGTCAGCCACAGGCCGACTAGCAGGACCAGGACGAGGACGAGGAAGGCAGGAAGGGGGGGGGGTGGGGGGAGAAGACAGGGGCCGGCCATGGGTAGCGCGGGGTTGCTTGCATGACAACCCCAGCAAAGACGGTGCAGCCCAATGGCATCTGAATGCTGCCCTACACAATGCCGTGTGCTGCCGGGTCTATTCCCAGTACCGCCTAGGTAGACGAGGAGGAACCTAATTGCAGCGTGGCAGCATGGCAGCATGTCAGTAGGTCAAAATTGCACTACACAGGATTGGTCATGTAATTGGGGGTTTACCTCTTCTGCTTCTTCACATCGTTACTATTCTGGGACAGATTGAAACTGATGCGCCTGCAAATGACATAGTCACTCTGAGCTGATCCTTAATCACTTGAGAGTCCCCATCTCCGCGGAGCATGTCGCAACATACATAGCAATGTAGTTAGATAGATACTCGGCTGTGCGTCTGATCTAGAAGAGGGTACCGCAGTAGATGAGTGAGGGATTTCTCTGCAGCACAGGGACGGTAGCGTGCTGGGCCTACTCTCTGACAGGTAAAGGCGCGGCTAGGACTGCTACTTCGGAAGCGCGAGATGGGGCTCGAGAGAAGCCTGAGAAGGCGGAATACCACAGCAAATATCGCCAGGATGCGAGGGCCAATACTGGGATATCCTTGCGCTCCCACGTTTTCAAGCTTCCCTGCAGGCGGCGGCAGCAGAGCAGCAGGGAAAAGTAACTGTGAGGGTGACATGGAGCAGTCCATCATCATTGTCGTACACCGCAACTTGGCCGCCCTGGCCATGCTGCTGCTGCTGCTGCTGGCCGTCGCATTCATCTCGGGAGGGGGATGGGAGCAGACGTTGCTCTCGATATCACCCTGATTGGCACCAGCAGCACACACCAGCGCAGAGCAGCAGCATTAGCAGCAGCAACAGCGATAGATACATTCCTATGACGACGTTGCTCTTTTCCAAACCGTCTGTCTCTCTCTGACTCTTGTCTCTAACTGTCCCTTATTCCTCCTCCTCCTCCTCCTCCTCCTCCTCCTCCTCCTCCTCCTCCTCCTCCTCTCCTCCCCTCCCGCCTTGCCCTCCATCCACCTCAACTCGAATCTCAACCTCGGTTTGGGACCCCAACTGCGACCACAACCATAGCCTCTCCCTCGCTCTTCCCCTTTCCCTCTCTCTCTCCCTCCCTCCCTTGTGCTTGTTTCGTCCTCAGCCTCGCCCTCGGTTTTTTTCTTCTTTTTCCGTCGTCGGCCATCCTCCGACAGCTGGGCTCCCAGACTCGACTCCTCGTTCCCGCATTTACTCTTTTTTTGTGATGTCACGCGTGGGTGGTTGTCGCAAATCCCCGTAGCGCCGGCTGTTTTATTGCATTTCCAGTCTGGACTTACTCGCGGTCCAGCCCACGCCGGTCCCGGTCCCCTATTACTGTGTAGCACGACGAGTACCAGCGCCAGTATTAGCAAACAACGACGTCCGGGCTCGGATCTAACTTTGGTGCTCAACAAACAGTCCCCCCACGGGGCTAGTCGCTCAGCCTTTATTACTTTCTTTTTTTCCTACGCTACGACCACGACGTCGACAGCATCCTTCGGTATCTACTGCTACTGCTACTACTGCGATTGCTCAAATTGTCATCTCGACGGCCACTTGCTCCGAGGTCCCAAGCTCCGAACTGCAGGCCAAGCAATCTAGTCTTACTTGGCCCCGTCAAAACCTCGAGGCGCAGCATTTACTCAGTAGTCAACCATCGTCATCCTCATTTCCGTCGCAACAACACGGCTCAGCAACAGCAACAGCAACAACTGCTGCAACTGCAACTGCGACAACACAAGCACACTACCGCAAAACCATAACCACGAAGGCGATCCAGTCTGTCCAGACGCACACCTGATACATCACATAGTGCCCCGCCCACTCCGATCCACGCCCTGTACTTCCTGCTCTTCCCTGCGCCTGCAGTCCTGTACAGCCGAGCATTTATTACGTGGGCGAAACATCCTCATTTGACCGACGGCCGAATCGACGCGAACAGATGTGCCTGGTTTTTGTGGACTGACCCACCTCGCTGCTGTCCTCTCTGCACCCTTCAATTGGAAAAAGTCCAGGCCTGGCTATACGCAGTAATTCGTTCCGCCCTGTTACCAGCATCGTGACCACTCGCCCCTCATACCATCCCACCGCGTCCCCCCTGCTGCCCCTCGTTGCTTCCCTGCGATACATACAAAGTAGTACCTTTGGCTCCACCCCGCCATCGTACATACAACGCGCACTCCCAGCCAGGGCCCCAAAACATCGTGACCTGTTTACTCTTGCTTTCCTCGCCCTCGCCCACCTGTCCGGCGGCCGCCAACCCCCATATCTAGCACGGGGACTACCACTTTCGCCGTCCGGATCCAAGACTATCCAACAACGCCAGCACCGGCAGCATCGTCGGCAACATCAACCCCCCCCCCTCCTTCACGAAGAATCGACTGCTGGCCGCAGTCCTACCCTCACCAACCTGTTCCAGCCTCAACTATCCAGGCCTGATCTAGGTCGTGGCCATGTCCAGATCGTACCGCCACCATCTTGACATCGATTGCCGCCAAAAGATGGTTCGGCCGCAGTGCGCTCCGCGATAGGACACGCCCTTCCTCTCGGCGCTGGAGCTAGGTAAATCGTCTACCAAAACTGCACGCTCCAACACTACCAAACCCAACACATCACAACATGTTGGGCAAGCTGTTCAACCTGGGCGCTGCCCCGGGTAATTCGAACCAGGCCCAGCCTTCTGCCTCCAGACAGGTCTCGTCGCTCGAGTCGGTGCAGGAAGACATCCACACCCGCTCTCTCCTGTTCCCAGACGCGCAGACTTTGTATCAGCACCAGAATGACCAGGTCTTTCCCATGTCCAGCGCCTCTGCGCTGCCCATGCCGACCTCGGTCGCCAACCCCTACGATCTAGACGGCGACCTCGAGATCGAGGGACGTGACGTTCGCGTCATTATCATGCAGGACACGTCGAGCTCGTCTCCGGCCTCCCTGCTTTATGATAGCCAGCGCCCGCAGATGCCCCAGGAGCCTTCACCTACCGAACGGCCACAGACCATGGCAGGAATGTCTCAGGCCCTCCCACAGGATTCTCGCCGGTTCCCATCTTCACAGCGCAAGACGAGCACCGGCCAGTCATCCAAGCCTGTGGTCATTCAGCCCGGAAGCCCCCAGCCGCGCCAGAGCGCGTTCGATAGAAGGGCTTCCATGCACAGCCGGACCCAGAGCAAGGCCGAGACGGAGTCGCAGAAGGTTCTGAGGGAGTACAAGCAGGAAATCGACACTTTCGCCGGCTGCATCTTTGGCAACAACGAGTTCCTGGCTTACAAGGGCACTTCGACCAAAGTCCATGTGGTTCCCTCGGACATAAGAAACGACGTACCGAGCTCGGGTCTCGGGGACGGCAGAGGGTCGATCGGGAGGTCCGCGACGAGGACAAGCAAGCTGTCTCAGTCCTTTTCTTCCGAGGCGGTGCCTCCGTTTAAGCCATCAGTCTCTTCGCCACTTCCTCGTTCCTCAGATCGGAAGAGAGTGCTCATCACGCGGCTCTTTCCAGTCAGTCTTCCTGCCGACGACACCGTGACAGGCACTCCCAAGGGACGCTTTGCCGAGGAGAGCTCAGGATTCCCATTCCCTCAGGCGAGTGACGAGGCAAAGGCGAAAGCCAAGAAGGCACAGCTGAAGCAGAAGAGGACGCCAATGTACGCGGTGGCTCTCATCATCAGCCTGCCGCCAGGCGTGCCTCAAACTGCGCCTGCCAGCGCGTCTCGATCGGCCTTCCGCGGTCCGAGCTCCTACAATGAGCAACAGGATTCATTCCCATCGTCTTACAACTCTGCACGGCGGTCCGGTTGGGCGACGGTTGGGCCAAGCTTTGGCGGCTTCGATGCTTTTGACGCGGGCTTCAATATGGACTCGGAAGAGCGCATCGACGCCATCACACGACACTGGGATGTCATCATGCGCAGCCTCACGTCTCTACAGTCTACCGTTGCCACTGAGCTGTTCTCGTTGTTGAAGCAAGCAGACATCTCGTCGCCAAACCCTGCACCAAGCTCAGTCTCGAGCCACATCTCCCGGGTGCCCTCGAACGCCAGCCAGAAGCCGCCCAAGACAAACACCAAATTCATCTCCCTCCTCCCCAACTGTCTCGCAGCTGACAGATTAGTCAAGTCAGAAGTGGATGCTGCGAGGGCTCGGATCGTGTCGGGTCTGCGGGCCACTAGAGTCGTGACGGGCCAGAACCGATGGGGAATCTGGCGCGAAGAGGCTCGCTGGGTGGAGAGGTGGGCTGGTGGACGAGACCAGGGCTTCTTCTTCTTCAACCTGCTCACGGGGTTCCTCTCGGTGCACACGGACTGGCTGCAGGCTCTGAGCCCCTCCAGATACCGCAGGCAGTTTTCGGCCTTACAAAAACTCAAGGGTGACGATGATCTTTCGCTGCCGGCTCGAACTATCATCATCTCGCAGGATCGGGTGGCCGCTCGAAGGCTCATATTCCTGCTTTCCGCCTTCCTACCCGCCAACCAGCAAATGTCGTCGATGCGCACGCAGCGGCCGCAGACGTCAGCTTCTTTCGGCGGGTTTTCACAATCCCCACCATCATTCATTATTCCCCTGACGAAGGAAGAATCCTTGCGTCGCAAGATCAACCGCCGTGGTCCCTCGAGGCATGCCTCTCACTCCCGCACCACGAGCACATACACCACCAGCACGAAAGGATCCGTGCCGGCTCATCTGGCTCATCTCAGCATGGAAAGTCAGCATGGGCGCAGGGCGTCAGATGCCGCGTCTATCAGAACAAGCCTGCCTCTGCACGGCAGTGACACAGACAGCCGGAAGGCCAGTGCCGCCACGACGGCGACCGTCACGCAGGAGAACAGCACCATTGTTCCGCATTTCGCGACTCAGAACACGGAATCGCAAGTCTATGGTCATCCTGACAGCAGTATGGCAGCCGACGATCTGAAGCGCTCTCTAAAGCGAGGGGACAGCATGGGCAGTTCTGACACTCAGACGAGCTCGCGCTGGGGAAGCGTGATCAGCGGCCTTTGGACTACGCGGCGGAGGGAATCTTCTCTCAGCACGGCGCCGAAGCGAGACTCGCCAGGTAGTCGGGACAGCATACCCGTCTCACCAAGGAAGCCAGTCTCTAACCGAAGGAACTCTCTCGGAAAGATGGTGGAGGAAGCCGCTGCTTTGGATCCCATGTCGCAAGCCAGGAACAGGAACTCTCCCAACGGGAAGGACGCCGAATCACCGCAGACGCCGGACGCTGAACAGGAGACCGGTCAAAGGTCCCGTGCACCGATCCCAATGGAAAGGAAGCCGGATCCAAGCGGGGCTTTCGAGTCGCCCGTCAAGACGACGATCAACCCCGAGGACGGTGTTATCGATGTTGATGTCCCGTTTCCGGACTTCATCGCCTCTTTTGAAACCGCAGTAAGCTCGCCGTCGAGCAGTGGCTACCTGTCGACGCCAGGCCTCAGCGGCCTGGAGTTGTTCGAGCAAGCATGCCGAGTCGCCTTCGACGGAGACGTGCCGATGAACGTGGCGGGTTGGCTGCAACGGTATCATCCGGATTTCATATTGCAGGCCATTCCTCCCCAGAACGACCTACTGGAGCAGGTGAAGGTGTCACTCCGAGCCGAGCCAACCCCGTATGCGGCCACGCTGGCGGAAGGCAGCGAAGAGAAGTGGGTGGATGTCAGCTCGGCCCTCATCGCAGACAGCACCGACTTCTCGATCCGGCGCATACGCTACCGGCGCCTCATCAAGCCCAAGAGCGGCGCTGAGAGGACAACGCCACTACTGTCCTCGTCTGTCAACACAATGAGCTCGACCAACATGACACCACTGATCTCGCCCTACGAGCAGCACTCGCAGGAGGACTTCGTCGAGGAGCCAATCGTGACACTAGACGATACCTTGATCGAGGCGGTCGAGCGGGTGATTGCCCACGGCAGCGACATCAGCAAGGACAGCTCGCAGTGCTCTTCGCGGTCGACGAGCAAGAGGAGGGAAAGCCTTGCCGATCTCCTTGCGGCCGCGGCCGCGAGCACCACGGCGTCTACTCCCGGCCTGGGTGCCCCTGAGGTGGAACTGCCCCAGAGCACCCAGCCACGGAAGGGCTCGCCTCAGCAGGGCGAAGTACCGCGGGGAGAGTGCAAGACTGTGGTCCTGTCTGCGTTGGAAAACATCGCGAGGGATGTCACCCAGAAGAAGAGCGAGAGGGAAGAACACGGGCGGGCCACAAGCGGGGGCCCGCGCAGCCGGGAGAAGGAGAGCGTGCTAAGAGAAGCTGTGCGCTCGTGGGTTGAAGGTGTGGAAGCTAGCATGGAAGCGGGCCAGTAGATGGGCAGAAGAGTTATGAGACGGTGAGAGGATAAATCAGGGGGGGAGGGGGTGGAATGAGTGTCTGGTGCCTGAAGAGGAGAGGACAGCCTTGGTCTATAGCCTCTTGTGCGCCAACATGACCGGGACGCATGACGGACAGCGGTAGGCTGCACGGTTAGGTCTGATGTTTGAGGATGATTTAATGATACCCAGAGGTTGAATGAGCTTGAGCTGTTCAACATAGCATTTCAAGGAGGACAGACAGTCAAGATGGCCATGTTCATAGGAGACAGATGCGTGTCAGAGTGAGAGAGTGCGTGAGACGGAAGGAGAACTCCGCAAAAAACAAAAAAAAGGGCCCTCTATAACAGGAGCACATGAGCCCCAGGCAACCACCCTGATAGGATGACAGCATGCCTGAAAAACCGAGGAAAATATGATAAGAAAGTACCTCAGCCGCAGATTCGGTGATGTGATGTGACATGTCATGGGCGCTGCACGGGCGGGATGGTGTCGCCGTTGGATGTTGTCTCCACCCACAAGCGGCGGGTTAAACCCCGATCTCCGACCTGATGGATCTGACCCGGGCGCCCACTCGACTGCGGCCCTTCTCCACTATCCAGACATTGTTCATGAATGAATTTCAGGTTTCTTTGACAGAAGACCATCACCGTGTCTCACTAAAAGCAAGTTGCGCACAGTCCAGACTGAAGTCGCGCCTGCCCTTCCAATCGCTCTCACCTTCCGCACGTTCTCCCCAGGCACAGGAGCCACGATCGGTGATACAGATCGTGAATCATCGGCCAGTCTCCCGCCCGGCTGTTCCTTCCTGCGCACATGTACATGAATGAGCAAGGCAGAGACCGTCCATCCAAAGTGCCCGCCAGCTTTTCAACCGATCGATTGGTCTCTTTTTCACCATACGCATGTGACAGAGTGACTTGAGTGACGGGCTGATCACAAACCACCACCCAATCAACCCCCCAGGCACGCACAAACCCATTTTATGATATAGGGCAGATTTTCGAACAGGGTAGAGAGACTTCGGGGGTCGCCATCATGCCTCGCCGGGGTAAAGTCGATGTACCCCAACCAATCCCTCAACCCATAGCCTCAGACGCCGCGACCTTGAACACACCAGCGCCGGCATCAGCGCCGCAGCCGCCACAGCCCTCGGCCTCGGAACAGCAGCAGCAGCAACAACAGCAACAGCACCACCAACAACAACAACAACAGCATCAGCATCAGCCGCATCAGCAGCCTAGTTGGAAAATTACAAGGCCGGAACCACCGCCGGACCAACTCTCATTCTCCTACCTCCGCTCCCGGAAACTAGAGCCCTACCTGCCGCCTCCTGTGGACGAGCACCACCCCCCACCGTCACTCTCACTCACCCACAACTTTGCCCACCCCGCGCCCCCACCCTCCCAGCATCAATACCACCAACAACACCACACAGGGTTACCGGCGCACCAACAAGCCTCCCCAGAGTCCCCGGCACAATCAGCCCACGACGGGGAAGGAGATCATCATCACCACCACCACCACCATCACCACCATCATCACCACCAGGATGACCACGAGGACGCAGGAGAAGAAGAAGAAGAAGGAGGGGAGGACGAAGAAGAAGAAGAAGACCTCGACTGGAAGCCCCGCCCCTTCATAACCCTAACCTACGCCCAGTCCCTAGACAGCGCCATAGCGACCTCCCCAGGCGCGCGCACCGCCCTCTCGGGGCCAGCGACGAAGGCGATGACGCACTTCCTGCGGAGCCGGCACGACGCGATCCTCGTGGGCGTGGGCACCGCGTCCGCCGACGACCCGGGGCTCAACTGCCGGCTCGAGGTCGAGATGAGCGGGGGCCACCAGCCGAGGCCCGTCGTGCTTGACCCCAGGGCGAGGTGGGCCCTGACGGCGGAGACCAAGGTCGTGCGGCTCGCGGCCGAGGGGAGGGGCCTGGGCCCTTGGGTCCTCTGTTCCGAGGGGGCGGTTCCTGACCCGGAGCGGGTGAGGGTTTTGGAGGGCGTTGGGGGGAGGTATATTGTTGTTGAGGGGGCGGGGAGGGTTGCTGCTGGCGATGGGCGGGGGGAGGAAGGGGGGGATGGGGGAGGGGAGAAGAAAGGCGAAGGGGAGATGGGGGAGGGAGGGGACGGGTCGAGGCCGGTGTTGACGTGGGACAACATCTTTGGGGTTCTGTGGGAGGAGGGCATCAACAGCGTCATGGTCGAGGGAGGGGCCACCGTCATCAACGACCTGCTGCTGCTTGCGAACGAGGGGCTGGACGTGGTGGACTCGGTCATCGTCACCATCGCCCCCGTGTGGCTGGGTGCCGGCGCCGTCACGGTCGCGCCGGAGAGGCCCGTCGACGCGCACATGCGCCGGGTGCCGGGGCCGAGGCTGACGGACGTCATGTGGAGCCAGATGGGCGACGACATGGTGCTCTGTGGGAGGATCACGCGGTAGTTGGGATCTTCTCGGAGTGGGATGGGGTGGGATGGAAGAAACAAGTCAAAATGGTATTGTCGCGTGTTGGCTGCGTGTCTATAAACCCCTTCTCAGGGGTGCAGTCTATGCCGTCAATACTGTCTATGCTTAAGTTGTTGTCGTCATTATCATTATCACATCATTCAGAGCCTCAGAGGCGGCTTTGTCCATTCCATGCAACACCTCCTTCCCCCCATCACAGCCGTCCCCTCCATCTGATCTCAAGCCACCGAAGCGGGAAATAACACAACGCCGTGACCACAAACGCCGACTCGAACCCGATATCACCCGTCTTCTCGGCAATCGGCCCCGTGTACCACGCCTCGGCCATCCCGGGGACCACGAGCCCGAAGCTGATGATGCTCGCCAGCAGCGCGGGGACTCCGGTGGGGAGCTCCCTGCCGACGTTCCAGATGGCGTGGTCGTACGAGGAGTAGTCCATCCTGCGGAACACGACGAGCTCCTCGATGAGCACGGCGTCGAAGCAGCCCGCCCAGTACCCGATGAGGGCGAGGAAGTTCTCGAGGCTCTCCTCCCAGGCGCGGGCGGCCTCGATGGAGCAGGGGATCATGACGGCGAAGGTGGCGACGATGAAGAGGAAGCGGTGGACGCGCGCGAAGAAGGGCACGATCATCTGCAGGTTCAGCGCCACCGAGTACATGGAGATGGCGATGTTGCCGATGACGCTGAGCGCCAGCAGCACGAGCACGAACTTGCCGAACCCGCCCGCGGGCGCCAGCATCTCGGCCACGACGCCGCCGATGCCGAGGGTCTCGTACGCGGCGCTCCACTCGGGCACGTTGGGCGTCGCGCCGCCTATCGCCGCGCCCAGGATCAGCAGCGGCACCGACGGGGTGAACATGCCCAGGTAGTAGCTCGCGAAGACGAGGGGCTTGCGCACGGCGCGCGGGTCGTGGTAGATGGAGTAGTCCGACACGGTGCCGCCGAAGGTGAGGAAGTAGCCCGCGATGAGGCCGCCGTACGACAGGACCTGCTGGGCCGAGGCGGGCGGGACCTCGGACTGGAGGCGGAGCTTGGACCCGCCGCAGCCGACGGCGATGACTATGGCGACCAGGTTGGGGATCCACGTCCAGGCGTTGAAGACGTGCAGGGCGCGGTAGCCCATGAGCGAGGCGGCGAAGCTGACGAGGCAGACCACCACGATGCCCACGTTGTCGCTGACCGCCGACGGGTTGACGGCCGCCAGCGCCTGCCCGCCCACGATGGCGGCCACGAGCGAGAACCCGATGATCGTCGCCGCGTTGAGCAGAAGCGGTATCGTCGCCAGGTACAAGCCGAACGAGTACCGCGCCTGCACCTGCTGCCGCAGCCCCGTCTGCGTCCCGCCGATGCCCAGGAACGCCGGCGGGATGACGGTCACCACCGAGAAGAAGAGAATCACCAGCGCCGCGTCGCGGAGGCTCATCCCGAAGGAGATGGTTGCCAGCATGCCGGTGGGTAGTCTGGAGAGGGGGTGTAGCAGTTAGCGACGGTTCATGACTCAGATGGTGGTTTTCAAAGAAAGGGCATATCTTACGGTAGCAGGCACATGAGTGCCGTGAACATGACGGTAAAGAGGTTATAGATCCGCCCGTCCGTCCTCTTCTCGATCGGCACCGGTTTGATCCCGTTTTCCTCGAAGCCGACGTCCAGGATCCGCTGGTACCACCTCGGGTTCTTCTCCGGGTGGCTCTCGTAGACCTCGCCATCGTCGACCTGGAGCATCGAGACCAACTTCCCGTGGCGCTGGTATTGGCCGTGCTGCTCCGCCGCGCCATGCTTCTCGACGTCGCTGGTGGCCCCTGGGACGCCGGACACTGCGGATGACATTTCCCTTTTTTAAACCACCTTCTCTCTCCCTTCTTTGCTGGGGAAGTGGCAGTGGGTAAATTACCTAGGTAGGAATGTCTGGGCAACACTTGAATTACAAGAGTGAGCAGCCCATGAGCGAGTGCCCAAGCAGACAAGACTACACAGTAAATAGGTAGATAGACGTATGTACGTGCGTGGTTGTGGGTCCCCCGGATGCGTGGCGAGCTGCCCAGTGTCGAAATTTTCGGGTAATTCTCGAGAGCCGCTGCCAACGCACACACACCGCGGAAGGACGGGCCTCGTGGACCAGAAGATCTGCTTTTATCTGGCCAATGGAGCCCTTATGAGCCTTGGGGGCAACTCTCTGGGCGTTCCGGAAGCAGAAAACACGAATCCAATGGTTTTATGCACAATTATGTAGGATTACTGGACTGTCAGGACAAGTCTGACCATCTTCCTTCCCACACCCCAAGCCCGCGGTGCGCGCCAATCGGCTCTCGGGTTGCGGTAGTGTCTAGGTGGATAGTGGGTGTGCCCGTTAGTGATGCCGTAAGGTCGGAGTCGACGGCCCGTCTCTTTTTGTCCGTCTAGTTGACGATCGCTGGGAAGACCGGCCAGTTCTAGTTGGTGTGAGTGTAAACCCATGTAAGCACGTAGTCGAAGCTTGATTCTAAGCAAAGCAACGTAGTCGAAGTGTAATTCCAGGTCAGCGTTGTATGAAGCGGCCGCCGTTCACTGTCACCTCGAGGGATGGAGAGCTAAAACAAAATGATGGCCACGGGAGAGGCCGAGACTACAGTTCCAGAGACAGAATGGGCTAAGGCGGGACTGGCAAGTGCCATGGCCGTGGTTCCCTTCGAATTTTGGCGCCAGCCGTGGCTTCCAGACGGGCATCTGACATCAACTTATCTGCCGTATACGATCACTTCATCATTTGCTCAGCCGAGACCTATATCAGCCACGTCAGTGTCACAACACCACGATTCAATACAAACATCTCCGAGTCGTGGACCTCCCCGCTATCTAGTCAGCTGTATCGCATGCGTGAAGCTTCTGGATCTCTACTGGCCGAGGGCCCGGCCAAGGGCGAAAACTAGCACCAAGACTTTCTCGCCGGGGTAACACCCTGATGAACACCAAATGTCGTAGTCATGTCTCGTAGGAACGGGGCTGATGTCACTTGGGGTCCAAACGGCCGTTACCAAATGGTCCAGAATGACCCCCAAACGGGTGCCCGGCCCAATTGGCTTTCACCGATCTGCCCGGGTGCGTGTTTCCAGGCAGGGCCCAGCTGCAAACCTAGGGGTGGGCTGCAGGCGGTGACTGGGGCACGACTCGAAGTTTAAATTCGTTCTGCAGCTATTCTAGAAGGATGGCGGGTGGCGGGTGGCGAGTGGCTGTCGCGACCGCGGGTTTGAACTAGTCTGCCGCTTTTCGTATGCCTCAAGCCGATAACGTTGGGACCCAAGACACTGTTGTGCCTTAGTGCACCGAATATGGTAGTATTAATAAATACACTGCAGCAAAGCTACTGCAACTGATCGTTTCGCGTTGGATAATAACACGCCATTAGAAGCCTTCCAAAGGCTACCCTTGTGCGCGTGCTCGTATCTTGGGCATGGCCTTCTGGGCACACATCACACATACTGCGCAATCGCAGTGCAGGTACTGCCCGTTCCACCGAATGCCTGAACTAGTGACCAGGCAGATCAAACCTCCAGCACGCTCGACGTGTTGAACGTGCTCACGTCGGGCGGGCCTTGACTTATAAACGCCCAGTAATGCTGGAATCACCAGCTATGATTCCTTGTCTTGGGAGCTTTCAGCCTTGTCGGTCTCCTCCTTGTCAGTCGGTTCATTAGGAGCGTCCTCCTCGATCTTGGCCGGGGATGGCTCATCGTGCTCCGCAGCCTGCTCCGTAGCAAAATCTTGCGTGTTGGTTGTTGAGAGATCGCCTGCGCTCTCTGTAGCGGTGGGCTCCTTGGATTCTCCAGGCGCGCCAGCCTCTTTCTCTTCCTCATCCTGACCGTTGCTTTGTGCCGCCTCATCTGCAGCTTCCGCATCATCGGCTTTGCTCGATGCCTCTTCCATTTGCGCAAGCTCAGAGGGTTCGTCAGCCTGTGGCTCAGCTGCGGAGGGGTTCGGCTCCGTATCAGTCGTGGTTTCATCCTGGGACCCCGGTGTCTCTTTCTCTTCCGCAGCCTTCTCACTCAGCCCCTCCATCATGCCATGCTCCACAATGACTGGTACCTCCGTTCCCTCCGATTCCTCCACCACAGTCTCCGGTGTGGAGATGCGCATCTCCCTCAGCCTGCCGGAGACGTCTGCGCTGTCGTCCTCATCGGCTTCCATCACTGTCGTTACAGCGCTCCCGGTCGACGGGCTACTTCTTATGTGCCGTCGAGTATTGGTTCTTCCCGCTGGTAGAAAGTTGTCGTCGTCAGAATGCTGCTGGATCGTAGGTGTCTGCAATTGCCCATGCTCCTTTTTGGTGCCCCTGTCCGTGGACTCGGCAGCAGCCGCGGCGCTCTCCAGGCCTTCTGCCTCGGGGGGCAATTTGTAATTCTCAGCCGGTAATGTATCGAACATGTCGCAGACTGTCTTGAAGAAGACATATAAACCGGTCTGCCCCTCCACAGACCAAAAGACGCCCCTATGCTGGAACCATGCGTGGGCGAAGATACGGTGAAGGCGCCGGAATACGTTGACTAGGTTTTTGACGGCGGTGTTCTTGTCGTGCCCAGGGCCGTCGCCGCCCGACAAAGCCACAAAGCGCGATGGAAACAGCTTCGGGTTCGTCACAATGTTGGCTGCCCAATCGAGGGTGTGACAGCAGTAATCTATGGCGCAGCACGACTTGGGTTGCTCATGCACAGCGCACAGAAACTGCCATTCTGAGGCTCGCATCTCCGGGCACGTGTTGAAGCTGCAGGGAGGAGTGTCGAAGAGGAAGCCGACAATCAGACTGTTGCATTGTGCGACGAGGAAGCGACACAGCTCGTACAGCCACAGTGTCTTGTCCGTCGATTGTGGGGGGGTCGCCAGCAGGGTGGCGATCTCTCGGGTGATGGGACGCGTGTTGTTGGCGGTATGGTAGTAGTGAAGGGCGGCGAGGTGTTCTTGGAGTTGGAACGCGGAGTCAAGCTCGTTCAAGGGCACGAGCGGTGGGCCGGCGGCCATGTCGGAGCTCTTGGTTCCAGGATGTATGCGTCTTCTCGAGTTGGCGTTGAGGATTGTCTGCTCCATCTGCTGCGATTCTTGATCCGCGGGTAAGCCTGGAGATTTGGGTCCGATCTGAATCTCGGCCGGTGGAGGAGGACTAGGTAGACGGGGCGACATGGCAGCCATCTTGATGGTGGCTCTCGGCTGGTGGAGGAGGACGCGACTGAGCAAAGAGAAAGGTGGCTTGAAGACGAGCCGACCGCGATACGCCAGCCGATGGGAAACGAAAATTCGTCCTCCTTGCTCTCCCTGCTTTGAGATACACCGCAGCAGATGGGTTCCTGGGCCGTCTGCAGTAGATACGGGAGTGGTCAACTGGTAGAGAGGAGGCTCCACAGATGCGAATGTGAAGTTGTTGTCGATCGAAGACAGAGCTGCAGACTGTCTGCGGCTCAACCAAGCGAAGGTGGGCCCAGGCCTTTTTGGAGCTTCGAGTTGCTCCAGTCTCACAACGCGGAAGCTCTGGCGCGCTGATTTCGCCTTAGCTAAGCGCCCTCGCCCCTGACGCAGCTTTATCGATAATGCGCCGCGGGCTGGACCAGGCTGGGGTCGGCTGCACTGTGGGGCTGAGTGACATAATAACATGACTGACTGACACTGGGCATTTTGTCGCTCCAAGGCTTGGCTAAGCATTTGAGCACTTGTACATGTCGAGAGCAGGGCGCTTGTGGAAACCTCATAGTATCAACTAGGGCTGAGACTCTTTCATATTGACTCAACGGTGACTTCTGCTTCCATAACACTTGCTCGCCTAAAAGCGTTTTCTCATTCCTCTTCCGCTAAACCAACAAACATCATGGACACGGACGACGAAGCCCCCCCTGACCTGATTGAAACTGGTCCTGAATTGGCAGAAGAGGAGACCACTGTCAAAGTCCCCATAACAATAGTCACCGGTATTTACTGATGAACCACGAGCTCCTTTACACCGACATAGCTGGATAGCTTCGGCTGACCTCGTCTCCCATAGGATATTTGGGAGCGGGCAAAACAACACTCCTGAACTATATCTTGACGGCACAACATGGCAAGAAAATTGCTGTGATCATGAATGGTCTGAGATATCCTAAGGTGTCATGCCGCGATTTCTGTCCATGAACAAATTGCTGACATGCAGTACAGAATTCGGTGACTGTATGTACTGACAAAACTGCCTTCTGTTCAACTCATATTGATTGGTCGTCTAGCATTGGACATTGAGAAGTCACTCACTGTCAACAAAGATGGCGAGTCCGTAGAGGAGTGGCTCGAGGTCGGGAATGGCTGCATCTGCTGCTCGGTCAAGTAAGCCACCTGTTACAGTGTAGACGAGAGTGGCCCCAACTCACATCGTGAGCAGGGACACCGGAGTGAATGCGATTGAGAGTTTGATGGCGAAGCAAGGGAAGTTCGATTACATCCTGCTCGAGACGACCGGTCTAGCGGACCCTGGGAACCTGGCGCCCCTGTTCTGGGTCGATGAGGGACTCGCCAGCACAATCTACCTCGATGGCATCGTCACCCTGGTCGATGCCAAGAACATTCTCAAGAGCCTTGATGACCCCGCGGGCAAGGTCGACGGCCATGAAGAGAGCGACCACCATGGCCCTCTCATGACGACTGCCCATGTCCAAATATCTCACGCCGACGTCATCGTCATCAACAAGACGGACCTTGTGACGGATCAGGAGCTTCAAGCTGTCCAGGACAGGATCAGGTCCATAAACGGGCTTGCGAAGCTGCATCTCACCAAGGAGAGCGCCGTCCCGCAGCTAGAGGGATTCCTACTGGATCTACACGCTTACGAGAATGTCGTTGAGCTTGATAATTCATCAAAGGGACACAGTCATCTCGATTCGGTCAGTCACTTCTTGCACCTTTTCTTAACGGCATCACTCTTGCAAACCATGACATTCTGTACTAAGCTTGTACTGACATCTTGGAGACGATATCAACAATATCCATACCACTCTCGAAGCTCAATACAGAGCAGGTAGACAAGGTAGATGCGTGGCTGCGGTCAGTTCTCTGGGAAAATGTGCTGCCGAACGACAGCGATGAGCACAAGAAGCCTTTCGAGATTCACCGTCTGAAAGGACGTCTGGTTGTACAAAACGGTGGAACAAAAATAATACAAGGCGTCAGGGAGCTATTTGAGATCTTCGATGCTCCATCAGGAGACCAGGAAGGCGTCAGTGAGTCAGGCAAGGTGGTCCTCATTGGACGCCATGTAACAGACTTCAATTTCCAGAAGAGTCTCCTGGCAGCTATTGCATAGATAGAATGATGAGGGCTTTCTGAACCTCGCTTTTTGAATGAAAGTGACGGTGTTTCCACGGCTTATGCTGCCTTAACAATTTTTGGAGCTGATCAGTTTTGCAAAACGGCAGAGATGAATGCACAAGGCAGTAATCTTTTGGTAGGTTATCACTAAGCATGTAGAGGTGAGGCTGCAGTTCACCTTGGGTCGATCTGCAGAGCCATCACTCAAGAAGCCTAGTGCATCAATAGCACCCCTGTTTCCCCAATCTAAAGTCCTGAAGGTGCCTTCCTTGGTGGGGGGTCACTGGATACCAGCCCGGGCAGCTGCCCGGGGTACTGAGTGCGAAGAGTCCGTGCTCCTGCTTCTTGCATGGTCTGCGGCGGAACTTCTTTGCTGGAGTTCGTACTGAGCGTCTTGGTAGAGCCGACCTCAACTGCACTCTACCGACACTCTGACAAACCTCACCAACCCCAACAGCCACAGCACGACGTCCGAAACGATTCCCCCGAGAATACACACACACTGCGATCTTTTGAAGCCTCTGTTCCCATATTAGCCGTTGGGAGGTCATTAGGAAAGAGCTGGCAACCATGAATAGGACAGGTACGATGACCGCGAACTGCCCCTGCACATACTCGATGTCGGTCCCTCTGTCCATGCGAACAACACACTCTGGGACTTCGACCAATGTCAAATCAGGAGTATTCATCCCATGCGACGCGGCTGCTGTGTCCTCGAGACTGTCAGGAACAACCCCAAAGTGCTCGGGCTATCGCCAGACACATGGCCCCTGATGTCTAAGTCCATGGGCGAGCTCGCGATGCTCCTTGGTCCATAGCCCTTTCCAGCAGGCGGCTGTCTTTTGTTGGCTCTGGAACGCATGGACCATAGCATCTTGCTCCAGATGTCGTAACCCCTGGGTGGAGGCTACATCAGCCTGCGCATCACATCGCATCCTATCGCATCATGCCACGTTGTTTGCATCAATGGTCAAACAGATGGCTAACAAAGGTCATATGGTTAGGTACAGTTCCTCAATCGATGAGGGGGATGCCAGGCGGCTTTGGTGGAGGCCAACAATCACAACACGCAGGAAGGGCTGGTGGAAACAGGTTACCAAATGGAAAGCTGGGTAAGGGACAAAGGCCCTGCAGGTCGTGTGTCGCAGAATGATGCTGATGTCCACAGCAATACCAGTGAATAACGCGTCTGGATGGGCTTTCGGGGGAGTTGGTCCTATGAGCTCTGGTGGCATCCAAACAAGGCAGCTGGGAGGGAGTGCGACTTTTGCCCAAAGCTTAAGCGGCTCAACACCTGCAACACCACTCGACCTATCGTAGGTGCTACCCTCGTCTGCCCCACCGTCTTTCCTTCTGTCCCAGCTGCAGGGCTCCAAGCCCATGGCTATTCTTTCCATTACTAGTGTCGCTTCACTTACCGGGCCCCCTGCTTTTCTTCCCCCCTCGCACCATGACAATCCCAATTACCTCCAAACCAAAGTTGGTGCGAAGGTTGGAGGTGTCAGCCCCTCCACTACCACCAGCAACATCCGGTCTGCCTAAGAAGATGTGGTCTCGCATTGTTTCGGGCGAGGCCAAGAAGACTGACGCCAAGGAGGGGAGCGAGGCCAAGGGAGACGACAAAACGAAGCAGGATGACAGTGTCTGGCCCAAAACTGCTTCTGGAAATCTCATCTCAGGCATCAACGAAGGGTACCACCGAACTTCTCAAAGCCACCCCTCCCATTCACAAACACAGAAATGTTCAAACATGAGCATTTCACCTTCATTCCCTGCCAGTCTACTTTCTTCCCAGACATGCGAGGACACACGCACTAGGTTTGCTACAACGAAGACTGACATGCCCATCACAGTGAATTTCCACAACTGAGCAACAATGCGCCATTCGCAGGCGCCGCGAACCAGGGCCTATGGGCTGGACAAGCTGCTAGGAACCTTGGAGGACCAGGAAACGGCCCAAGAACTCCGGCTTCTGCTATGCCTCAAGCCCAACAAGATGACATGTTCTCTCCTTCCTCTAGACTTCCGTCCAGTCAGAACTCATTTCGATTTGGTAGCCAGGCCAGTATCGGCCAGGCACAGCAACCTCAACCCGGCGGTGGTGATGAGTTTCCACCACTAAACAGGAACGGTAACGGTGAAATCGGCCAAGACCGAGTCGCAAGTCTCATGTCGGGCTTGAATCTCGGTTCCCAAGGGCCTGTCGCCTCCTCGTCAGCCCAGGCCAGAGGCTCTGGCAACGGACTTCTCAACGCGGTCACTGCAAATACTCGTGCCTCTGAAGCCCGTTCACCCGTTGGTATGTTTCTTTCTGAACTTGAAATGTCCCCTCCCACGTCTTACTGAATTTCCTACAGGTACTCGACCATCAGAAGGACGATCCTCGATCACTGAGGATGACGCGCGACAGAAATCCGCATTCCGTGAGGATGGCGCTGCATCCCAACCGTCCCTCCCAGATGGACCAAGTCAGTCTGCGGAAGGCCGCAACCCCATTGGTGCTATTGGCAACGACGCTTCAAGCGGCAAGGGCGTTGAGACGCCCGCTGAAGCCTCGACCTCCACAGCTCAAGAGCCTCTTGCTGGCATGTCAGAAGCAGACAAATGGGGCATAAAGGGCCTGTTGACGTTGATGGCGAAATACCCTTCCTACCACGCCCTGGTCCACGGACTGAATCCTGCGGAGTTGGGTCTTGATCTGAGCAGTGATGTGTGAGTAATTCCGTCTCCTTGCTTACGGGAGACTCTGTCGACTGACATGCTATCGCCGTAGTCGCATCACCGAACAGACTTTCTCGCTCACCAGCCACGAGCCACCAAAGCCACCACAGCCAAAGTTCAACCTTCCAGAGTGCTATACCGTCAGGAACACGCAGCCGATTGAGCAGAAAATGCCGAACTTCACCGAGGATACCCTGCTTTTTATGTTCTACTCTAGCCCACAGGACAAGCACCAGTACCTGGCGGCCCAGCAGCTGTAAGCCTGCCTCCGGTCGGCAGTTCGTCATACTCGCTAATCAGGCATACAGGTACCAGCGGGGCTGGCGTTGGCACAAGGATCTCCGCGTGTGGCTGACCAAGGATGTGGAGATGCAGCCAGTAGCGGTCAGTCCAGAGGCTGAGCGAGGATACTATGTGATCTGGAACGCCGAGACTTGGGCGAGAATGCGGGTAAGTTGTACTGCACAAGTGCTGTGTTCCTGTACTGACCCAATCGTAGCAAGAGCTCACGCTCTATTACGCGGATCTCGAGACCTTCCCCGAACTCCCTCCAGGGCCTCATTCTTAGGGGCCAAAATGTGGGCCTTACGGTGTTCTCGGATCGTCCTTGAGGTCTTGAGTGCGAAGCACAACGGACGATGCGCGACAGGCGACTTTGTTTCCCGCACTGTACCTACTTATGCTTTCAGATCGGTGCCGATTAATGGCAGCTCTACAAGGTATTCTTTCTGGCCAACTGGACATCTTCCAAAAGCAGGAACAAGGGCCAACGGATGATTTCATGTTCTGGTAGCCTGCATTTGCAAAGGCGTATCTCGTAGGGGGCTACGATATGTGTCTTCGGAGGGTCCCCAGGCCAGGACGAACAGGCTTTGAGGGATTGGGGTCTTGAAAGAAAAAATGCTCTTGCCAACATGGTTTTCAGGCAGGAAATAATGAAATGAAGAGAGTATCTCTCGTGGACATGAATGACTTTGCCCATCATCTCTACTGCTTAAATTGTGGATTGTTCGTGCAGATGCGCTCCAACAGACTGCAACGACTCTGAAGTGCTGTTCAGCTGGCAGTAAACCCGAACCCTGCCCCGTTGCGACGGCAAGTCGGAGGGGGGGCCCAAAGAACCATAAGTATGCACCTCCACTAAGCTGTCGGGCCCGAAAGCTGTTCTATCGTCCCTGGCTCTCGCGCCATTTCCATCATCATCGCCGTCACACGGAATCCGAGGCCTCGAGCGCAGCATTTTCACTCGTAACGACATCACTCGCAGGAATCCTACTAGGCTGCCACTAGTCATATATGGCCTCGTAAAAACAGGCCCGCACAGAGAGGACCAACGACTACTATCCGCCGCACATCGGAGCGAGAACGGGTCAGCTGGGCCGCGTGTGCACCGACCTGAACCAGGGATATCCTCGAGGGCGACCGAGCGATCGAAGTCAACTGAGCTCCCGTACGTACGGGTCGTCGAGGGTCGCAAGGACCAAGCAGCTCCAAGATGGCCAACGACCAGATCAACCTGCCATCGCTGGTGGTGATACTCGTGCTGTCGGGGCTGATCGTGCGGTACCTGTTCTTCTCGTCGCCACCCGGCAACCAGCAACCGCGCGACTCGCTCTCGCAGATGAGGCAGCGGGAGGCGGCCGTCGAGAGGATACAGCAGATGTTCCCGCAGGTGGACCGGAGGACCATCCTGTGGGATCTACAGCGGAACGGGGGCAGCATCGCGGCTACGACGGAGAAGATACTCTCCGGTAGGATGGAGACAGTATGTCTTACTACGGATTCCCATTTGCTCTGAGGATATGTCTGACTTTTTTTCTTTCCTTCAGCCACCGATCACCTTCCAGCCCCCGCCACCACCGGGCTCTAACGGAGCCTCCTCATCGTCGTCGCAGCCGGGCTCCCGGAAAGCGGCGGGGAAGCCGGCGCAACCGAACCTGATCCAGAGGTACAACCTGGAAGATAAGGTTAAGCAGCAGGAGCAAGGGGCGGATGAGACATCTGGGGAGGCTACCGGCAAGAAAGGGTGGAGCAATAGTAAGGACGAGCGGCAGTCGCTGCTGCAGAAGAGGCGGGATGAGATGATTCTCGCGGCCAGACGGAAGATGGAAGCAAAGATCGCGGCGGAGAAGGCTGCTGCATCGGCAACGGGATCGCAGTAGGGGCAAGTGGTTGTTGGTGGGGGTGAGGCATGGAGCAAAGGGATGGGCGGTATTTACAGCACGAAAACGTCACGCATTGTACTACTGGTCGCGCGGCGAGGCGTAACGGTTACTGGGATCGACAAACAAGTTTGTAAGGCGAATTGGATTCTGTTCCGGACATTCGTTGTTCCTTGCGGCATTGATTTGGTCAAGGTCACCAACATGTCTCTATCGTATGTATCACTATAGGGGCGAAGGGGGTGCAAATGCACGTCAAGATGCATTCCTGAACACTCGTGCCTGCTTAGCTGTTATTAGAGTCACCTGGGCAACAGACGGGCGGTGGTTGGGTCAACTCTATGGTAGGCTGCACAGACAGTACACGGCACCTCAAGCTTGTCAACAGGGCTAGACAGCGTAGTGACAGCTGCCAGCCCACCCGTTGTGGTGGCTGGTGGGCGTGAACACTGAAAACGGAAGCAGATCTAACACAGATAGAAGATGCGCGAGTGCAGTTGGTCTGGGATGGTGCGTGACCTAGTCCCGAGGCATCGTCAGGTTCAGAAAAATATCGTCATTAAAGTCAAAATCCGATTGAAGTCGTCCGAACAAGAGAGACCCACGTTCCCCTTGGCCGTCAGGGGGCCCTTTGAGGCTCGTAGCCCAGCGGCCCGCCGAAATACGATGGTGCCCCGCTATGATGCCGCAGCCGAGATAAGAGAACATGGGTCACACAGTAACAGAGACAATGGGTGGATCAGCCTAAGAGGCCGCATTCCATGCCATCCCATGCCCGGTGCCCCCATTTTCACATGCTTCTGAACTGAGCTTGCGTGCTGAACGGGCAAGGGTCTGGCTTGTAGACATCTGACACCAATTCTACCAGGCAAACAGAAGAGGAAGATAAAAAAAAATGGCCTGGACAGGGAGGAAGGGGAAAAAATATGAGAGCCTCCTGAGACTGACACAAGCACGAACAGACACCTAATCATGAGACCATTTCCAGGAGATTCTGCAGTCCCTCTCACGCAACTTTATTGATCATTTGTCTGACAGTCCCACGGACACATGCGCACATGCAGGTTGCACTGCACTTACATACTCTTGTACATGCCTGCTAAAGTCAGTCCAGGTTGGGGATTGCCCAGTCCACGCAGCAGCTAGTGAGGCACCTTCATCTCAACCGTTTTTCTCTGCCTCGTCTCATCCCTCCGAATCCGTCCTCACTTCCTATCTGCCTCGTCCTCTATTCCGCGCTCTCCTCTGGTGATCCCCTTCCATGCCGTGTCACATGTGGGCTGGTGATACAACACACTACCTCAGAGCGTCGTCGAGATTATTCCGGCCATCTAACTGAAGTCAGCGGCCCGTTCTCAACCCGCCAGTGACCATGTTGGGTCCGCCTCACCAGCCATAGACGTTACTTCCACGCGGCGCCTCACACGTCTTTGGTAGCCGAACAAATTGGCCCAAATCGTCCACCAACCTTGATATAAGTTTTGTTTAGTTTCCCGCCTGCAGCGACACCATGCATCAACTACAGCAACCTATTCTTGTCTCCGACACGGACTCCCGTGAGTTCGACCACCCGGAGCGGGCGGCACCAGCCATCACCACCAACCACCATCACCACCGCCACAACTTCACCCCCATGGCCTTCGAGTCCTCAGATCACGAGGCCAACTCTCTCACCTCGCTGTCAGAAATACTCGACAACCTGCCCGCCGCCGTCAAGAGCGGCCTCGGACCCCTCAACACCATACGCCGCTCCGTGAGCATCCGCGGCTGGGCCTCGTACTTTTATGAGATCTCGTCAAACACCATGGGTGCCACCGCCTCCCACCACGAGGGTGCCACAGCCGCAGCGGCGCACCGCACCACCGTCGTGTCCAGGACCACTAGTACCACCGCAGTCGAGATGCAGCAACACAGCAACCGCGGCGAGAAGCGGGTCGCCGCTCACGCCCAGGCGCAGAGGCGCCTGCCCGAACCGCCCCTTTATGAGGAGCCTGAACAGAACTATGGCATTAACAGATTCTGCGGCCTACAGGGTGAATATCCCCCATATGCCCCATTGCCTCAACAATTACATGCACGGCGAGCTGACACCCGTCACATAGGCCAACTGCTAGTCAACAACGCCCTGTCAGAGGGCAGGCCCACGTCGTTGCAGGGCCATCCTGCCGCCGGCAGGATTGACCGCAAGGCGTACGTTCAGGGCGTCGCCTGGCTGGTCCACGGGCTCCCGGACGACCTCGACAAGCACGAGAGGACGGAGCTGATACGGGCCATGCCTCCAGCCCTACTGGAGGAAGCCCACAGGACGCCGGCATCCCAGCAGCCGGGGCCGCCCTACCCGATGTCGTCCTCATCGTCCTCGTCAACATCATCATCAGTCTACGACTACTACTTCGGAGGCAGCGTGGTCGGCAACGTAAGCAGCATGGGCGTCAGCGGCGTCGGCGAGGCCGGGTGGACGCTGGCGCAGAGGCTCCTCCGCGCCCTGCTGGTGCAGCTGCTGGTGCCCGTGCACATGCTGTGGGCGTACGCGGTGCTCCTGCTGGGCCGCGCGTGCCAGCTCGAGCGCGAGTACAAGGTCGCCGAGCAGGTGGTCAAGCACTCCGGGGAGCTGGGCTACGGCGTGGGGCGCGGAGGGGTGCGGCTCTCGGGCGTCATCTACAACCACGGCGGGGCCAGGGTCGGCCACCTCGTCACCAACGTCGTCGCGTACACGGCAGACGGGCTCTTCAAGGGCATCAGCGACGGGATACGCGAGGCGCGCGGCACCGAGAGGAGGAGGTGTTGTGGTGGTGGGGAGGACTGACTGAGACACACACATCCCCCTCCCCCTTTCCAACGCCACCTCGTTTGTGAGTCTTTTGTGGCGTTGATTTGCATAACGGCGGGGTGAATTGTTTTGCTGGCTATGTTAACATAGTTCACTCCATAGTGAATAGAATACCGGATAGAGGCAATGTGGCTGTTTCTCGGTGAGGAGTCATATCACATCGTGTTACCTCCAATTGTCTCGGACAGAGTCCCCAGCCGGCACAGAGTCCCCAGCCGAGACTCGGCACGGGCTGCACGCTCGGTTCGGTCTCAGCCTCGAGTCGGCCACTCCATGCTTCCAGTGCGCCGTTGCGCGAAATTGAAGGACTTTGGACGTGTGTGTCGTACCGAGCGTCCTCCCTGGAGATTGAAATGAACCCGGTCAGGAACGAGGCGTCCTCCAATATTCATCTCGACCGGGCGGAGACAGGAGGCTGCCAGGCAGCCGCAGGACGTTCGCGACCCATCTGCTCGGTCTCGACCCGGGTATGTCTGTCTTGGGTCAGCCGTTTTATGTACTCACTTCCCTTGGTGTTGTCCCTGTACTTAGAGGTCACAAGGCTTGAAGTAGGTCCATGGTCAGGGTGTAAATAGCCAGGGCGGGTGTGGTCAGCGTAAATGGTCAGAGCGTGTGTGAACGGGCCTAATAGAACGGAGAGGGTGTGCTTTTTGTGGGGGACGGACACCCCTTTTTCTTTCCTTTATCCCGTTGTCTTTGTTTTTGCGCTGTCCCAACTCTCTGCGGACTGGTCATCCAGATGTATTAACTTGAAAGTTCGTTAAGTTATATTTAAAATGTACGAGGTCTGCTTTCAGGCACAATTTCAGTTCAATCTACCAGAATCTAAAATACCACGTCTCAAAAACCGCAATTGAATCTTTTGAGATGATGCCGACTGTAAAGTTGGTACCTCTCATGCGGCATTGCTCTTGAGCCACTCTGACTGAGGAACAGTCAGTCAATTTAGGGTGTTCCGTCTTCAAGTATAATGTGTTGCTCTAGCTTTATTCCATCCTGATGCAAGGTCAAACGTAGAATTACAATTTCATCCTCGTGAGCACCAGTGCGATATCACGAGAATTCGCCACTGTCTCCTATGATATGAAGCTCTGCTTGTGGGATTCCAGGGTGGTTGATGTCACGAGGACCTTGGAAGAGCTGGCGTATACAAACATTAGGCCCTGTCATCGGAACATTGCAGGTAACTCAATTGTACAGGGTCTTTCTTACAGTTCTCCCTCAGGCTTAAAATGATGTATTTGTGAGCTCACCCCGACTCAACCGCGAGGTCACAACGTTGGAATGCCTGCTTCTGCACAGCCATCTCCAACACTGTTGGCGAGGCAGCTGGAACGGGGTGTGCGGTTCTCAGCCGTTGCGATCCCCTTACATAAACTTCCCGACCATGATGATTGTTGTGGCTGGCCATTACCGTGTCGGTGCACTCTAGTTCCGCCTCGGACTTGCATCACATCTCAACACCTGTGGTCAACCACGATCCAGACATCGACCCCCGACCTTCACATCCACACGTTGCCTTCGATTACGGTCCACACGAGTTTCGACCTTGTAACTGGCCTGTAGACGATCGAATTGATTCTCAAAACAACATCCCTTCTCGAAATCGCAGCCGGCGCCACCCTTTGACTGATCTAAACGTTTATGAGACAGGAAACCCAGGCACGGTTTGGCTCAAGCTTTCAGAGCTGTCTTTCTTTCTAGCAGTGACTTGGCTTGATCTGAGTCGCATTGTTCAGACAAACAGGGGACGGAACGATTAACAGAGATGGGAGGCACTGGGCAGGTTTCTTGTTTGGGGTGGAGGTTATTCATGGGCTGTGGCCTTATTGTATGACTGGAACATTTGAATGCATGGGAGAGTGACGACGAATTCGTTGGGAGATATTCAACGCTTGTAGGACTTTGATAAAAACAAAGAATGAACGTACTTACACACATCATCTCCGAGATCTGAGTTCACTTGAAAACAATAGGCTCCGGCAGAGCGGGTGTCGCTATCTGCATCAGCAGGCTCAGAACTTGATCTCAGTCTTCTCTCAAAATGAGAGCCTTCATCATTGACCAGAATTGTAAAGAACAGTTGAGCACACGATATAAACATACCCTTCTACGCTTCCTAAACCGCCTTACTCTCAATGAGAGCAGTGGTTTAGAGAAAGCGTGGGCATATGGCGTCTGCTTTTTGCTTTGCTTTTTGAGAGGGAAGAGGATTTTGCGCAAGTGGATTTTTTTTGTTTTTGGAAGGCCCTCCTTATATAGATAAGAGTGCCTAAGTAGGTACACGAGATGGTGTGCACCTTGAGTCGCTTAGCGACGGACCAAGAGCATGACCAGGCTGTCCAAATCAGAGTCAAAAGCTCACTAAGCACTTACCTAGGTCCTAAATACCTAGGTAGTTATCAACCGGACATTGAAATTTAAAGCCGTGGAACAAGCGACAGCGTGGGCCGCATCACAGGCATTACACCAACAACGCATCAATGGCTCTCACTGTCCGGCTCATTTTTCTCGGCGATGATTAAACACGCCATATTTGCACCAAATAAAGCAACCAGGCTGTCAAGGTTCGAAAAGCTGACAACATTCCATGTATCCACCCCGAACAACACCTACCAAGGCCTTCTAGAGCCTCCTAGGGACGTCATAAATTTCTGCTTCTACTTACCCAACATCACCCACCTCTGTATACATCATGCTCCCGATCGCCCAATTATAGAGGAAGGGGACATGAGGCCTGAGCCCCCTTCGGACACCATCTGGCCACTCCACAACGACTCGCTCCTGTCCAGGCTCACCAATTTGTATCTCATTGAGACTCTGGCTCCGGCAAGAACAATCGAGATCCTCCTGAGCCGAACGCCGAGTCTCCAGACTCTCGTCTACACCTGCCGAGCCCCGATAGGTAATTGGCTCATTCTCCCCCATCTACAGTCGGCGCTCAACCGCGTCCGAGAGATACTCAAATATCTCACAATCAGATTTAACCCCGGAGGCCGTCTTCCCATGCGTACGTTAGTGCTGGGTAGTCTCGGGTCTCTCAGCAGTCTAACCGCCCTGGAAGACCTCAACATCTCCATCGGGGTGCTTTACGGCCAGATGGTGGCGCGGCGGCGCGGCAGCGCGCACCGCCGCTTGCTGCCGTTTTGCCCGCCACGCTGAAGCGTCTGACCATTAACGACGACCTCTGGAAGGCCCTCGAATCCATCGAGTGGCGAGGCGACGTCACAGAAGCACTTCTGAAAGCTTTCTTCAATGGCGCCTGGAGGAGCGCCACCCCATTACTGAGGGCATTTGTATTCGACATGCGGACCAATAGCTTGTCGTCATTGCACTGGGCTCGAGTGGAAGTCCGGGAAGAGCTGCAACAGCTGGCCGAGAGCCAGGGAATAAGGTGCTCCATTCTCTGGGATGCTACAGCGCCGATCTAAGTTGGCCTCTACGCCATTTTGCCAACTGGAAACTCGCAGAGTCTGATATGATGCCCCTGGCACTCGAGCTTGCTGGCTGGTCGTCACTTTTTGCCAAGCGTTCGGTATAAGAGAAGAGGGATGATCTTCGCTCTTTTTGGGTAGTAAGTGCAAGATGGTTGCTTTGGGGAGTGGAAGATATTGAATAGATTGCACCAAACCTCACAATAGCAGTTTTGAGGAGGATAGCAAAGGGTTAGGGTGCAGGAGCTTCCTTCATGTTTGTTTGGGCTTCTTGGGACGTACTCAGGCGTCTAATTTCTTATGTACTGTGTACACTACTCGTCTCTAAGTGCAGTCCTTCAAGCGTTCTATTTCTCCCCGAGTTCCAATTGGTCCAAGTCGCAATGGAGTGCATTCAGTGTGTCAACTCACAGCATGATCGGGAAAGCCTGCTTGGGCTTGGGGGGGGAAATGCGTCGCCAGTCTTCAGTTAAGACGATAGGAGATTTGGTTTTGAATGTGAGAGTAAATGTGTTATGGAATACATCACTGGGAGTAGTCACTTCTGCTTGGGTCGGGTGTCGAGACTAACAGGGGTGAGGAGAATGGCACGGATTTTATCGCCTCGTAATCGATAACGACTTTTTCAGTCAAGTCCCTTGCACCCGCACCTGAACTTTCCCAGATGTGCTTCTCATCCGTGCAAAACTTTCGTGCAGTTGAGCCATCACCCATCACCCATCGCCACGGCCTTCCCAAACCTCAATCAGTTTCTGTTTCTCGAAACACCAGGCTCAATTTATCCGCCGCGCAGCACATTTCAATCCCATCCCTCACTCAACCCTGTCCTTCATTCCCAAAATGTTGAAGAGGCAGCTGCTGCGGCAGGCCCGAACATGTCGCGCCCTGCGCGCGTCTCCCTCCTCAGTGTCGGGCCTGATCTTTAACGCTTCCCCCAAGCCATCCGCATCGTACAAGCCAGCCGTCCTTGCGACCTCAATCAGTCGCCAGATCATCTCGAGAAATTACTCAGGCGCCGCTGCCGCCGCGGAGTCCCAAGATGGGAGCAATCAGTCCGGTCTTGTCACCCGATTCGCCGATCTCGCCTCGCTCGGCGTCCACGCCAACATCCTCAAGTCTATTGTCGATGATATGGGCTACGAATCCATGACAGATGTCCAGTCCATGAGCATAAACCCTGCCCTGCAAGGCAAAGACATGTAAGCTCTGCCCCTCCACGCTGAACCTATGGTCGATCCACTGCTTCGCAACTGAGACTGACCACCCGCATTGTACAGTGTCGCCCAGGCCCGGACTGGTACTGGCAAGACCATTGGTTTCCTTGTACCTACAATCCAGAGAATCATCCAGAACGACCCCTCGCTCGCCGCCCGTAGCCACGCCATGGCGGACGCAAGCAACATCCGAGCCATCATCGTCTCCCCGACCAGAGAGCTCGCAGAGCAGATAAGCGCCGAGGCCCAGAAGCTCTGTCGCCACACCAATGTCAAGGTGCAGACCGCGGTCGGCGGAATGAACAAGGCCCAGATGCTGCGAAAGACCAAGTTCGAGGGTTGCCATCTCCTGGTCGGCACACCCGGTCGGCTTCTGGACCTTATTAGTGACGAATACAGCGGCATCGATGCGCCGAACTTGGAGGCTCTGGTCCTGGACGAGGCCGACCGGATGCTGGACGTGGGTTTCGATAAGGAGTTGCAGCAAATCGTGCGCCTGCTGCCCAACCGCAGAGAAAAGTCCCGCCAGACCCTGCTGTTCTCGGCTACCATTCCCAAGGATGTCGTTCAGATTGCGCGCGTCTACGTCGATGCCAACAACTTCCAGTTCGTGCAAACAATCAAGGCTGACGAGGCTCCTACACACGAGAAGGTGCCACAGCACATAGTCCCTGTGGACGGCTATGAACAGTGGATCCCCACTATGTTAGAGATCATCGAGAGGGCCCAGAACGGCGAACATGGGCCTGACCCTGTGAAGGCCATTTGCTTCTTCAACAACACGGCTGTTGTCAAGCTCATGGACGAGACGTTCCAGTATCTGAGCCGTTCCCTCAGATCTCTGCCACCTACATATGCCATCCACTCGGGCCTTGATCAGAGGGAGCGGTCCAGAGTCGCACAGGACTTCAGGAAGGCCCGATCTGCTATCCTCATCTCGTCAGATGTGACCGCCAGAGGCATGGACTTCCCAAATGTCACCCATGTCATCCAATTCGGCGTACCGCCGACCCGTGACCAGTACATCCACAGACTGGGTCGGACAGGGCGAGCGGACAAGTCAGGACAAGGGTGGATCATCGTGAGGAAAGAAGAGATCACAGAAGCAAGAAAAACATTGCCCGGACTTCCTATCAAGCGCCATGATGGTCTTGAATGCGCCGCGTTCGACACCCGTAACGTACAGGGAGCCTCGGAGCCACGGAATTTCACCGAGGTCGCGAACGCGATGCGTCGTGTGCGCTTCGGAATTGTGAGGGAAGCATACGAGAAATTCATAATCAGCCAAAAGCGCACCTCTCAGGAGCAAATCGACGCGGTGAATTGGTGGGTGACGACCCAGGCCGGCCGGCGCGAGCCACCTCCGGTCTCATCTCGACTGTTGAACGTGGTGTCCCACCTGCGGCAGATGGACGGTATCACGGTCGAGGAGGAGAGAGGACGCGGTGATAGGGATGGTGGCCGCGGAGGGTTCGGCGGCAGGGGCGGCGGCAGGGGCGGCGGCCGTGACTTTGGGGGCCGCGGCCAGAGGGACAATGGTGATCCATTCTCCCAGATGTCGAGGCGCAGAATGGACGACCGTCCCAGCCAGAAGCTACGTGCTGGATTCTAAGCAGAAGTGAGCGGTGAAACTGGAAAAGAAAACCAGGAAACCGGAACCGACAAACCCTTGCGGTGTCGAAGCCCGCCGCTGCGCAAGCTGATATCGAGACGTCTTGTCGAGCCTGGACGTTGTACAAAAAAGAACACGACATGGAAAGCAGATCACACGACAGGAGTTGCTTTCGGGCCATGATCACGAGATACCTTTGGGTTGGACTGTTGTTTATTAAAATACAGCCATGTGTGTGCAGGCGCAGCCTTTTCTGATGATGTCGGGGGCCTCGGCATACACGGAACCAACCTCTCTCGCATCTTACTGGCGTTGGGTCTTGAGTCTCCTGCCTGCCTTGCCTTTGCCTTAGCCAGGGCTCCTGGCCGAGGCAGAGACAGAAACAGAAAAAAAAACTCCCCTCTTCTTTATTTTGACGTTGGCCGGCATTTCACTGTATCGCGATCGAGGGGGGATGAAATTTGGCGGCGCTCTCATAGAATGCTCGTAATCACGATTTTCACGTTGTCCACATAGTAACGACCCCCCGACCCCCTTCAGCAGCTACCTATGTGTGTGTGTATGTGAACAATTGACCAGTCGCCAAAATTCAACTGCTGATCACAACAACGTGTGTGTGTGTGTGTGTGCATTCATCAATCCCTGCCCCGTCTAGCCTATGCTCGAGGATAAACCCTCATCCTCTTCCCGCGCGCCCCCTGGCTTTTCCCGCCCCCATGTGTGCAGCCAACACCAAAAGAGTCGTTTTGTTTCATTTCCTCATCCGGTTCAACGTCTGACCAAGATATCTTCGCTGATAAAATATGACGTGTAGATGATCGGTAATGATGATGATGATTCAAGGCGGATGGATAGGATGGATGGATGACGAACAAATAAGAAAGAAAAAAAAAGATGGAATGCGTGGAACATGTGCAATATGAGATGTTGGAAACAAAATCAACAAAGCCCAAGAAGAGACGTCCACCACGGAGGGCAGGAGGGTATAAATGGGCAGCGCAAGGGAGGAAAACGAGAGAGAGAGAGAGAGAGAGATAAGAGAGAGGGAAAGGAAGGGAAAGGAATTAGAAATAAAGGACAACGGCCAACCTCCGCCACCAGCCTTTCCCCCCCCCCCCCTTCCGGCTTTCCCATATACACACTGAGAGACCTGGTAGTCTGTCTGTCTGATGAACATGGTCGGGGAAAAAGAAAAACGGCGTGCCAGCTCTGCCGCGCACGCTCAGGGGATATCATCATTACTTTCTGCGCCCCCCCCCTCCTCCAAAATCCCACATCGTACCGTGCTACCTTGTTCCCTGTTGTCGTTGTTCTTGTGCTCCTTTCCCCCTATATATCCTTGGACACCCCTATCACTTCACTCGTCATCACCACCATCACTACCACCACTGATCAACAACCGCATCAATCACAGCACCCCGTTGGACCCAGCGCCGCCCTGCTGGCCGCCAAAGAAGAACCCATCAAACAGGTCATACTGCTGCCCGTCGCTGAAGTCGTGGTGCATGCCTTCCCAGCCGAGGCCGAAGCCAAAGTCCCCGTTCTGGTTCTCCTCGACGCCGTCGGGCATGTTCCCGTTGCCGTTGCCGGTGACCTGGTTGAGGAAGTCCATGCCCTGCAGGTCGCCGAAGTTGAGCTGCCGGGCGGGCGAGAAGCCACCCGCCTGCTGCTGCTGCTGCTGTTGGTGCTGCTGCGGCGCCTGCGATTGCGCGAGGAACGCCGCCATCTGTGCGGCGGTGGTCGCCGGCGGCATCTGGGGCATGTTGGGCCGGCGGGCTGCGGAGCCGGTGGCGTTAGACGACGGCGACCCCACGCCGCCGGGCGGCGTGCGCACCGCGTTCGGAGACGGCATCAACGACGGGTCTATCGCAGACGTTTCGGGGCTGTTCCCGGCCTCGGGTGCGGTGACGCTGCTGCGCGGCTGGCCCGGGACTGACCGCATCATCGAGAACCCGTCCGGTTCTGCCTTGAGGTTCGGGAGCGAGTTCATTCGTTGCAGCGCAGACTGTATCGGCGGCAGGTGGGAACTCGATGACGCGTTGGCGTAGGCGTCCGTGATGCCCGGTAGGCCGTACTGCGACGCTGCCATGAGGTTGCGTTGTTCGTCGCCTCCCTGGTGGTGAGGATGCCTCTGACCTTTGCTGGAGGCCGTGTCGCTCCTGGCCGCCCAGTCACGCTGGTCCAAGCTGCCTCTTGATCCTGCCCGTTTGCGGGGGAGAACCTGGGGGCCGAAACCACCGGTAGAGTTCGCCATTCTTATGGTCGCCCTCGCGGTACGGTCGATCGCGTCACGGCATGCCTCTGCTGGGGGGCACTTTTCGCTAAGGTCTGTAAAGACTGATGTTGCAGCGAGGATGGTGAAGTCTACTTCATCCATCGACTGTATCATGTCTGTTAGTAGGGCTTACCCATGCGTATTTCAATGGCAATACTCACAAGACGGCTTCGTACGATTGGCGAGTGCCATATCGCGTATAGGTATGATATGCCCGCCATGAATATGTGGTGCGTGGCTAGGTAAGTGTAGTTGATGACACCGGCAATATGTAATTGCCTGTACAGCCGCATGATCTTCTGTCCAGCCTCAGCAACCTTGAGATATATTCTGTCCTCGTCTTCCCTAAGCTCGGCATTGTGGACGTTTGGGCTGTTGACCTCCATCGACGTGTTGTACTCGCCCTCGAACATTGCAGGCACACTGAGGCTCTGTCTGTACAGCATGACCACGGCTTGCCAGTAGTTAAGATCGAGGAACTCGGTGGAGAACCCGACGCCCGTCCGCTGCTTTGTTGGCGCGGACTCCTTCCAGTGGTATAACCTCTTGTCGATATCTATTCTCCATGCTCGGAAGGATTCATACTTTGAGAGGAAAGGGGAGGGGAGGCTGGTGTGCATGTAGGGGTTCTTGATATTTTGTCCTGAAGCCCTTGCAGCCTGGGCCTGTTGGTACTGTAGGACCTGGAGGATCTCTGACTGCAACAGGCGCAGGCGGAAATAGTGGTGTGCGACAAGTTTGTATGTGGGCTGAGCGGCGAGATCTGGAGGTGGCTCTTTGAAGCCCTCGGGAGTGACATAGACGTCCTCCAAGATGGACGGGAACTCGGTCGTGATGACTTGGTCTGAAATGCCGAACGGTCTTCCAACGCAAATGCTCACCAGACGGTCAAAGGAGTAGGTGGCCCACCAGAGACGTCTCCTGACATCCCGAATGAACTCCCTCCTACCCCGCTCGCGCTGCTGCAATTCGTGTTGTGGCCCTGAGACCTCCTTAAGGCCAGCCTCGACATCCTTGCCGTCCTCATAATGCAGACCAAGATCGACCGCAAGTCTGACGGCAACGCCGACTATGTACCACAAGCCTGGGGGGACGGGCCTGAGTAATGCGAAGTTTGCCAGGAGCAACACCGCTTGCAACTCCTCCAGCCCGCCTCCACTGTTATTTAGGCAGGCTTCCAGGTGGACGATAGCGCTTGCGTGGTACTCCTCGGGCTGCGCTTGCCTTGAGGACATTTTGCCCTCGCCTGGTTTTGCCTGGCTATTCTGCTGCGTCTCGTTCTTGGCCATGGCCCCCATTATGATGCCACCGCCGATGGCGAAGACCATGTTCAGCATGTACAGCTCCTTGGGCCCACGCTGGGGATTTTCCGCGTCGTAGGCCTGTTCGAACAGCTTCATGAACTCGACCTTGTGCAGAATAGGTATCTGTGGGTTGGCATGCTCGAAGTAGAGGTTGACCAACGCCATTCCGACCTCCCTGTCCGGGAATGGTGCAGGGTGGATGGTTGGTTTTGTGTGCAGGCCGAAGAAGGAATCTCGCATCGTAGTACCGATCCCGGAGTTCGTGTTTCCTCCCGCAGGTTTGTAAGGGCGCACTCCGGCCTTGTCAGAAGTAGACTTGTTGTCATTGACGGACGACTGGACGGCGGCGAAGACAACCCGTGCAAAAGAGACACCGGATGTGGATCCCAGGTACCGCGGGTTTGCTGTGCCTTCCTTGCCGTGCGTGATGTCCGACTTGGACACCAGCCTCTGCAGCCTGGCCTCGTCACTTCTCTCACCAGCACTGCCCACTGCGGTGATGCTGTCCATGGTGTCCGAAGGTGGGGGCGCCGCAGCCTCGGTCGGAGACCTCACGGATGCTGAATCGACGCCCATCCGCGAGCAATGCTCTAGGTCGTTGGCCGGAGGGAAGGGGATGTTATTTGCGCGCAGGAGCGCCTCGAGCTGGTCCACCCTCGTCTCGAGATAGAAAACATAGCTATACACCAGGTCAATGACCATGCTCCCTTGCATGGGAGGGAGACGGGTCCTGCTCCGGAACTACTCACCTGCGAGGTATTTCCTTCTTGGTGATGGGGTCGTAGCCAACGCAGGCGACATTGGCCTTCTCGCAGCTCGCGCAGCTCGGCAACTTCTGGTCGCACCTGTTCTTTCGGAGGCGGCAGCGGTTGCAGGCACTCACGTTGCGGAAGTTGCTGCTCTGGCCGACCTTTGCACCGGCACCGGCATCCTGCTTCGTGCCGCCGGCGAGGCCCGCACTCAGCGGTGGCCCATCGGCGTGCTGCTCGCTCGTGGCGGGGGACGGGCCTGAGGTCGCGACGTTGAGGGACGGGGGCGAGTCCTTTTCAGACCGCCTCTCGGGCGAGGACTGCCTCAGCCGCTTAGCTGGATGCATCTGCGGAGAAGGCAGGGAGTTTTCCGGCATCTTCTTCCGGCGCGACGGGAGGTTTCCCCGGGCAAGCCGTGGACGGAGGGAGCTGCTGCTGCTGGGGCAGACGGCTCGGCTCAAAGCTAATTCTCGATCCTCCTCTTTCGGCCGGCGTCCATTCCCTGTCACCAACCGGCTTCGACCTTGGACTCGGGCTCGGGCTCAGGTTTGGGCTTGGGTTTGGGCTTCGACGAGGATGATGTCGATTTCGATGGGTTACGTAATGAGGCTCTGGTCGGCTGGGTGCAGGCCGAAGGAAGACAGACCGACAGTCTGCCCGGAGGTTCAATAGGTCGGCTCGTCTCGTCTGAGGTGGTGTCGTCCCGAGTCGAGTTGTGTGTGTGTGCGTTTCGTCAAGTCCGGCCGTATGTCTGTTGGTCGAGGAGTGGCAAGGGAGCCGGTCTGGACTGGCTCTTTCGGTGGCTGGTGATGGGCGGTCGGTGGTCGGTGGTAGGTGACGAATGGATTTCTCAAGTGGTCGCAATCAAGGCTGAACGGGCCATCATTTGCAGCTCCAATCCAGGGACCGTTTAGGTTGGTTCAGGCGCCCAGATGTTAACCCGGCGATAAGCTTGTGGCGTCTTGTCTCATCAGGAATTGACTGAGGCCCCGGCGGGTAGGCGGAGAGAGCAGGCGCAGGCGTCAGGACTGAAGCCAACGACTCGAGACGGATAGCTTCTGGAAGTTCTGGAAGGGTTCCGATGGGCCGCAACAGCTCTCGACCTGAGGAGGGTTGGGCGGCCAAGGTTACACAGTGGGAGGGTTGCTTGTTCGTCGTCGAGCGTATTCGCGGCGGGCGGTTGCGCAAGGCCAGAGCATGTGCAGCGCCGAAGGGGGCAGCAGATAGAGGCAGATAGAGACAGATAGAGACGATAGACTACTACCACACGCCTACAACAGAGGAGAACAGGTGCGTGCCACAGTGGATCGATTGGCCTTGGCCTTGACTACAAATTACAGCAAGATACAGCACCACAGCAATAGCAATACCAAGTCGGAGCATAATTTTTTTTTTTTTTTCCTTCAGCCATCTACGATAAGATAAGATTGGATCTGGGTTGAAGCTGGCGCGCACGCACTCCTAGGCAGGCGCCTTGCACTTGGGCCCTTTACACGCCAGCAGATCACGGACATATCATCGACACGGCTAGCCGCGACACAATGCGAGATGGGTAGAGAAGGGGCAGAGAAAAGAAAAAGCCACGCCTCGCCTCGCTTCGCCAGGCACTCGGCTCGGCCCCTCGAGTAGTCTACACTACATGATATGCATGCAATGCACAAAGGGACAAGGGGCCCCAAAAGAGGGGAAGCCCCATGTCATCAGCCTTTCCCTCATCAGGGGCAAGAAAAGAGCCCTCGTTTCCTCTTCCTCTATCAGGATATCCGCAATCAAGATAAGCAATGGCTTATACCTCATTGGCCATTCAAGCTTGCCTCGTTTTCACCCCGTCCGCCTGGGCAGCCCGACTTCCATCATTGCTCAGCTCTCACATACTAGATATGTATGGATTACACTACGTGACGTGACTACCTATGCAGCATGGTTGGCATGGTTGGCATGGCTGGGGCTTCAAGGCCGGTCAATCGCAATTGACCAGCACAGGCGGAGGTGGGAGGGGCCGAGTGGGTGCCCGGTGAGGACTTCCCCTCTCCATGCCCTGGTTGGGGAGCCGACCGCTACTCACCTCAGGCCGCGCAGGGCATGGAGGGAGAGCTTCTGGAGGGCTGAGGTGGAGGGCTAACTGAATGCAGGCTAGGGGCGCGTCGTCTACGGAGAGCGTACCCAGTAGCCCAGCTAGACCAGTGCTAGACTAAAAGGACTTAGTCACATGTAGGTAGATACTACAGTACCTATACAGACTCCAACGTCACCTCAACCAAAATACAACAACCAGCAATGCCGGCATATCAAAAATCAATACGTTCCCATCGACTGCAATATGTGCCCAGGCAGCCCAGGCGAGGCACTTTCCGGTCCCCGAACCCACGCCCACGCGTCCGGGACTGTCTCGCCCGGCAAACAAGGTTCGGTCTGGACCAGTCCGCCAGCCCACCGCCCGACAATAGACTGGTCATATACCTACCATCCATGCCAATTGTTGCCCATATTGGAAACAACAACAACAACATCATCATCATCAACAACAACAAGAGCCGGCTGTCTCCGCCGTTCCCGTCACTGCCGCACAACCCCTCCATGTCTGGCCCACGGTCTAGATGCACGGCGCCTTCGTCAGGGGAGGAGCAAGGCGGCCAAGGTGAGGGAGGGAGGCATGGACGGGCGAACGCTACCGTGATAGTACAGTACATGATACTTGAATGCGAAGTATTGCTCTTTTCCCCAGGGACCAGCCCATGACGACACGACGTGCGCCGGAGTTATATTCCTTCGGGAAATATTATGCTGCACCTGCATCCACAGGGGGGTGGGGGGGAATCGGATCCGATCTCGCGACCGACAGCCTAATCTCTCAATCTCTATCCGTCTCTCTCTCTCTCTCTTGCCTCGCCTCGCCTCGCCTCGCCTCGCCCCCAAACCCAAGTTTCCCTTGTCCGAGAGATGTGTATGCCCAAGTGCCCCAAGCACCCCCCACCAGCCGGAGGAATAACAGCAGCCGCAATCGCGTTTCAACCAAAAGCTTGTCGGGCTCTCACCCCTGCGCTGGGCCTAGTCTCACTCGCTCTCAGGCCGGGGCCCAGGTCCCCCGGGGGAGGTGACCCAATCCCAACCCCAATCCAGCCCCAGAGGGCATCCGAAGGGCCCGTGGGGTGGGCGGCGCAGCTCCAAACAAAAAGTCGTCGGCGGAATGTAACGCTGAGTCGGCCCGGCTCAAAAATAAAAAAGGCCCGCGCCCATCATTGCATAATGCGTAGAAAACGTAGACAGGGTATGTGAGAGACAGAGAGAGGGGAGGCAAAAGGTTCTCAAGAGATGCAATATCATTGGCAAGTTAAAAATAATGCTTGGGAGATCCTCCTTGTGTTGGGGGCCCTGGTATCATGAACAATGACTTCTATGGAAATGGTAAGACGACATGCAGACTCGATGAAAAAGCGACCCAATATGCGTTTGTCATGAGGTGAGGAGATGGGGTTGTGTGGAAACAAAATCTTGAGCCAAAAAACGAGGAAATGAAACCTGTCCATATCCAATGCCAAAAGAAAGAAGAGAAATCTGTCTGCTGTTTGCTACTGTCCACGTAGCAAGTCCTTCCCTCTCCCCGTCCCATATTGCCCCAGATCAAGTCCCATTCCGACCGAAACCCAATGACCCATACCGATCCCCCTGCAAAAAAATAATGAAAAAGTGAAAAAAAAGACCCTGATTACTGTTTCCCAATCCATCCCTCCTTGCACCCTAGCCATTTCCCTGTTGTTGGCTGTGATGTCTGTTGATTTTCCCCCTGGGCGCCGTGCTCGAAAATACAAAAAGAATCTGGGAAGGGGCGAGAGAAAAAAAAAAAGAAAAAAGTCCGAACAAATACATCGTCTCGAACGAAAACAAATGATTCCCCTGCTTTTCCCAATGTTGCCCCCAATTTTCTCTTTGCCCGAACAAAATCCGTCTTGACCAATCCAAAAACAGAAACCCTCGTTTTTTTTGTGCGTCGTCCGAAAAGGAAAAACAAAGTCTTAGTCTCGCGCTCGTGCTGGCCAGAGAGAAGAGGCTCGCATCCTCTTTCTCTTGGTGTGGTGTCGTTTGACAGGGGCAGTTCCGGCTAAGGCAGCAGGACGAAAAAGCAAGCCGGCGGTGGGGAATCGGGAAAGCTCATATGGGGATCGGACCCGGCGAACCGTCTTTTTGTTGTTGCTCCGTGCTCCATCCTTCTGTTAAAGGAATAATCCCAAGAAAATGAGAAATGATGAAAAAACAATGCAAGCAGTAAATGTGAGAGAGACAAAAAAGCCAATGAACAGCATGGGAGGAAAAAGTCCCCGTGGCTCCCAGTCTACCGCTCCATTAAACGCAAACCGTTTCGCCCCAAGGGGAGCCAAAAGTAAAAAAGATGTTAGAAAAGTAGAGAATTCGTGAGTCGGCATTAGTCTCGCAGGGGCTATGCAGCTCCTGACCAGTCGTCCGTTGGCGGCGTTACGGTTCGCCTTGCAATTCCTGCCCGCCGCGGAGGGAGTGTTTTCGTGTGGTGGTGGTGGTGGTGGTGGTGGAGGAGTGGGGCGAGCACGCTGGGCTCACAGGTCGGCCTGGCTGGCGCGGCGCACCATGTCGATGCTGAGTCGCCCGGGCACGACCTCGGGCTGCAGCTCGCTGGCGGCTGCCACGGTGGCCGCCTCGTTGGCCGCCTCCTCGTCCTCGTCGACCTTCTCGGCATCCATGCGGCCCCTTGGCTCCGTGATCTGGAAGCTGAAGAGGGCGCCCGCGATGGTCACAAGCCCATTGCACCACCAAGCGAGGCCCGAGTATCCGGTCGAGAGGCCCACGGCGTACAGGGCGCCGGTGATGGTAGGTCCGAAGGCGCGGCACAGGCTCGCCGTCGAGGCCGCCACTCCGTTGATCGTTCCCAGCGTCTGCAGCGTCGGCGCCGAGTTCGTGAGCAGGATGGCGTTGCTGGGGTAGGCCATCGATGAGAATGTGCAGCGCCAGACCACTGCGATGTAGACGCCCACCATGCGCAGGTTGTCGGGCAGGAGGACGAGGTACGGCGTGAAGAAGTACAGGAAGAAGTAGGTCATGGCGAGGAGTCGGAAGAGGTGGAGAGTCCCGATGCGCTTCACGACGAACGGGAAGAGGAAGACGGTGGCGAAGAGTTGGTAGATGCCCTGGACGGACAGGATCAGGCCGATCGTTTTCTGGTCCATGTCGAACCCGTCGACGAACTTGAAGGGTAGGGACATCGGCTGCGATTCCTTGGGTGTGGGCGAGCTGAGGAACACGGGGAAAAGCTGGTCGAAGGCCATGGTGTGGCTAGAAAATATTGTTAGCTCGCAGCAAATCCCCCCCCCCCGGGGGGGGGCTCCGGGGTCACCTACAATGCCAAAATTCCGTACGACACGATGTTCATGATGACCGGCCTCGTGAAAGCCTCTTTGGCGGGGATTCTAGCCTTCTCCGTTTTCCCGGTCGAAGATCGTAGGCGGTCATCGACGTCGTCCGCATCGAGCAGAGGTTGCGCCTCCATGTCGTCCGCTGGTGTCGAGGAGAGCAGGGGCGAGTTCTCTGTCGTTCGGTAGTCCGGCAGGTTTTCATGGCGGCTGAGCAGCGACGAGGTCTCAGAAGCACTGTCGTCCTTCGTTTCCTCGCGCTTCCGTGAGAAGCGCTGCGTAATGCATTTGCCAAGAGCAAGTCCCGGATCGTGGCGGCTCTTCTTGTCGGCGTGCGTTTCCTCGAGGAACAGGATTCCAATGATGACGCCGAAGACGCACGTCGCCGCACTGAAGAGATTCGGTAGCAGGTAGGGGTATTTCTCCCAGATCGTTCCCGGAGCGAAGATGTTTGGCATGTTTATGCAAGGCCGCGCGAGGTTCCCGCCAATCATCGGTCCAGCGATAGAACCTAGGCACCAGACCAGCGGCATGATCGTATACGCACGGGCTGCTCGATATCAGTTTGGAGTCCGTTCATCAATGGCAGATTAAAATCCAACTTACGCTGATATTCCTTGACAGTGACAAGCTCGGCCACGGTCGTTTGCAGCACGCCAATGTTGCTTCAGAGCGAGTCAGTTTCTTGTTCTTAGCACAGGGCGCGGTGGCTGAACTTACCCGTTCAACAGACCGCCCAAAGCCCTCGCGATGAGTGCCACCCAGATGTTGGGCGCGAATCCAAAGACCAGCACGCTGATAGCTGTGCCGGCCAAGCCGGTGAGCAGGACGGGCTTCCGTCCAATCTTGTCGCTAAGTCGTCCCCAGAGCATGCCCGTCGAGAACTCGGCAAAGGTGAAAGCCGAGGTCACCATTCCAGCGTAAAATGAAATGTCCTTCTCGTTGACGCCAAAATCCCGTACCATGTAGTAGATGTACGGAAATATCGACATGAAGGCTATGGGCTCGCAAATCCGGCACATGGCTATTTCCTCCTTTGTCAGTACAAAGTGCTCAACGGCAAGCAAGTTAGGCTGCCGCCGCCTCCACGCGCGGAGACTTTTGGCGCAGACTAGGCATGAAACGTACCGAGGACGAGCATTTGTTTAGAGGGGAAAGCAGGCTTGGGCTTCATGGCCCGTCGGCCTGGGACGTTTCGACGCATTGAGGCCATCGTTGCACTTCTCACTGCGCTTGTGGGGGTTATTGATAATGGGTCATCCGTCAGGATGTCCTCTCAAGGGTTGGCGTCTATCTTGCGATCCCGGAGGAGAGCTGTAGGGAGCGGATGCTACTGAGTGACGGGAACATATAATGTTTCTCAGAGCTCGGGAAAAGGTGCTAGTCCGCCTCGTCCGTGGTAAACAGGGCGAGTCTCGTGTAACGGACAGGATCAATCACGAACACGGGTCGTGGGATAAGTGAGTTGTGGTGGCTGTGGAGCCGCGGGTCTATGCAATAGGAAGCGGTTGTGGATGATTCTAAATGCTCCAACACTGGCACGGGGGGATGCAATGCCAACACAGAACAGCGGGATCAGGACGCTGTATGGTGGTTTTCGAACTCGGACACACGAGAATTATAGAAGGGGGTCATAGAACAGTGATAACGCAAGACAGGAGAAGAGGCAGCGTAATAAGTATGCGGAGGGAGAGGGTCGAGATATGTATGACACAAGGGGAGGGAGGCCGGGCGGCGGTACATGGTACATCGTACCGTCAGACCCGACGAACAGGACAGGGATACGTAGCAGGAAACACTTTATTTTTTTTCGGGAAATATCCAGAAGGAAATGAAACAGGCGGTGACTGAGAGGGCTCAGCATGACGGACAACGCGGCGAGCGATCATCCTCTCGGGGAACAGGCTTCACATTTGCGAGGCCTGGCACAGCCAGGGAGCCAGCAGGTTGGCGATGGGGGAACGCTCCGGGATGATGGACATTGACAGGGAAGGCCGGGACATGGCGTGGACACGGTGAAGGGACTGTGAGCGACAAGGGCAGAAAAAGCAGTGTGGATAGTGTGGGACCATTCTCATAGCCGTGGTTTCGTACCTGTTCAGCTCATGAGCTTGTTCCCTGCCGAAAGACAGACAGACAGACGGGCGGACTGCTGCCATGCCATTCACCAGTCCACCACCAGGACCGGGGCCAGGATGGTGGCACATGGGCGTCACCTAGAGCTCCATGACCTCCTCCGCGGGGGGGGGGGGAGGGCGGGAGCGAAGGTCGGACATTGGAGACGGACGCAGGCGCGCAAAGTACGTGCGTGCGTGCGTTGCGCCGTGCCGTTCTCAGGGAAAATTTGCGTTTGCTGCCCTACGGTGGGACTGGACTTTGGATTGACTTTTGGGATGGGTGGGCCCATGTCGTTTCTAATCAAGAGGATCTGGATCCCCAAGAACCCTCTCCCCTGTCCAAAACGTGATGCAGGCTGCTGGGATACCCAGTCCGTCATCATCCCTTTCGCTGCACAACGCTGCCAAGGTGACGTTGACAAGGCCCCCATGAGGAGGTACCTCCAAAGTACCGGCCGTGACATTCACCGCCGCCAGGCATCACGGGACGGTTTGATGCATGCTAGTATGGAGAAGAGCCGGGCCGTGGCTACCCAACCCTCGAGCTGCGAGATGCCCATTCATCACGAGGCAGCTTCTAGCGCTGCTACTGTGGGAGCAATTCTCCTGATTGGAATACTCTGCAACGCAAAATAAGTATCCGATCCACTCCGATTCCATTAGTCCGCATTGTCAGCCCATCAACGAGTTGCTGCTTCATTTTTCGACTTTACTTCTGACCACAAAAATCACAGACCGGTGAGACTGTCCAACGGTCCACGGCAGCACCTTGTTGGGATAGGCGCGCATGCTGACATGACACGGGAACCACGGCTGGCCACGACCGGGCGAGGCGTGGAGTCAATCCCGTCCCATTTTGGCCAGCGCCAGCAAACGGGAGCCGCAGGCTTGCAAGGGTTCAAGGCCATTCAGTCAGACTGACTGACTTGGCTGGGTGACGTGGACTGGCGGTGATAGCCTCGCAGGTATTGTCCTGCCACTGCACGGAACCAGGCGCCGTTGCGAAGAGGATAACAGCTGCGCGGCGATCGTCCCGAGCATGGGCTTAGAGGAGATCGATAGGTGGGCGCAGGTACAGATGCGGATACGTAGGATGGGGGCTGCAGGTTGACAGCATTGCGCTAGTCTGGTTTGTACCACAAGGCGTTGGCATGACACCTAGAAATGGTGATAGCTCTGCCAAACTAGGACTCCGTGACATACGGACGTGAACGGATGCCCACAAGCAGGCAGTCCGGAACCTAGGAACAGGAAAAGCACATACACTGCATCCTCTTTACGTGCAGCACCGTGTATGATTTTGTGGCGGTACGGGCACACAGTATGCAGCCCCTACCCAGTGGGCGGCATGAGGCTCATCTCTCGATCCTTCCGGTAATAAAAACCTGTGCTCGTTGGCCCCGGACGGTAGAAAACATCGCCCCGTCGAAGTGATGAGTCTGACAGCTGAGGTGGGTCCTGGCCTTACGAAGTTAAAGTGGACCTTGTTAGATGAACACTGCACTGAGACCAGGCTCAGACTTGGACAGGGGAGGGAGCAAGGTGAGCGAACGAAGCTGACCTGAGCCGTACCCATTTGCATCTCGGTCAAGTCCTTGTCGGCTCCTCAGGCGTAGAGCGGTGAGCCAATGCGATAGTTAATGAGCCATGCGTGTGTGGCCAAGCGGAATCTTGCCCATCATAGACGGATCTTATTGAAGAAACGGACAAAGGCTATCGGGTGTATCGTTCCAATGGTGCGGTATGCTTCATTAGATTGGACTGAAGGGGGTCGTCGGAACACGGGGCATCGACATGTCGGAACGACCGCCTCAGCCCTGTCCACGTTTTGCATGCCGAACTTTAACCAGGGCCCGGCCGATTTCACTGAGCCCAGCAACTCGATGCCAGGACTATCTCGATGAGTGTAATCTGTCCGGACCAGGATGACCTGCGTGCAGGTTGAAATACATGTGGTATCCTCTATCATCCTCCGTGACCGGTGGGGACAACGTCTGGACGGGAGGAGACATCATGCATATCGGATAGAGATGTCGAGCAGATCTGATCCTTTCGCACAAGCACGACGATAACGCGGCAGCTGCTCGTGTATCTTAGCTGCATGTTGTAGCCCGCGTCTGCGGTGCGATGTCAGGAGCACCGGTGTCGTTTGCAACTGATGCCGAGCCGTCCTCCGTGCTCGCCTTAATGCGCAGGGAGCCGCGAGCTCAGGTTGTACACCTGGAGAAAGTGAGGGATTTGGTTCGCTACAGCATTCCCTGGGTTCTGCTCACGTCAGCCGGGCAGCGCTATCGTCGAATCGCGTGCCGTGCCGTGCGCAGTTCGTGGCGTGATGTCCCCGGCCCTACTACTTTCAATTATGAAGATCACTGGCTATCAGTGTGATTTCACCGGCACACAACGCAACAGTAGACAGCCGTTCCGACGAGAGTTTGAGGTGGTACGATGACGCCGAGTTGATGGAAGTTGTATCGGAAGAGCTGCACCTGATCTGCCTGACCGCAGGTGTGCCGGTGCTGTGAAAGATGAACCTGCGGCCGGAACCCTGGTGGTAAGCTCAGAACCTAGTACGACTCTTTGACAGGTCTTGCTCAATCAAGCTCAGGCGTGGGACTCGTGTGCTCGGCATTGTCTCAAAGCAGGAAGGTTATCCCCTCGGCTGGGAAGTCCGGCCGGTTGTGGCTTCGTACAGGCCTGTGCAAGCCATGACCGGTGGCGATGGGAAGGCATTCGCCGCCCGTCATCACAAATAAATCAGACATCGACATTGTCTGGAGTTACAGAGTCGCATCTGTTTTCCGGCTTACTAGCCGGCTGCAACGGCGTTAAACCCTCGCGAGGCGGCCAATAGAAGCTTGGCAGCCCTTACAACAGGCGAAACAGGAGCCGCCGAGGCGGTCACAACTTCGTCCGTAGTTGATCTATCAAGGCCCGTGGTACATAAAAACCGGGTCGGAGAATCTTGTCTGCCTCGCAAACCCTTACCGAGGCGGATAACACACATAACACATATGCGGTGGCTGGTCGCAGCTGCCTGATGGCCCTGTCAGAATCTGGCCTGTTGTCCTCTGCCTCCTTTGTGTGCTCTTCGCTCGGCAGCGTGCTCCGAGTCTGGGCGCCCGCCAGCAGATTGCGAGGGCGTACAGTATACGCAGTGACACAGCACAGCCACGCCCGTAGGACGAGAGGTGAGGCTGCGGCAATTCCGGCGACGACGAGAAACGACGTCAGATATTGATGAGCCGCATCGTGCCCGCATTGGCGTTATTGGCGTCATTCAGTCGCCCAAATTTACGAAGTGGGCATGTTACGCGCCCCGTCTCGATGGAGGGCAACTGATTTCTGGGGAATCGGAGAAGCCGTTGGGCCAGGAGGCTGTCAAGAAAGCCCACAGTGCTCACAAGCACGGCAGGGGACCAGGTGAGGACCCGCCCGGAGAAGCCCCGGCGGCGAGTGCAGCGCAGGCCACGCAGGGCAGGTCAGCGAAGCGAGAGGCATCCTGGGACAGGGTGGGCTGGCTGGCAGGGCAATTCATGTGGAGTTTCTCGATGTGGAACCGGCCCCAAGGCTGGATACAAAATGGAAGCAATGGAAGCTGTGGAACGCGTCGAAGGATTCTTTGGGGGCTGGTCCCTGCACGCAGCCATATGGCTCGGGCGGAGATGAGGATTCGTGTCTCAATCTTTTTTGATCCTCCCAGAGTTAGATTTCAGGGTGGCTCCGCGCGCGTGCAGACCCAATGTGAGCATGACAGCGACGGCGCTGCGGACCACGTCTCGCCCGAGACGAGGGTTGCTGCTTGCTCGATTGGTTGCGTGTCCCATCTCAGGCATTGCTCTCTCGTTGGGAAACTGGAGCATGCACTCGTCTCTCTGATCGTCGCCGGCCGACAGCGCCCCGGAAGGTGGGATTGAGCGGTCAGGCAGCCTCAGTTTCGCAGGGCGCCGGCGTGGATTGAAGCATCACGGGCCGGATGATGTCAAGCTGTGCCCATCCAGGTGGAGGGAGCTCGTCGAGAGGACGAAAAGGAGACCCCAACAGGTGCCAGCGTCACAGGAGGCACAAATGGCGGTGTTGAAAAGGCAATTCAGAATCAGTCAATCAGGTCTCGAAAGTTGTCCCTGGCCCATGGAAGACCCCTGTCACCACTCGAGACAAGCGCCCTCCCCGTACAGCGCCTTCCATGCTCGCTGGTTGGCTCAGCGAAGCCTTTGTCAGGCGACTGCCGGAGCCCGGAAGAGAAGCCGAGGGCGCAACAGCGCTTGTCGGATGGGAAGGTACTTGGCAGGTACCCTGCCTCTGGTCACCGTCCAGCCCACCTGGTCACCTTGAACCCTGGAACCTTGTGAACCTTGTGAACCTTGGAAAGAAAGGGCCCCACTACAGTAGAGTTTGGGTGGTGGTTCCCCGAGCCGAGTTCCAGGGCCCAACGTTATGCCCACGGCGGCCAGGGCGATAAGGCTGGCTTTTTGGTTTCGTGGGTAGGTGAATTTGTACAATTGCGGGACGACAGGCAACCTGGCTCGATCGATGCAATGCCATGCCATGCCATGCGATGCGTTGCCCTGCCATGTACTTTTACTGCGTGTACGTGTGCGAATGAACGAATGAACGAATGTACGGACCGCACCACCTCGCACCTCAGCGTCAACAGAAGACAAATTACAATTGCTCGGTGCATTGGGGGCCAACCACGGCAACCAGAAGCCACCGCCCATGCCCAAACTGTGGCGGGACAGAGCCGAACCAGCGTTGCATATCCCTGGGTGGTACTCGTTCGGTTGTGTTGACCGGCCGCATCATATCATGTGGTGCCTGGGTTGCGCGATGCCAGATCAATCGGCACAGTCTGTCGAAGCTTGCTTCTGCCACAAACGTAACGGAAGTAACGGCTCACAGTCCCACATGCAGTGCACCAATGATTGCTCCAAAAAAGAGTTTGGCCGTGAGAGCGACTGCGTCCGGCCGCTCCTCCAGCCTAGAAGGCGAAACAGACCTATTCCTAGCTTTTTGAGGTCACGATGGCGATTGTGGAAACTCAGCCAGGCGTCTCTTCGAAGTTTATTCCGAGACGTTGGCCGGTCCGAGTCTGTGAGATCTGAGGCCCGAGGTGCCACTGACAGAGCCAGTTTCAAGTCTGGGGAACCAGGCTGCCAGGCTGAGAGTCAAGATGGAGAAACGTATCATGTACCATGTAGGCGCGTGTATGACTTGCAGCTGGAGGCTGAGGGCCGAGGCCCCCGGACAGGGAGAGATCCCAGGCCGTCGTCTTGATGTTATTATTATCATTGGCCGCGTGCGTGGCTAATTGACCAATAGCCAGTGCTCTCCACGGCTCCACGACACCGCAAGGGGAATGTGTGTCTCTCTCTGCCATGACTACTGTGTGCAGTACTACATGGTGTCTGTTCGCAAGTGTTACGTGTGCAGTAATTCCTGCACGCCACGTACCTACTAGTGGTCCTTGAGCAAGTAAATACACGCAAAACAGCCCCCGAGGTCTCTGTTGCACCCACACTGCGCATGTACACGCACGTATCAGTAATTTCCCCCGTAGTATTGCATTACAGTAGTAGGGTATAGTTGGGGGCGGCAGTTGTTCCGGTGCGGCCTGATGAGGGCTGGCAAAAATACTTTTTGCCAGCCTTTCCAATAGCGACAACTTCACCGTTGAAGGTTCCCAGCCGAGAGCAGAATGTGAGGCGAGGCCGGGGGCCCAGCCCAGCCAGCCAGCCCAACCCAGCCAGGGACCTGAGAGAATGGCAGGATGGGCGGGCGAGTGCTACCGTACCCTGGCTGCAGACTTTGAATTACACTACTGTTACCTCGGTGGCAGGTGTCAATAAGTTGAGGATATGCATATAACGGGATCTCCACACGGCAGAGAGCAGCCGTTGGCCACGTTTTCGTCAGGTAAAGAGCCGAATGGCCGGGACGTCTGGGAGGTTCCCCGCCCACGCTACTCTGGCAGCTGCAGCTGCAGCCCGCCCTACGGAAGTCGCCTGTCGCCTGCCCACTGTTGCATCGTGCAAGGTACGGCGGTCTGGGGAGGCGAGGGGTAGTGTGGTGTAGGGGGACCCGGGGGGGCCAACTGTGGCGGCCAGGGTTGCCCGAGTACCTGAGTACCTGGGGACCTGGGACGGGCAGGTGGCAGGGCAGCTGGGCAGCTGGGCAGGTGGCGAGCGAAATGCCCCCTTCCCTAAAAGGGGGTGGGTCCCTCGCGCTCGTGCTCGTGCTCTTCCCCCAGGAGCGCCCGTGCTTTCCTGTGCTCCAGTGCTCTTACCATTTGCGGCCAGCCGGGTCCGCTGGGCTGCCGGGCCAGCCTTTGGGCCCACCCAATCGGACGAAGCAGCCTGTCAACATCTCGGTGAAGGGGGGGGGAGCGCTCGGATCCCCCATTCCTGGTCCCGTCTCCTGTTTCAAGTAGCACATACGGTATCTGCTGCACACGCCTTTTCTTTTGCCTTGCCCGTATCGCATCGTACCATGTCACGCTTGTCTGCTCGAGAGGAGAAACACGGCCCCCCATCTTGCCCTGCAGGCCAACCTGCACATGGTGTCAATGTGACGGTGTCATGACGGGTTTATACGGAGTACGGCAAATAGCAGCAGAGGAACAACGAGAACAGGCACGGCACGGCAGACAACACGCGAGCTTGGCCATCACCAAACCCCTTTCCTTCCTCCAGGAGATCCGCGGGGAGCTGGAAAGTGGGCAAGGGGGGGTCAGAGTGTGGCCAAATTAGATTTGTGCCTCAAAAAGTTTCAACGTCACGGCGGTTCCTGGTGCTGGTGCTGGTGCTGGTGGCCTCCGTTACCTGTCACCTCGTGCCAAATGCAACGATGTCTACATGGGAGGTGCCAGTTGCTAGCTTTCCTAGTGCGCCGGTCCGTACGCAGCGGTCCACACGCGGTCGGTCTTGGGTACTCCATCCGTAGCGTGCTGTGGATTGATGAACGCGATCTACAGTGCACCTAATCACCTGCATGAAGCGCCACAAGAGTCCATACTGTAAGGCTCAGTCAGATTCAGACTCAGGCCCGGGGCGGGCGAGGCACTCAGCTCTGTATCACATCATAGACTACATATCTGCCAGGTACCCGCCACAAAGACCGGGTCCATGGCCCATGGTCGCATCCAGATTCAGGCACAGTTCGAAGCGAAGGCCATTTCTTGACCCATCAGGTCCCGGTCAATCTGTGGGACCAAGAATGTTCTGCAGCAAACTGACATTGGGAATGGGCCCCTTGGGGAAGCGGAGACGGCTGAAAGGGTAGGGGAGAGAACGAAAGTATGTACGGGGGGTACGGAGTACTGTACGGAGCCACTTGCGAGAGGCGTGTTGTACCTACCTGCCTGCCTACCTACCCTACCATCTGTTACGCACCGCCGGGGATGGCAGCCGGCTCGAGCTTGTCATACGTTAAGTCCTGTTAGTGAGTGCGGAGTAGAGTGCTACGGGCACCATCACGGCTATAGCACAAGGTTTTTCGCACGACACGAACACCAAAAATAATTCACTGCACTGGGTCCTGCGCTGCATTGCAATACAGTACACTTCAGCAAGCCGTACGATCAGGACTGCCGGTATCGGGGAGCCGTTCCGACGTCCAGGACTGGGTTTCACCATACAGCTAGCCAAGTTCCAACGCGATCTTGGATGCCCAGGTTGAGAGGTCGACAGACTGCCCTTAGGGTTTCCGAGGTGGGCAGAGAGAAGAACCGAATCCCACCTCAGGAACGTGGCATCCCAAACCTCTCAAACATCTCTCAGTAATTAAATGGTACGGTTGTAGATACGCGCCAGGTGTGTGCGTGTGTGTGCGCGCGTTCGCACACCGCACACGTCCAGCTACTCAAACATGTCCGCACTCTCGCGCCAAAAGACAAAGCTACCTGCCCATGAGCCAGGTAGGCAATACATAGGTACGACCTGTAGGTAAAGCATGCAGGCATGCAGGCAGGCAAGTGGTGATGCAGACATAAGTATGCACCTGTGCATTCGTCTGTCACCGCCGTCGAGTGAGATGATCGTTCTGGAAGCCACGACCTTCTGCTTCGAGAAAAGAGGACTGTGACTACCGACCTGGGACTTCGCCCCAGCAGAAGCAGAAAAAGCAGAAGCAGCAGAAGCAGCAGAAGCAACGACTTCTCGCGCATTGCAGATGGATGGCAAATACATTCGCTTCTAAGCACATGCAACCAGTCCTGCCGATGCGACACAAGTTCTGGTCAAGTACCCTTCGTGCCTTCCCGTGAACTGCTTGCATATCTGATCCACCGTCTCAAGAGAACCAAACACCGTTCTGACCGGTTTCCAGGGCAAGCACAAATTGCCAATCATCACATCAACGTCCACACCATCAGCAGCAAGAAAAAGCAACCACCACCGTCGCCAACAACACCGCGGCACAGAGCAGCATGCTTCTTTCCAGGCCTCCCACGGAGCTTGCCATCCTCCGCTCGACTCGCAGGCTAGGCGGACCATGGGGTACACAGTGTCATACGAGGACGCACATCTTGACCACACCATCCAGTGCCAGATTTGCGCATCCATCTATCATCATCCCTCCGGCCGGTCAATATCGAGCCGTCACCCCGGGTACGGTACCCAAAGTGATCGGTCCCTGATCGGGTTGGACTGCCTGCACCAACTCATTGGCTGTCTCCAGCCATCTTCTGCTGAGCCGAATCGCAATTCTTACCAATAATTACCTGTCATGGCGAATCTTGTCCCACAAACCCCCAAGGTCGGGCCTTAATGTCGTGCCACGCCACGCATCTCGCGGCTATCTGAATAGCTCTTTCTTATGTCGCCCGGCGCTTTGGAATTGACAAGTTCGGATCGCCGCAGCCCCCTTCTGAAAAACGACATGTCAGTTGTGTCATTCTCATGCGAGTACGGGCGTGAAACCCATTGTTGTTTTCTATCGCACACGATGTTGTTCCCAATCTCAGCTAACTGCATCATGATCGTCCTTGAGAAAGCTCATATCTGCGTCTCAGGATGCAACTTGCCTCGTCCAAGTGCACATAAGCCGTGATGCTCTTTCGGAGGGCCCCGTCGACCTACTGCAGCTAGCCATCGTTAATTTTCTTTGGCGCTTCAACCCATGCTTCATGGACGCATCGGGGACATGTTCGCCCAAACATTGCACGTTTTGGCTATAGGTCACACTGCGTGCCGTTGCAACTGCCCCCAAGACTTCTCATTCTATGAGCCGAGGACTACAAATCCCGTGGTAACGTCACCCAAGCCAAGGGAACTCGCATAGCCTGCTGTCATCGTCTTGGCGTGGCGGTCCAGGTCATCAGAATAAGATCACGAGGCCCCATGTCTCGCTGTACATGGTCGTCATCCGCAAAGTGTCCCAGTTCGCGATGCCTCCATCAGCAGGATCTGGGGCCCCGGCTACAATGGAACAACAAACGGGGGACTCAGCCGGACGTTTTCCACGCGTGCATTACGGTCAGATTACCAACGGTCCTTGCCCGACTCTTGCAAGCACCTGACCCGATCATAGCTCCCAAAGTGCGCGATCTGCTAAAATTCTGCGCATACGCGGCCAGGCCCAGTGGCTGGGACCGTTGCAGCCGGCCATGTCCAGGACTTTCGACACAGACGCTGAGCTCTTTCGAAGGACTGTCTCGTGGCAGTATATCAGAGTTCCCACTGCCCCACGATTCCGATGGTCTATAGATGCGACAGCGTCGAGCCGAAGGCCAAAGGCGGCCCCAGGGGCTTCGAACCCTATTTTCGCAATATCGTACAAGGTGATTAAGTAAATCAGGCGAGTTCTAAGTGTCATCTCTGGATCCTTATCCTTGGATCAATGGAGGCCTCAAATGTTGTGTGGGGCACGCTGATAACCCGGCCATGCACAAAAGTCTATGGTACTTGTGAAACCCCATTTCCGTGTGGGTGATCTCTTGATCCGTCAGCATCTTCATCCGGACTGGGGAAGGACGAGGGATAGGACGAGCCAAACTTCATCGATGAGTTGCGCGCCGTCCCAGTACCCTCTTGCTAATCTGACTGGTTGGACAAGTGCCGCCCCACCGATCATAACAATCGCGCCGATCATCGATCACAATCACCTGCACATCCTGTATCACGATGTTTATAAGAATTCCTGAGAAGTCACATATAGACTGTTCGACGATCGCGAATGGTTTTACCACGCAGTGCTCCATCCTACAGTCTGGACGCTCGAATGCTGAAGCAGTGATTCAGACCGGCCTACTTAGTCAAACCACTCGAACATGGACTATTTGATGACCACCAGAAGCTCAAAACTGCTGCGAACAATCGTGATAATTACGTGTCAACATCAATGATACTCTTCAATCATCTGGTGATGTTTCGTAGGACATCATGTCATGTGTTGCCCAGCATGGCAACCTCAAAGCCTGGACTCCTCACACAACGCCCAAAGCCGTGATGGGAACGAAGACAACCACTTCCAGGTCAGTTTCAGTCATCACTCTCCAACAGCTGGTTTATGATTCTTATCTGACGATGTAAACGCCGGAGGACAGTAGAGATCTCGCCTTGTCTCATCACCGAAAGACATACCGTGGTCGCACACACCCACCTCGACGCCACAGAGATGGCTCTCAACGATCCTCGGACTGCCATCCCCGGCCACTCTTATGGTACTACGCACATATCCCGACCGATAATGAAGAGGCTATCTGGGCTATTCCGAGCCTTGCTTACTAGCTACAATAGTACGCGGGAAGTCATGCAGACATGAGAAATTTGTCATCGTCGACAAGTGCCGCACGTCTACTCCCGGTACCGCGGTGAGACTCTTGTGCCGCTGCCCCTGCTTCTTGAAATTATCATACCAATGAACTGTACCAAGGAGTCTAAGGGAGTGCTCAACCGAACTGCTACGGGCCTTCAATCCGAATATCCTTGTCCGCTCACCAACGTTGTCTCACCATGCTTCAAGAGCGCTAATTTACTATCGAAAGGTAGTTGCTTCTCATCGGCTTCGAAGCACCATACCTAGGTCATAAGGCTGCCCACACGGGGCAGCATCGTACTGGCTGGGCTATTCTGGTCAGCCGTCGCTGGAGCGCCACAAGTTGCATATGTTGAAATGCACTCTCCGGACAAGCTTCGCCAAGACGGCCTGAGATGGAAATCAGAAAATGCAACCCTCATAACGTTTGCACGCAATGGTAAAACACACCGACTATTCAGCATGTACACATCAGAGCCAGGGCTGTCAGTTCACCAGGATCAGGTACCCCTGCTGCTACGGTTGACGATGGAGTCGGGCCATAGTGCCAGGTCGCATCAGCACTTGTGGGGCCCTCGGAAAGCAGATCGAGACCCCTAGCAAGCCGCTGCCAAGTGGCTTTGAATTAACGAATCCTTCAGCCCTGTTGCGGAGTTGCTAAGGTCTCATTCCCAGGGAAAGCCGGGGCTCTCTACTCATATCGTATGTCACCCAACCCATCCCATCGGGCGCCAAAAGTACTTACGGAAACTCCACCTACCTTGGCATTTCACATGGTCACTCCCTATATAGGAGGATCATTCGGGCTATCTCCAGCGTCATGTACTTTGGCACGCGCCAGCCCAGTCCGCGTGAGACGAAGGCTCTACTTGCACTCGACATGTCGACAGCCATCAGGGATGAAACTCGTGGCCGACGCGATGTAGCCGTACGTGTACAGCGGATCGGCCACGGGGCTCCAACGAATGAGAAAGCCATCTCCAAGAGACCGCCAAATCCCAGCCTTCGTGTACGCACGCCCGGAAAGTTTATTCTTCTCCAGGACCATCTCATCAGAAGCTCGTAGCCCCACCGCCGTGTCGAGCTCCTTGCAGCAGCAGCAACAGGGTCTTATCAAACGGCCACATATCTTGCACTAATCGACGGAGGCTGAAAAGGCACAGAGACGAAGCAAGCTTGGTACAACTCAGTACATACAGTGGCCAGAAAATGGCGCCGTTGTAGTGCATATGCACCTTATCAGACCGCAATATATCTGGCCTACTGCTTGAAGGCGGTGCTCACCGAGTTGAGTCCTAACCCTTCACTGGTGGACGGGAAGGGCCCCCACCCACAATGAGCCGCAGAGTCGTACCCCGAGCTCCTCCCCGGAAACCGGAGGGACGCGTGAGAAAATAACCCCGCTGACGTCGTCAAGGCGCTCATGCATGGCTCGAAGCCTCACTTGGTTGGCTATGGGCACACCTTCAAGTCAGGTACTACGACCTATTGTCACTACTTCTAACTCAAATAACTCTACCAAACTAGCGTTTTTAATCAAGTTATTTTTTGATTTAAGCTCCTCGAAGTCTTATAAGACTTTTGAATAAGACACATTCTTTCTTTTAAGTGGTAGTTTGTTTCTTCTATGAAAGGTAGAGAGAGAGTCTGAGAAAGAGAATCTTCAAAGGGGTGCCAATAGAACTGGAGTAAGCTCGGAAATGCTGGGAAGGAGCTAGAAGCTGCAAGGATTAAAAGGGTCCTACCCTCTTAGAGCTTAGAGAAAAGGTGGATATTGGAGAAGTTCAAGCCAATTAGCACTCAGAGACAATCCACACGCCTCCCGTAGGGTATGTTTATTGACCGGAAACGCAGCTCACAAGGGGTTTTGTGAAAGTTGCCTCTGTCGCGAACCATACTCACCTAAACTTTTCCAACACGTCGATACCTATCTACGCACTGCAACCCACCAACGCTGAACAACGATAATTCCGACGCCAACCGGTGGCACAGCAGAACGCGCACACGTCTTTTTCAGACGAAAAAGTTGCAGATCCCAGTCATCCGGACGGGGCTGTTGTACATCGAAACAACCCATCACCGGATCCGCAGCAGACCAACCAACACACAAACAAATATGGCCAAGAAGGGCGGCGGGGGTGGAGAGAACAGCAAGAAGGCTGCTGGACAAGCCAGAAAAGCCGAGGCGGCAGCCAACAAGAAGTCGGCCGAGGACTCCAAGAAAGCTGCCGCAGAAGACGCCGAGTGGTCAAAGGGCTCGAAGAAAGCCAACGCCAGAAAGTGAGTTATCCATCCAGCCTTGTCCTTCCGTCCGACCACCCAGGACGGTGGTCGGCCCGTCCCTCCCATCCGCGCCCCTTCTCTTGCGGGTTCTATTCCGCCCGACTAGAGAGGCCTGTTGGTCGCCGTCTCACACAATGAGACGTGTCACATCCAACCACACACCTCCTCCGGGCGGCGCCGGTCTGCCTGCCCTCACCTTCCCCTCCACTGCCCCCCCCCCAAACAACCCCAGACTTCCGTGTCCCGTGACGCCCACACGCGCCACCATCACCTCGCATGGATGATTCCGATGTTGTAGTCGGATGCTGACTGTGCCCGGTGTGATACAGGGAGGAGGAGGCAGCCAAGAAGGCAGAGGCTGCGCGCAAGAAGGCAGAGAGAGAAGCGCTGCTCGCCGAGGAGGAGAAGAATACGCCGGGTAGATCGGCGCCCAAGAATGCTAAAGCTGCGCAGAAGAAGACGAGAGGAGGGATTGATTCGGCCTTTGATGAGCTTAACTTTGGGGATGACCCCAAACTGGCAACTATTAACGCGTCTGGCCTGAACGATGCTCTGGCGGCGCTTGAAATCACGACCACTGATAACAAGGCGATCGATCGTCACCCAGAAAGACGCGCGAGAACAGCCAAAGCGGAATTTGTGAAAGCGCGCATGAAAGAACTGACAGATGAAGGGTATTTCAAGATCAAGGGTCACAGCCGAACCATGGAGGAGGTAAAACTGAGGAAGGAGTTCGATAAGTCACCTGAAAACCCATTGAATCAGGTCCACGGCACCTATAATATGACACAAGAGGAGATGGCGGAAATCAGAGCCCAGGAGAAGGAGAAGATCGAGAACAGGCTCACTGAGAAATGAGCGGGTCACAGGCTTCAACAAGGTCATGATCGGATCGGAGTTCAGACCAGTGTGCGGCGTCAGAGCGGCTACAGTATACCTGCTGAAGCCATGGGTCGCTGAGTGCGTGGGCGCTCTACCCGGTTGAGTCTCGCTTGAACATGGCTCAATACAATCAAGTAGTTCGACATATTGACTCACGGGTTTATGAAGAGCCGATGTAGGAAGCTCAGCCGACGCAAGTATTAAGGGCATCGAGAGGCCGTTCTTGATGGAAGAGAGACCGGGGTGGTACAGGCAGCGTTATAGCATCAGACGTCTTTTCGAACCAGACACTCCAATTCTTCGACCACGGCGTCTGTGCCAGCGAACTACCAGAACATGGATCAGTTTCCATGGATTGTTCCTCGAAACGACTCGAAACAACTTCCCACAACCGTTGGATTTTCTGCTATTATTTCCTATTTTTCTACATTGTCTCCTTGGGTCGCCCTTTTCTCTCACAATGTATCTCGCATTTACTTGTCTGCAGACCTGCCGTCAGACAATAACAACATCCCAAATCTGAGCATCTTCAGGAACCCACAAGTGATCACTTTCCTCACCCCAGTCAACCCAATCGTCAGGCTTGCGCATCGACAGATACTGGAGGGGATCGCCCTGCTCGGATTCGAAGACACCAACTCGTTGAAGCCTGACACGTCCAGCACATCTGCTACAGGATGGTATCTCTCTATCCCCATCATCAAGGCAGGGCGTCAAAACTAATCCATTGAGGTACGGCTTATGATTCACGACGTCTTCCCGCAATGGGAAGCAGAAGAACTTTTCGCCCTCAAACTCCTCCACATCAGGAATGAACCCACCAAAGTACTGGCAAGTACCGCGGTATACAGGCTTGCGCCTCGTTCGGATCAGATGTCCACTTACATGGAGACAAGCGTGTGTCAGTGCTCCTGTCGGGTCATCACTCGCCTGTAGCATTTAAAGTCAGCTATCAATGGACCAAGGGAATAGTTTCGTACAAATTGTAGGAGGTGGAAAGGGTCACACTGTGACTATAGCCTGTCGCAAAGCCAGCAACGTGCCAAGTTCTTTGAGGTACAGGCCACAGATGGGAGAGGTTTCTTGAAGGGTTTAAGATCGTATCCAAATGCTGCTCACAAGTTCAATCCCGACATCCAGAACCTCGGCGTACTCTCCGTAAAATCGATATGCGCTCTGCGGCGTCCTCATAGAAGGGGCATCTAGAGAAGCCCAGCTCCATGAGGGTGCTCGGTACACTTCTGACCGGACGGCCGGTACAAATTCGTCCATATCTTTACCGGTATATTTCTCGGGAGAAGCAGTCCACAGGAGGCCGTTGATGAAATCTCGCCGCCAGAGGCCAGCCAAGTACTCATCATCGATGGCCTTCGCGAAATCCTTTGCCACCCCTGAAATCGCAACGAACTTGTCGTGCGGATTGGTGAGCGCGCACCTAGCATACGACTCCAATATGTCGTTCCACACCATATATGCGTTTTCATATTGTACGTAGGGCCAAGGAGCATCGTTTTCAGCCATGCGAGTGGCATAGGAAGCATAGGTACTGACCGTCTCGACAGCCCTTTCGAATGCTTTGATACCGACTATCTCGGCCGCAAAAGGTTCTTTGATGTCGCTTATCAGCTCCAGTGGCACTCCCTTGGGGAACGACTCGCACGCGTGCTGTTCTCGGCACTCCCAGAAGAGCTGGCCTTCGCAGAAGTACAGACTTCTTGGAGCCAGTATGCGTTCTTGAACAACCCACGCCCGTTGACTCAATGGCGCCTGCTTGACGTGGCTGTCCCATATGTCCGATTTGACCAACAAACACTTCAGAACTCCTTCCGTTTCTGTGTTGATCGTGATCGGGCATGTACCCATCATGTCCGGGTCACGCTTCCTGAAGAGGCCACCATGAGCATCTGGAGACGCCATAGCGCCGATGGTGAGGAATGCATTCCGGTATACCTGGTTCATGGTTGGCGCTTCACGACGCCAATCTTCCAATGATCCTTGAATGATGCACAGAGAGTCGATCCAAATATAACGGAATCCAAGTCGATGGGCCACAGATATCGCGTCTTGAAAGTTACGCGCGAGAGAAGAGATAAGCATTCCTCTCTTGAACCTTTTCTTGTTCTCCTTCCGCATCACCAAAAAGGGCTTCCGGCCCCAGCAGTGGCTGAGAGCCAGGTAAGAAATCCCCTGCCTTCGAGGTACACGGGATGTATTTACGACGCGGACGCGTCCCTTTTTGTAGTTTATAAGATCGACCAACCTCGTAGGCAACCAAGATGCTTGTTGAGGTCCCCGACATAAGTCATGCTTGGAGCAGGCTTTAATCCATTTTGACACTGTGGCCCAGCAGGACGGGTGGTCCGTACGATCCGCCAACACTGGAGCATCCTCCTGTGGGAATACTATTCAACACCTTCAGCTACAACGTCTGGTACTATTTGGCCTTTGCACCCAAGTTCAGATTGAGTTTTCACTTACGACAAGGATTCAGAATAGCATATTGTCCAAAGAAATCCGTCATCTTCCCACCAACTGTATTGTACTCTTCACAGTCGTACAGGTCTTCTCCGTGGTCAAAGAACATAGTCGCAATGACATTTTCTGGCCTGTCGTCCTTCCCAAAGATGCTCGTCTCGAGGGAGACGTTGCAGTTTAGTCCCTCGAAGTCCGGGCGTCTCGCCACTTCTTTCTGTTCTTCATTCAAGCTTTCCCATACTTGTGAGCACAGAAAGCACTTGCTGTCAAAGACGGATCGCTGAAAAGTCTCGTGGTTGTGATGTAAGGCAATACTTTTGCGGCTGCCGAGGACTTTCGATGAAATGGACTGGCACTGCTCACAGAGGCCCATCGTTCTCGATTTTCCGCGTTGATGATATACATGTATACTGCAGAGACGACAACTTGGACAATTTACAAACAACTCAGAGACTTCAGATACCCATGAAAATGAACTTATTTTCATCCACCGCGTGCCTTGCGCTGCGCCACGACGTCGCGCCCGCCCAACCGCTGAGCAGCTCCACTCCGGCGCTTACACGCACAGCAGGTCGCCCAAACGGGTCGCGGATCCTACCCTCGTTGAAACCTCATCGACTGGCGGTTGGACTGCGTGTTATCTCAAAGCGCGAGCTTTGCTCAGGTGTCTGCTACGCAGCCACAGCTTCTATAGCGGACCACCTGGGCAGTACTCATTGCCCAACCTCCCATGGCACAATCTCAACAACCTCCTGTGAGACCAACTCCTTTAGGACAACCTCCTATGGCAAACCTTCCAATAAAACAAACTCCTGCAGAATAACTTTTTCTGGCATATCCCCCTATTAATAGAATAGGTTCCTATAGAATAGCCCCCCTTAGGAAGCCTTCGTGTCTGAAAATGTCCTGTTGATCATCTTTCTACAGGATAACCAGACAGAAGACAGGTAAGCTAGATGGGGTCCGGAATGGCGTTTTCATACCTTTGGGAGCGTGGCTATAGTACTGCTATAATGCATGTGAGGGTTGCCGAGACAGGATTCCAATGCCATTGCGATCTAGAGATTACATCTAACCTTTGGGACAGCCTTCCAAAGTTGCTGGTGTGAGTGGGTTGGTGGATTGCGTAGTGGGGGAGGGTCGGACGATATGTAACCCCAGAATAACCCTGCCAACAAAATAACTTGGTACATCTTACATAACCGCCTGATTTGACGGCATAACGTACACCACAGCCGTTTCAGCACCCATCATATTCATGCTCATCATGATATAGCATACCAACAAAATGGCGTCGCTGAAGATGGCAATGTTGCCGTCTTTACGGCGGCAGAATCTCCTCGCAGAGTTGTGCGTGCGCGCCCATATTGCATCTCCCAGTTCTTCGACATGTGATCGCTGACCTGGCTCTCTTGTCTCCAGTGCTGGGCTCAAGCAGTCCTGCCCCCAGGGCGTGTTCGTCAGTTTGACGCCAGGCGACCCTTCCCTCTGGTCAGGCGTCATGTTCGTGCGCAAAGGTACGCAGGCAGCCTTCAATCGGCGCGACTGGACCAGGACCCCGCTGACAATCACTCAGGGCCGTATGCTACCGCCATCCTCCGATTCTACATCTCCTTCCCGGATACATACCCAGCACTGCCGCCGCTCGTGACGTTTTCGACAGACATGTTCCATCCCCTGATCACGCCACTCACTACCTACATGTACACTACCGACATCCAGGAGGGCGGCACTGTCAGCGCGACGGACGAGGAGCGTCTTCCTCCAGGCGGGTTCAGCCTGCGGCACGGGTTCCCGGACTGGTTCGGTCGCGGCAGCAGGGGCCGGACAGCCCCAGGACAGTACCCTCCAGAGACTCCGAGGTCGTCCAGGGCTCTTGCCGCCGGCGGTGACAGCAACTCGAGCACGCCCAACTCAAAGATCGCTGCGACACCGCCGAGCGCGGGCCGTGGTCCCACTGGCAATAGTGGAACTGGCGGCAGCACCGGCAGCAAGCAGTCCTTCACGGATGTACACAAGAGGGAGATTTCGACCGGAGAGGTGTTGAGGTACATCCGCAGCACCTTTGACGATCAGGCAGTGCTGGACTCTATTCCGCTCGAAGCGGCTGGGAACCCCGGCGCGTGGCATGCTTGGGCCGCGTATCGCGGCCATACCGCCATCCCTGAGGGCGAGCCTGCCGTCAGGAAGCCGGGCGAGTGGAACTGGGAGGGTGTATGGGAGGAGAGGGTTCAGAGGAACATCCAGGCATCTTTGTCCGAGCCTGTCCTTTATGGGGATGTCGGCGGCGATGACACTGTGAGATACCACCACCACAAAGACAACACGATTAATTCTCAACTGACATCTCAACAGATTCGATTCCTTAGCATGGAAGAGAGCGAGATTGAGACGGTAAAAGACAACCTTTACAAGACTTTGGGCGAATCAGCCAGGGCTGATCCTCTGGCTGTTCCTTCCGTCACTCCTTGAGCGTGTGATTAGACGGTAATGAGGAAAGCGCACATTGCAGGGCGTAGAGGAGTCAACACAACAACCCGGTCATTCGTTTTCCTTGATAAACGATCAGAAATGCTTAGAACTGATACCCAATGATCGCTTTTACATCCGCATCCGATTACCTTGTCTGTTATCGAGACAGCTGCATCGCTTTCGACTATGAGTGATTACATGGGTATTACCGTGCTTTACATTGTTGTTCCAGTCGTACTTGTGGCTCTTGCCGCTTTCATTCTCATCAAGCTGTCTCCCCGGGTCCAGTCGGCATCACGACGCCCAGGATCATCCACGCGACGAGTTCGCAGAGCAGCTCCTGTCTTCACCCGTGCAGACTCCTGGCCAGAACTCGCAACTTTGAAACTGTACGGAGAACAGCCTTCAGGTCAAGTGCCACAAAGCGGAACGAAGACGAAGTCGGTTATCGAAGCTCCAGCATCAGTATGGAAACCCACGCGCCAGACTCGACTCAACTGGGGTTTCTCGATACGAAACAGTGCGGCACATCGCCCGAACTGAAGCGTATCCTGCCGCTGCGCATCTTCAAGCGCTCGGACAGCACTTGCGGTGATGACCCCGACGATCGACCTTGTAGAAGATGCAGCCAGTCCACAACCGAGAGTCGCGGCAGCACCCCTGAGCCCATGGAGGGCGAGCGGCAGCTGACGGTGCCCAAGGTTCGGGGCAGCAGGAACAGTCATGTGTTTTCTGATCTGGATGACGTCGACGAAAACCCGGTGCCTCTGGGTCGCGATGCATATTTACGAAACGGTTGGTTTTTTCAATCCTCCCGTGACGCACACCACTGACAGAGTGACAGGCCACGCGGCGTATGATCATCAGCTCATACGCACAGGACAGAGATTGCCGTCAAACCAATACTATAATGTCGACACAGAGGACTTGCAATCAATCGGTTCCTGCTCCTCACGCGGGTTACCGAAGCTCAAGGGTAAAGGCCTCGCCAGGTCTGCTGTTGGATTTCGGGATCAGTTCGCCTTTCTCAGCCCTCGCAATGGTGTATCACCGCCGTACCGTCCCTTCCCCGGTCTCTTGGGCGATATCATGCAAAGATCGAGAACTTCGCACACCCTGCCTTGTGGTGGTTCAGACGACCCGTTCTCTTCTCAGCCGGCGGTTGACGAGCCGAGCACCCTTTCTCTTGTCATGCCTGATGTGAAGGTCACTCCTGATACTCGAGTTGTGGACCAAGGTAACCATAACTTCTGGGTGGCCGTCGAGATCACGACAACAAAAGGCTACGGGTGTCTCTGTGACATCAAGGTCGACATTGAGCCTACCGCCAACAGTGCCGTACTGGAGGTAATCGAGAACTTTTCCGCACCAACCAGTCTCTCGCCCGGGTCCACAATCCTGGTCCTCGTAAACGTGGAACTGAACCTAGCCAACTACTCCAGGATCAGAGGCCACATCCGGTCCAACTCGGACGACCTGATCGAGGACCTCGAGGACCAGCTGGGCAGCGCGCAGTGCGAGTACATCATGGTCAGCCTCATCTACCAGCACTCGGCCTTCGCGCCGGGCATCAAAATCAACGACGCCAACAGCAAAGGTGTCACGAGGGCGCAGACCAAGATCCGAACCGCGTACACGGCCGCCGTGAACCGGCACAACGCCGCGTCACTCTGGTCACCGCCCCCGGCGCCGGCACCCAACAACCACCGCCTCCTGGGCATCATCGCGGCCCACTAGGGCGTGGACGCGGCCGACGAGCTCCTGCACACGAAGCTCACCAGGAGGCCCACGCCGCGCAAGACGACGTACCTGGGCCCCCCGCTGCCGATGCCGACGCGGCCTGCGCCGGCGGTGCCCCCTACTGCTGCTGCTGATGAGAACTACCGGGGCCGCCATCGCCGCGGGAGTGGGCAGCACCGCGGTGATGGTGATGGTGATGATGATGATGATGACGGGGACGATGGCGTGGACCAGGCGTCGAGGATCTGGGCCAAGATCCGGCGGTGCTCGGGGCTCAGCCTGGCGGACCGGACGAATATGAGTCTGTGCGAGGAGCAGAGCCTTGCTGCGAAGCGGGGGGTGCTACCCAAGGCGGGTACGAAGGGGAGAAAGGGGTCTGGCCGTTGGGGGTTTGGGAACTGGTGGGCGTGACTACTGGGCTTCTGAGGGTGGCGGTAATTTGGTTATCGTTACGTGTGTTGGAATTCTGGAGTGTTGGGGACTTTGTAGGCTTCTCGTTAGACGCATAAACAACTGTTGGACAATGATATGCTCGCAGGTATTTTTGGCAGCATGCTGCACTTTTCTGAGCCTGTGTTGCTAGCTTGAGGGATATTGCATGTATTGAGAGGAGTGAGATGTAATGTTGCTTGTGGAAATCGCAATCCTCGGTCGATATTGTTACTGTCAAGCGCATGCCACCGCGGACGCCTTGTGGAAATCAGGTGAAAGATCCCTTTAGCCCTCTGTGCCTCATTTCATTTCCGATTTATACCATCAATACTAGGGTTACAGTCCCCCGACAATATATATTTATGTGTATACTGTAAGTATGAGTGATGCCAAGCCTGTCAAGTCTCGGCAGCACACTCACTTGTAGACGGATTGATATGAGACTGACATAGGCGATGCGTAAAATGGCAGCTTTCCCATAAGCTGTAGAAAAACAAACTCACTGAGAATTTGGAAACATCCACCTAAAGGCCGAGTTCTTCAGTTGGCCCCCTGGTCAGTCGCACGCCGAGGGCTAGCGGCCCCCTTGACCTGCCAAATAGGATTCCCATCATCATCAAACTCGGCCCACTGGAAGAAGGTGCACCCGTCCTTGCCAGGCACGTTCCCAGCGTGGCACATCCAGAAGTACCTGCCCCAGTTCTCCTTCTTCTTCTGCACCACGCGCAGCACCGTCGGCACGCCGCAGCGGCACTTGGGCGTCCGGCTGGGGTGCAGGCCGGCCTTGTAGTCGCGGTAGGTGACGTTGATGCGCCTGTTGCCGGCGACGGGGTGCGGGTCGACGGACTGCGCGGGCGCGATGCTGTGCTTCCACTCCTCCTGCATCTCGGCGTGCATGACCAGCAGCGAGTTGTGCGGGAGGTGGATCGCGATCTGGCCGCCCGCGTCGCCGTCCGCTTTGGCAGTGTCGCTGTTGCTGTTGTCCCCCTCGTGTTCCTTGGGCACGACCCGCCGCACGCGGAACTCGCGCGACACCCCGAGCGACAGCGACCCGATCACGGCGCGGGGCCCCAGGTAGGTGAGCTGGTCTGAGTGCCAGCCTACCGACTCGCCGGGGCCGTTGTAGCAGTTGACGAATGCCGCGTTTGGGGTCCAGGGGTCGGGGGACTGGTGCTTGAGCTTGACGCCGCCCGGGCAGCGGGTCCTGATCCTTTCCTGGATCTCTGAGTTCACGGCCTGCTGGACGAAGGGTTTGACTTTGTCCAGGTAGGGCGTGATCTTGCGGACGTCAGTGAGACGTGCGCCGTTGTATAGATACTGTGACGGTTCCATATTAGCATGCACTATGTGGTGAAGATGCGACGAACTATCCTACATCAATTTTCTGTTTGCGCATCTCGTCATGGCTGTCAACGTAGAACGAGGACGTGTGTGGGCTTGAGACGACATTGTCGAAAAGCTTGAATGTTATCTTCTCAAACGTTTTGGACTCTTCAAGCATCTCTACCAGAAGACCATTTGCGAGGTCAGAAGGAAGGAAGTTGTGTATTATAGAACAAGGTGTGTGCTCTGCTATATCATCTGGGTCAAAGAGATGTAGTGTGGCGCCTTTTCGGGATAAAAGCTTCGTCTTCTTGGGGGCTGGAGCTCCATCTGAAGTACGAGGCGCGGCGAAGTTTCTCAGCGATGTCTGCGAAACTACCGAACCTGCAATTTTGTTTGATGACAACGACGCCGATAAACAAGAGTTGGTGGTGTTTGGTGCAGAGAGTGATCCAGAAGCTGCGGCGACGGAGCCATCATGCTCAAGGAGAACATCGAGGAGAGCCTCTTGTGAGAAATTGGAGTGTAGAGATGAGAGAATGGCAAGTTTCACCTCTGTTGGCTCGTCATCTGCGACTTCTACTTGGCCATCTGGGATTTCCGTCTCGTCATCCGCAGGGGTCGCCTTCCGCTTTCTCCTGATGAACGACTCCATGGCTCATTGTGGAACAGCTGGATGGTGACGTGCTTGGTCCGGGCTGAGGCAAGGGGAAAAAGCTGGAAGAGCAATAAGTGCAAGCAAGTGTATGGCGTGGCGGTCGCTTGGCCGTAAAGCATCAGAATATGCCAGCGTTGACACGGTTGTCGTACGAAGGGCGTGTGTGCTTGATGAGACGTGAACAGATGCGCTCGCGAAGTCGCCACGACGGCACGTGGTCTTTGTACATGGGCACTTTGCAGGGATTCATCGTGGGTGGTGTATTTTACAGGTTTGATCAATTGCCCAGCCTCTGGCTTATTATGTCCTAGACAGTTAGTCTTGCCACAGCCTAATAGCATATTGCACTATCGCAACCATACATATAAGTTTTCGTTGGCATTTTCTCTATCATCGCTGCAAAATGTCTGATTGATATCCTGTCCCTTTCTCTCCCCATGCTCATATGCCGGGCCGAGATCGGCAAAGCAGCGCGGGACAGCCGAGGCTCGCCGCGATTGACATCACCCTGCTTCCTCGGACAGTTGATCGCCCACCTCAGAAGAAGTTGTCCCTTCAGAAGCCAACGGGCCTGTCGCATGGCCGGCACAACACGTCTCACACAACATGGCTGCTATGCTTGAGTTCCGAACAAGGGGCTTCAATCCATACGCCGTCAAATATTCCCCCTACTATGACAACCGAGTAGCTGTGGCCTCGGCTGCCAACTTTGGTATCGTGGGCAATGGCCGTCTGTTTGCGCTCGGTCTGACGGCTGCTGGCATCCAGGTAGAGAAGACGTGAGTTTCCTCGTCCTTCCTAAGAATCAATTGGTCCATTCTTCTGCCGATTGCAAGTGCTAACAGGGCCTCAGCTTCGACACGAACGATGCACTGTACGATCTGGCATGGTCCGAAATCAACGAGAACCAAGTGCTCGCCGCCTGCGGTGATGGCTCCATCAAACTGTTCGACCTCGGGGTCGACACCTATCCAGTCATGAACTACCACGAGCACAAGAGGGAGACATTCTCGGTGTTCTGGAACCAGACCACAAAAGACACATTTGTCTCAAGCTCATGGGACGGCACAGTCAAGATAGTCAGTTCTTCCCTTCGCACCCTTCCTCCTCCCAAGCAAGCCTTGCTCACACGCCAAACCCACATAGTGGTCCCCAACCCGCCCGCAGTCCCTCAAGACCCTCCCAATCGGCAGCTGCACCTACAGCGTGTCCTTCTCCCCGCACAACCCGGCCCTCATCTCCGCCGTGTCCTCAGACTCGCGCCTCCGAGTCTTCGACCTGCGCACCCCGCCCTCGGCAAAATACCACCTGGTCCACGACATCCCCGTGCACCAGACGCCCGCGGCGCGCATCGCCGGCGGCCCACCGGGTCTTGGTCCGGGGCCGGGGCCGGGCCAGCCGGCCGAGGTGCTGACGCACGACTGGAACAAGTACAGCGGGACGGGGGTGATAGCGACGGCGGGCGTGGACCGCGCCATCCGCACCTTTGACCTGCGCGCCCCCTACGGCGGGCCCGTGGCGGTCCTCGAGGGCCACGGGTACGCCGTGCGCCGGCTCGCCTGGAGCCCGCACGCCAGCGACGTCCTCGTCAGCGCCAGCTACGACATGTCCGTCCGCGTCTGGACAGACGGCTCCACCATGGCGCCGCCCGCCGACCCGGGCCCCGCGGGGGACCTGGGCGGCGCCCCTGTTCGCCCGGGGGTGCAGCTCGGGCTGATGAACCGCCACACCGAGTTCGCGACTGGTGTCGACTGGTGCCTGTTTGGGGCGGGCGGCTGGGTGGCTTCTGCCGGGTGGGACGAGAGGGTTCTGCTCTGGGATGCGAACTCGCTCATAAGGAGATAGGCATTTGGGCTTCATTTTTTCCCTTTTGGGATGTAGTATATATATCAAGAAACCCGATGGAATGCTTTCGTGACGATTTATATTGATACCCGGTAAGGAAGCTAGGGCCCACGACATTCGCAGTACTATTAGGAGGACGCACTGATTTTAGCTCAAATAGGTACAAGAAGCAAGGCATAGACAGGAATGGGACATCATTGATTCCTTTTTTTCGATTCCTTTTTGTTTTGTTTTGTCCTGCCCGATCATGCTCGGTCTCCCCCTCCATCCCGTATGGGCATTCCAGTGTCAATTCCAGGTCATGGCGTACAGGGGCAGCGGCAGCGGGCGAACTGTCACGAACGACGCACGTCAGCCCTCGTCCTTGACATCGCAAGCCACGCAGCGCAGGGGCGTGAGCGCCAGTTCCGACGGCGAGCCGCGCAGCTGCTGGAGGTCGGGGCTGGGCGCGGGTGTCTTCTAACGGCCGTCCTTCTTTCCTCCCTTCCAGGACTTGCGCGGAGGGGTGGACGATGCCTTACTGTTGCGCCCCTGACTGTTCCCATTCGTCGTGCTGCCCTTGGTCCCGCCGCCGCCACTTCCACTGTCTTCGCCAGACGCCTGCCCACTATTATGCGACGAGGCAGCCTTCCCGCCCGGCTTGTCCGGTTTCACCACCTCGTCGTCCTTGTTGTCGTCGTCGTGATACGTCTCCACCTGCTCGACCCTGGCCTCCACGCCTCCGGGAGCGGGGTTCTGCTGGAACGCCCAGGGCGACAGCGCGACGAACAGGCTCAGGAACACGGAGATGGCGGTCGCAAGCAGCTGGAAGACGAACCAGAAGGGCCTCCACGCGCACCACCAGTACGGCCCCGTGAACTTGAGGAACTCGTTGACCTGGTACAGGTCCTCCTGGCGGGATATCCTCCAGACCTGCTGGCCGCGGCGCCCAGCACCACCACCTGACCCCGCGACGGCAGGCCCTTTCTCGCCGCCGTCGGCCGCCCCCTCCCCCTGCTGCCTCGTGATCACCTGCGGCTCGCCGTTGCGGTGCGCGCCCAGGTCGCAGGGGACCAGGTCGAGGACCGTGACCAGCCGCACGCGGGCGTGGTAGCCCGGCGCGAACCAGATTGAGAATATCTGCCGCATGTCAAGGTACATCTTGCCTCTCTCCTTGTCATGTACTGTATGCGCAACAATCCACAGGTTAATCAGAGTTGCGCCTGGACATACTCGTAAAAAAGGAAGAAAAAAAGGCAAGAACGATTTCTAACTTACACGCCGTGTCGATGTCAATAACTATCTTGGGCGACAACATCCGGTACCACTGGAAGATGCCCCTGAGGGCGTCGCGGGAGCTGAGCCGGCGCAGGCCGGGGAGGGCGATGTCGCCCTCGTTGAAGCGCGGCGCGATGCAGAATGGGTGGACGAACTCGGCGTCGGGCGTGAAGTAGCGGTCGATGGTCCGGCGCTGCTCGTCGGGCGTGCCCTGGCACAGGGAGCGGACCACTTGCCTTATCTCCTGTTCTGGGTACCACGCGCGCCGATGTCGCCATGTTAGACAAGATGGTAAAAAGAGTAGTAGCTAGCACATTGGGGCTTGGATTGGGCTGCACGAAGGGAAAAGGAGGCCATACCGGGATTCTCCATTATCATTACACTGTTATGATGTCCTCGGATATGTGAGTAGCCAACGCTTGAAAGGGGGGGGGGTTGTAGAGGACCCGTCTTGATGGTCAGTGTAGAATTGAATGGGGGGAGGGGGCAGAACGGGAGCCAGTTCCACTTTGAATTACACAGGCGGGCTACTTCTACAGTATCACATGGTAAAGCTTCAAAGCGCATCGCAAGAGTGCGACGGGTGCTGTGTGCTCCAAAATGGGGTGCTGCTCTGACTATTGTGATGTCATGGCCCACTGGGTCTCGTCTCCAGGCATGTGAAAAGCGCCTCCTCGTAGCAACCCCCAGCTGGATCTGCAGCAGCCCGAGGGAGCTCCTTCCCTGTGCTGTGGGTTTGGTTGGAGCTAGTCCCTGACTACAGCTGCTTGCCCGTAGTTCAAGTAGGACATTCTTTGCGAGCTTCGACTAAACTGCTATGTTGCATATTATATTTTAGGTGCTACTGTGTTGCTGTCGTTATAGTCAAGAACCTAGTATATCGTCTCATCTCCCAGAATCGCCCCTCAAAGCGCAGGTTTGACTCCTCTGCCCCATGTTGGTGACGAGTTGATCTGGCATATGCAAGATGGCTGAGAATTTGCCTGTCTTCATTCATGCTCAAGGTTTTGGTTCATTTCTCAGCATGAAAAAATGTGACATGCCGGATCGCTCCGCGGTCTAGTGTGTAATCTGAGACATCTCCGTGCCAAAATGTGTATATTTCTGTCTACCAGAAGAAAAACACGAGGTGGTATTTCAAAGCGCAAGAATTCAAGCAAAGGAACGGTGTCTTGCACCGCCATCCGTCAAAACTCAATCGCTCCATATGCAGAGGGCAAGGATCATGGTCAGTAGAAACCGCCCGGGGAAATGCCATCGTGAGCTTTCCTTGTCCGCGGGCTCTCTCTCTCTCTTCCTTAACCTCGAGTCACAAGCAACGCGATCCTCGCTTTAATGCTCCCAAGTCCTACGATGAGCATCCTTGCCCTTGCCCTTGCCTCTCCCTCTCGCTCGTGCTCGTGCTCGTACAAGTCTCGTCCGCACTCACCGCAATTCCTGTTTGGTATCATCGGTCCAATCCTGTTCGTTTCGTAACCCGGTCCCGACCATATTCTCATAAACGTTGAACAAAACCATTCCATCTCTTCCTTAGCTATGCCGGTTCCCATTCCTAGATTATTATTATCTTCCCGTTTCGCATTCCAGTCATGCTGCAGTCGACCTTGATTACCTCCCGTGTCTGCTCGACCTTCTCACGTCTCTTAAAGGCGCATCGCCCCCGGCGAATCGATCCGGGTCCACCTCGCGGAACCCGCTCTCCCTCCTCGCGCTCGAGCTCCGCCTCCGATGGCTCTTGGACTTGTGCCTCCTTGGCGGTGGGCTGTGCTCCTCGATAACAACCACTTCGTCCTCCGTATCGTCGTGCGGCACGAACCTTGGCGGCGGTGGCGCGGCCATCGGGGGTGGTGGAGGCCCGGGTACCGGGCCGCTCGTTCTGCGCATCGTCTCCTCCATCACGATCCTCTCGGGCGGCGGGTCGACGACGGGAGGGCCCGTACGGCTGGTCCGCACCTCGACTGTCTCGCGACGACGCGATGGAGACTGGTGATGGTGTTTTGAGTGGCGCCGACGCGACTTACGCGTGACGACACTTGCTGTTCCGTAAGAACTTAACGTGTCTTGGCGGTTGCCAATGGACAAGCAGGTATATACAAGCCACAGGAGCAGCAGAAAGCCGCCCACTGAGCCGAGTGTGATGCCGACAACCTCGCCCGCATCGGGGCCATCATTTATGCCAGGGTACGCGCCGGGGATCGTGGACGTTGTGGTGTCTCGTTGGGCAAGCAGTACGCGACTCGGCGCATCCAAGGCGGTCTTGACCGTTCGGGAGGGGTAGCGGTGCAGAGAGTGGAAGCGTCCTGAAATTTCTGGGGCTGCTTGGGGCTGTATATCTTCCAGCTCAGGCTGTAATTCGCGCGGCGCAAGAAAGTCGACAAGCGCAGCCGGGAGGCGCGCCGATAATAATAAGGGAGCCATCGCGGACGCGAGTGCAACTCGATGGGCTCGAGTGGAGCTGGTCCAGGATCGACGATGTATGTGTGCGCACGGCGGTCGCAACGGTTGAAGTCCGACGTTGCTGGCTTGATTAGGGTAGGTTTATCGCTTGGGTGTTTTGCATTGCCCTGCAGTATTCTCGGTGCAAATCGTAGACGGTGGTGGTCCGCACTCGACTGATCGCGCAATGAGCCGAGATGTTCGGGCTCTGAGATAACCGGCCCAAGAATAATCGGCTCTTGGGGTGGAACAATCCGTCTGAGGATAATCGGTAGTCGGTCTTGGACCCCAAGGCCCTCACACTTCCAATGTGCTGGCAGCCTGGACTGTCGTCGCTGGAACCGTCAGCACCACCAAAGTTGCCCGAGTTGGTTGTTCTGATCAGATCGTTAAATTGGACCGGCTTGACAAGGGGTTGGTCCTGGCCCGTATGGCGCGTTGATCGCTAATGGCGGGAATAAAGAGCACGAAGGGATCTGTTCACGATGTCTGTAACTTTGAGCGAGGCGAGGCGAGGCGACTCGAGTTGTAAGTGCGAGGTGGACTGAAGAAGCTGAGAGACGGCAGGCGCAGACGTAGACGGGCAGGTGGTGCGCAGTTTACGGTCAGATCAACACAGCCGAGAATAGAAGGAGCGGAGCGTTAGGTAGCAGAATGCGCTCGCAGCCCAGGTACCCGGTTCGAGTGTTGGGTGAGAAATGATGTATGTATGGGCAGGGGGAGAGAGGCAAGGAAGAGTCGAGTGCAGCCGCTCGCTTAGATGTACCTACCTGAGGCGGGCAGCGATGTATTCCCAAACAGAAGTACCTTCCCTCTGGGGCGAGGTGGGAGGTGGGAGGTGGTGGGGTTGGGGTTGGGCTGGATGTGGTTGCGAAGCACCCTGCACCCGCACCTTGGAACTACCAGGAGTTGCTCCTCCAACCGCTCCTTCCAAGGAATCAACATCCTTCACCAACCACCTCTTTTACTAATATTAAGTGGCCTAGGTACTTTTATTAGCACACGACGTGCACGCTTCAACCACCCGGCGCCGTCGGAACAATCGTCGTCGTCGTCGGCTGCCCCGGAACAATTCTGGCACCCTCTCAATTCGTTTTGTCTTTTTGGGTTCCAAGATGTTGCCTTACGGCAATTGAGTGGTTTGTCTGTCTCTCTGGCCGCCAAGGCTGACGCGCAGACGCCTTGGACGAGAAACTCCAATGGCCAACACCACTCGACTGCATGTAGATCTTTCTTACTATTGTCAGAAGTTGCGTTTCACTTGACGGGTCTCAGGCTGGCATTTCTTGATTTCGTCCGAACTCATCAGCTTTGCTGACAAGTGCCGTTATTTCTATCTTCGGGGTCAAAGCCAAGTCAACTCCCGGCCTGGCATCAATTACCCCATGTGAAGTGAAGAAAGTCTTCGTGATCTCGCAGTGGCCGCTACTGATGTCTGTCTAAAAGTGGAACAGAGCTGAATTCCCTCTTATTCCAGACGATTTCTTGTCACGCTTGTCCTTTCGGCCAGTGTTCTGGACACCACCTGAAGTAGAGTCTCAAAGTTAGCACTCTGGACCTGATTGCCTGCTATAAGCCCGAGAAAAGAGTAACTTGCCTCTCCCGTGAAACCTGTCAGAAGGACTTCTGTCCCCTCCCTGGAGCGTATCCGCACTGCCAGACGGCGTCGAAGGCCGCTGCAACACTGTGCCAAACGACGAGCCTGTAATCGTGTCCAAAGGTGGTGTCACGTTGTACTTTGCACCCTCGACAAAGAGCTCAGGGTCCGAGAATCCTCGCCCGCGACGTGATTTCCTTCGCACCGGGCTCGGTGGGTCCCCGCTTTGTACGATTGCCGAAAGCTCTGCGTCTGACGAGTCTGAAGGGACGCCCATCCTTGGCGTGCTGGAAAAGGCCGGTGACCTCGAGCTGCTGGATGCCTTCTCGAGCAGTGATGACTGCAGTACGGTGCACTTGTTCACCAAGAGGTTGTGTCTTCTCTGTAGATCTGCCATCTTGGCTCGGCTTGCTGCTAGAGCACTCTCGATGGCTTTGTCGGGGTCCTCTTCTCGCCTGGGTCGTCTGGTACCGTGCCTCAGGGCATCTTGAAGTTTGGTGTTGAGGTCGGAAATCTGTGATTCGTACAAGTTCTTCGCCTCTACCACCTCAGCGTCCCGCGCTTCCAGCTTCATATTCAGCACTTCAGCTCGGCCGATCGATTCGGCGGCCTCAGCCAGGCGCTCTGCTGCCTCTCTTTCTTTGGCCTGGTACGTTTGTTCCACTTCGATGAGCCGGCTCACTTCCGCTTTCAGCCGTACAATTTCTTCGACATGGTCGTTGATCGCCTGTAGGTTTTGTTTGGAATTCAGCTCCGTTGTTTCGTACTCGCAGACCATTCTCGTCAGCTTCTCGCACTCCTCCGTCTTGGCCTCCAGCTCCCGCTTGAGGCCGGCTCCTTCACTGTTCCATCTCTTTTGCTCCTCTCTCAGGAGTTTGAGCTTCGCGGACAGGTCAGTCTCCCATTTCTTGGCTATGTTGCGCCGATTCTCAGACTCCTTCTTCGCCCGCAACTCTGACCTTTTTGCCTCTTCGATCCGGTTCCGCAGATTTCGATTGATCATGATGAGATTCTGTGTTTCTGCTTCCGTCGCAGCTTCCTTCAGTTGTCGCCTCTTCAGCTCCCCGATGTGAATCATGTGCTGTTGTTTCATGTAGCGTTCGAAGCTGAGATCGTTGCTCAAGAGGAGCATCTGCTTGTAAAGCCGTTGTATCTCACTTTCACTGTCGGTCGATGTGGGAGCAGCGAGAGGAGCCGCTGGTGCAGATATCTTGCTCGATGTTTTGTCAGGCATAGAGTCTTGGTGACTCAGAGCAAGTGAGGGCACGCTGTCGTTGGCCAGTGACTGGTGCAAACCTGTCTTGATGGCTTTGTTCGAAGTGATCATATCCTGCAGATTGGTGTGTGAAGCTGACAGGCCCAGTGACGGCGGCAATGTAGGGCTGTCGCCCGGTCCATCGCGGGTGCGAGTCTGGAATGCCTCACGGAGAGAGGGAGCGTGACTCGATTGAGAGGCACGCCGTATTGCTCCGGCAACTGTTCGCGGGTCTTCTGTCACCGACCCACCACCTGAATTTCTCCAGGCGCTGGCCAGATCCCGGGATGAGGTCCTTGCCAGAATAGCCTGGCCGGTAAGGAATGGCTGGTCTGTCCCACTTCTGGTGTTGTCGTCCATCTCGGACAGTCCGAGCTCTTGCGCATGTCCCATTTCGGCACCCACCCCGAGCTCTGTGGCCAGGCACAGTGCAGTACATTCCGTGACCACCTCGGACGACTCACTCTTGATCCATCTGCTAAAGTCGGTCTTCTCAGACTCCAATGTCAAGTTGTAAAAGTTCGGATGGAGTATGTGGTACTGTCTGAACCTTTCCGACTTCTGGCGGATTTCTGAAGGCTGGACCTCGATGTCGTCAGCATTTGGCATATTTGCATGACGCAGGTATCGTTGCGGCTTCCTGATGTAATCAACAAAATTGAGGGGGTACAATCCGTAAAGTATTGTGAAGTAACTCAGGAGATTCGGAATTGGCATGTTGTCAGCATCTGGCGCAAAGACGCAGACTTCCCAATCAGTGGCCTGATTCTTCTCATCATCGACATCTATTTCTGTGTTGTCGGCGGCCAAAGATCTCTCTCTATCCCAGAACAACAGACGAGCATAAATATTGAACAGTTTCGGGAGATACGGCACCAGAGAACTGGGCACATTTGGTAGCAGCATCGTCAACGCAGTGATAGCTAAAGTGACAACGGTGGTCGACGTATCACTCTGCAAACTCTTCAGGATGTTGTCAAAGAGCGGGGTCTCCAGGACAACATGAAGATGAGGCGGCTCGCTCTGAACAAATTCGCAGAGAAGAGTCAAAGCCTGGGCACGATACTCTTTTTGAACCATGAAGGAATTCAACGCAGTCAAGAGGCCCTGCACTAGATCAGCCAATGATGCCAGACATTCTCACAACCAGAGCACCAGCAGCCCCGACGGCGACCGACGTATACAACCAGTAGATTTGGATGGTATCACACCAATAAGACTCGGCTTGCAGTGTCACGCCAATCAAACGCAACTCTCTGGGCCTGAACCGGAGCACAGTGGTATAACGGTCGCCAGAAGGGATGTATAAGTAATCTTGGAGGTAATTGAAATTGACATAAACGAACCTTTGGCCTTTTCTTGCCATAGCTGAGCAAGCCATTGCGTATCACGGTCGCCTTGAGAGTCCCTGAAGAGTTGCTATCACTGGTAGAGAACTGGAAGCTCTGCATCCAGGTCTTGAGCAGCTTTATCGCAATCTGATGCGCACCTTGTCCCTCTGCAGCGTTGACCCCGTCGTCATATGTCAGGACGGCCAAGGTGTTTGCCCAAGCCTCTTTTGCTAGACTTTTGTCTTGAGCCATGTGGTCGAGGATCGGCTCAGTCATTTGATCCCACCATTGAACGAGATAAGTGGGATTCCTCAGTGCGGGTAAGAGCCTGCGCAGGATGGCAAGCCAAGGAGCGTAGGAGCCCACATTCTCTTTGACCGTCTTTTCCCATATAGATAGGAGGTCCTCTTGAAGGCGGTCTGAGGCCCCTTCCTCATCGTGCTTCTCAAGGTATGCGTCGATGACATGAGTAAGCTCGTCTGGAAGAGGCAGACCAGAGTTAGGTAGGAATGCATTAATGGCTTTGGTGAGATCCTTGGTGGAGCTGCGTTGAGGTCAGAAGGAGTGTGACGATAGCGAGTGTAAAGCATGAAAATTTCATTGCAGGGGTTTGGCCATTCTACAGAGCCTCCTCTCGCTGCAGCAGGTGTGTGAGCCGTTATGATAACCTGGTTGTGGTATTGGGCTCAGACGAACGGGCTATGCGAGGCTATCCTGGATTTCAGATGCCTTGCCTCAGTTGCCAGTAAGGAAGCCTCGTAGATGGTGACCCGCGAAGGCGTCCAGAGCTACAAAATTGTTTCTTGGTAGCTTTGCTGTCTTTGTAACAGGCTGTTATCGTAGGAGAAAGGTTCCGCGGATGGTGATGCCCGTGTGCCATGGCATGGTGCCGATGAGGGAAAGCCCCTGCAAAATCCACTTGGCAATTGCAATGGAGTGAGAGTCGGCTTGTCGTTGAGGATCAAGACATATACACAAATGGGTGATACGAAGGGGCGACGTGAAATGAAAAGACGAGATATGAAGCAGGGGTTGCCTACGCGGAAGACATGTTTGCAGTGCGGTCAGAGTGACACGATCATGCTCGTACAAGTCGTCGATAGCGAGGCAGGGCGAGCCTCGTCAAGTGACCGAGCGTCGGGTGTTCGGAGGGGTGAGTGAGTTGAGGAGTGGATCTAAGCGCGAGGCTCCCCACGACACTTTGCTCATCCAAGGCGTGTCGAGGTCTCCGAGGATATCCACCCGCGACTATTATGTCGGCGACAGGGTGTTTAAGCGCGGCAGGATGCGCAGTGGGTTGCCCTCTGACGGTGGCCGATGGGTGGTGCGATAGTCCTCGATCTGAGAAGTCAGACGACGTCGGGAGCAGCTGGCCAGGGAATGGCCGACCAGACCCACCTGGCCCACCAGGCCAGTGGCTGACTGACTTGACGCAAGCATTGATCGGTGATCCTTGCAGGGCCAGCTTACCCCACATTCTACAGGTCCCACTCCCGCATTTGTAGCTTGAGGCAGCCTCACGGGAGGCATGTCAGCGCACGGGTGCTAGGTAGGGGTCCCAGGAGATCGTACCACTAAGATGGCCTGCTGCGTGCCCCTCCACCAGTCAGGCCATGCCCTCATGCCCTCATGCCCTGGCTAGTCTGGCTAGGTATGCTTGGTCCAGTTGCAGGTTTGGCCCAAAGTCGCAGTCCTTTAAAGAGGGAGAGCTGGTCACGTTCAGAAGGAGGGGTCGGGAGGGAAAACGGACACCTCATCCAGCTCACGCACGAACTAATCATCCCCTCCACCAAGGTCCTCTGTGATCTCTCACCATTGAAACGACTTTCTTGTCTCAAGGACAACCATAATCATCATCTGCATCGCTCTGCATCGCCGTCAACATATCAATTGACCACCTTGAGATCATCCGTGGATTGTCTCTTGCTGCTCAATCGAACCGCCTGTTCCTGACGCATAAAACGTGACCAACCTCCTTTTCCCATCTTCCATCACCAAAAGTTGCCCAAGATGGCCTCCAAGACGAGTGCAGTGGCCGACAACGAGCCAGTTGATGTGCTCTTCGCCCTGCACGACAAGTTCGACTTCCTGGACTTCGCTGGCCCCCTCGAGGTCCTGACCACTGCCCTCCACGACATCAACGACCCTTGTAAGCAAAGCACTCAGCCCCGCCCCAGATCTCTTCGTCCTCACGTGTCCGCCTTCGAGACCAGCCCGCTGAACTGCTGCTCCTTCTTTAGCCACCAAAGCTTTCGAAATCACCATCGCTTCAGATGAGCCTAAGGCGCTCTCTGCTGCCGGTGTCATTGTCGGCTCTCAGATCTCATTCAAGGAGGCCCATGAGCGCATTGAGGACTTTGACATTGTGGTCATCCTGGGCGGAAATGCAGAGCCCATCATCAAGGCCAAGGCCGAGCCTCTCGCCCTCATCACCGCCTACAGCGACATCCAGAAGCAGAGCCCCGAGCGAGAGTAAGCATACATTCTAATAGAACCCTACTTCATCCCGAAGAACACATTTGGCTGATATTGTCTTCGATCTACAGGCGCACTCTCTTCTCCGTCTGCACCGGGTCTCTTCTGCTCGCTCAGCAGGGAATCCTGGCCGGGCTCTCTGCCACTACCCACCCCGACTACATCGTCACATTCGAGAACATTTGCAGTCTGGCCGTCCAGAGAGATCTTGGTGAGCGCACTGATGTTGTGGAGGACACACGCTACGTCGTCAACAACCTGCGCTTTGAGCTCGGTGACGAGGATGAGAACCCCTACGTCCGAAGCACCAGGCCTGACGGCCGACGACCCTCCAATGCTCGGTGAGTACTTTCGGTTACAGCGGATCATTTTTTTCCGAGTTCGTGCGCTGACTCAGCCCGTGCAGAAAGGGAAGCATGTCCCTCAAGAGCTCCAACTCTCGTCGCGAGTCCATCACCCGCCGCGCCGCCATGCGCCTCGGTGGTCTTCGTGTGATCACGGCGGGGGGAGTCAGCGCTGGCATAGATGCAGCCTTGTATCTTGTCAGCGTGATGGTATCGGAGGAGTCCGCCAACGAGGTTGCTCGTAAGATCTGCTGGACCTGGACCAAGGGCACCGTGGTTGATGGACTTGATGTCTAAATGCCAGCCCGAGAGGCTTGTCGCCATGACTGCGACGGCGACATTGAAGCGACAGAGGCGCACTGGACCCAAAATGTGGGCTTTATAGTAAGGAACGGCGCGTGCCGTACATGTTGCCCTGTAGCTAGGATAGAGTCAGCTGTGGTGTCTTCTTCGGGCAACCTTTCAAAATCCAAAAAAGTAAAATGTTCATGACAAGAGCTTCTCTTATTTCAGATTTGAAGTTGGTTGTGGATTAATCCTGTACAAGTGACCGGCTACAGCCGCGAGTCCCACTTCTCCCACTTCGGGGCCGACTGCGGCTCCATGATGTGAGTTCGGGAGGTCCGTGCACCGGCCAAAAAGTCTGGATGGTTGACCTCACGGTTCGACATTGCTCGAGTGATCCGGCCGTCGCGACCTGCGGTTGACCAGCGAATTTGTCCACCGTCAACTAGATCACTCCAAAATGACTACAAGAACAGCTGTAGGGGCGGCGGAAGGCCTCGCGCGGGCAGCGCCCTTCCGCCTCGGCGAGAAAGCAGTCTACCTGTAAGTGAATCCAATCCGCACCGCTGCATCGTGATCGCGACAGCCCTGTGTCCACAGCCCTCCAATGCACACACACACACTTCCTGCCCCAATTGGCCCGCATCCAGCTGACCTAGGGGCCTCCCCCCGACGCCGGCAGGCCGAACCACGTCGTGGCCTTCGTCCGCCCCAAGGAAGGCCAGCCGCCCACGATGGCGACCTTCAACGTGCCGCTGTCGTTCAACAAGCTCGACTTCCGGGACTACCTGTGGAACGTGTACAACGTGGAGGTTCGGTCGGTGCGGTCCTTCGTCAACCAGATGCGGGCGCGGCAGCGGCAGTACGGCAACACCAGGGGCGGCAAGTGGTACCGGCCCCGGAGCCAGAAGATGATGATCGCGGAGCTGGCGAGGCCCTTCGTGTGGCCCGAGGCGCCCGAGGACCTGGGCCCGTGGGACAAGCTCATGTTCGACGCCATCGAGGAGGAGCACAAGAAGGGCATCGAGGCGCAGTACGCCAGCGCGAAGGGCACGCCCGTCCTCCGGCACCTGTTGGAGGCCAGCGTGGAGAGGACGAGGCTGCGGACGGAGGCTGCGAGTTTGCTGGCGGGGAGGAGCAAGTGGAAGCCTGGCCAGCCGCTGGGGGCTTCCTGGGTTGAGGTCGAGGAGGGCGAGGAGGCCGGGGAGGTTGAGACGGCGGTGTCTGCTGCGGGAGAGGATGTAAAACGTCCGTCATGATGGTTGCACGAGATAAGGGAGAGTGAGCGGCGTGTATAAAGTTGTACGATACGGGCATCACTGTCTAAAGAAGATCACATCATATGGCGGCGCAGGCAGTTGGAGGCAATATTGGAAAGGCTACGGCTCTACCCAGTATTCTGGCTGCTGGAACTTGAGGACCTCGTCTCCCCAGCTCCACCAACCTGCCGTGAGGTTTCTAGCGAACACCTCGACGGCCCTGTACCCAGGAGGCAAGATATCCTCAAATAGAGGGCGCAAATTGGGTTTGCGCGAGTGGAGATCCGGTACAGAAACAATTACTCTGCCTTGACTGGGCAGTCTCGTCATCCCGGCCCCTCGCCTCTTCGCTATCAGGAGCCGTTCCCATGGCTTCCGCCAAGTAGAGTCCACGCTCACGATCGGCTCGCCAGCCGTTGTGACCTTGAGCCATGTCCATTCGCTCACGAGTTCCATCCTCCACTCCGCGAACAGGCCTCTAGGTGATGTCAGTAGTTCCAACACGCTTGACTTGTTGGTGATCCAGACGGCAACGAGACCCTCGGGTGTCAGGTGAGACGCGATAGGTATCAGTGACAGAGTCCCGCGGATCTCGTCGAGGTCATTGGCTGTGTGGTAGCTGCCTCTCTTTCGACGCACTGAGCGGTTCGGCCATGGAGGATCCATGACTATAAGATCGAATTTGGGGGCGTCTTTTAGGAAGCGAGACCTTTCCGAGGATATTGTACCATGGAGATAGACTGACCCTTCAGGAATCACTGGATCCCCGAGAACTCTCTGTGGGGTGTCGACCTCATCGGCTTTCCTCTTTTTGTCCCGACCATTTCCCTTCGCGTCCTCCTCTTCAGTAGCATGGACCCTAGGTAAGCACCAAGGCCCCGAGTACAAGTCGTGCAGCAACTTCAGAGCATTCTCGATCGCTGCTGCAGCTGTCAGCTCCGCCAAAGCAGCACCCAAACTCGAGGTGAGAGGGGTTTCCTTTGGGTCCGGTGTCTTGAAGGGCGCCTCGGGCGGTTTAGATGAGATGAGCCCCCTTGTCTTGCCGCTCTGAGATGCTTCCACAGTGTTCAAGAATTGAGCATCCTCAATTGACTTGGGGCCGTCTATGAGAACGACGCTGGGATCATCATTGCGGAACAGGATGGACTGCGACATTGCCGCTGTTTTTTTTTTTTTTCCTCGTTGGTTGTCCCTTCATGTGGTCCAACTTTGCTCAAGTTGAGTTTGACATGTAGCCATTGAACTGTAGTGCGACGAATTCAGTAAATTCGCATCTGGAAGCCAAAGTTAAACCCAATTTCCTCATAGTGAGTGCGCAGTACAAGACAAGACAGGGGAGTGAGTGCAGGCTTAGCTTACATGCAATTGTTGTGCTAACACATCGGATTCCCGACTGTTTGGATTCGAGAAAGGCCCAGAAGTCGATTCCGAGTCGGCTATTCTCGGTTAGCAGTCACTGCAAAGCCTAGCCCGCCAGCAAGGCCGTTCAGCCAGGCGGCTTACAAGGCCGGGCCGCTTACCTACAGAATTGCCCCTGGTTACAGGCGTTTCCGGACTTTGGGGTTAATGACGTCCCCTGCACATCTTGCCCGGGCGAACATAGCCGCGATCTGGACCCGAGCCTTGTTCACGATCCGCCCGCATCTCTGGGCACGCTACATAAAGATTTCACCCTCTCCTCCGACACTTGATCCCTTGCTCCTCGGCTTACCCCGGACTCCCAAACTGTTCGCCGAATCTGTCGAAATGACCATACCTTCGCTCTGACAACCCCACAACCGAAACACTTCAAACACGGCGCTGACTGCCGGCGGGGGAATGCCATCGGCCCTGAGGGAGGATGCCTCAATGCCGGCGCTTCCACATCAAGAATCACGAAAGGAAAGCGACCGGCCAGGCCTTCGCCTGCGCGAGGGAAATGTCGCGGTGTGCCCGACAGACGACGAGGCGGTAGTACCTAGAAAGGTCGACAAGCAGAGCCTGGACTACCTATGGCGCTCGGGCACGGCGGGCGGTGTTGCAGGATGCGCTGTGAGTCCAATGGAATTCTTTGCGGTTCTTCTTAGGGTATGAGTGGACTCGTCGCTGATCGGTACAAACACAGGCAAAAACCGTTGTCGCGCCGCTTGACCGGGTCAAGATCCTCTTCCAGGCAAGGAATCCGCAGTTCGTCAAGTACTCGGGGTCTTGGGTTGGTACAGCTGCAGCTATGACCGAGATATACCGCCAGCAGGGCTCCGCAGGACTGTTCAGGGGCCACTCTGCCACCTTGCTAAGAGTGTTCCCGTACGCTGGAATCAAGTTCCTCGCATATGAGCAAATACGATCAGCCGTTATCCCCACCAAAGACCACGAGACTCCTCTGAGGCGGCTCCTGAGCGGCTCTCTCGCCGGAGCAACCTCGGTGTTCTTCACCTACCCGCTGGAGGTGATACGGGTCCGACTGGCCTTCGAGACGAAACAGCACGACCGCTCGTCACTATCTTCTATTTGCAGACAAATCTACAATGAGCACCCGGGTGCTAATTCTGCTGCCGGGATACAGGGCCCGGCTCCCGTCAGATTAGCCACAGCGGCCGTCTCAACTGTGGAAGCTGCTGTTGTACCGCAGAGAGGAATGATCAACTTCTACCGCGGTTTCTCTCCGACAATCCTCGGAATGCTCCCCTACGCCGGCGTGTCCTTCCTCACCCACGACACGATGGGGGACCTTCTGCGACACCCCCTGATCGCGAAATGGACGACACTACCGCAGCGCAGGAACGCGCCCGAGGGGAAGCCGCCGCTGCTACAGTCCTGGGCGGAGCTGCTGGCGGGAGGCGTGGCGGGTTTGGTCTCGCAGACGTGTTCGTACCCGCTCGAGGTCGTGCGGCGGCGGATGCAGGTCGCAGGGGCGGTGGGCGACGGCCACCGGTTGCGCATCGCCGAGACGGCGGCGCTGATCATGAAGGAGCGGGGGTTTCGGGGGTTCTTTGTCGGTCTCACGATCGGATACGTAAAGATCGTGCCCATGAGCGCGGTCAGCTTCTTTACGTACGAGCGGCTGAAGTCGGTGTTCGGCATTTAGAAACGGGCTTTCTGGGGAGAACGTGGCGCTCTGGCGTATTTTTGGATGGCGGCACAGCAATGATTTGATACCGTTATGGAGGTATAGCATCAGGATAGAGAGAAGCTTTATACTCGTGGGTACAGAACCAATAAGAGACGGATTAACCTGTCATATGCCGCAGAATGGCCTTCCGGGGACAACTGACGCCCCAAAACGCGATCAATTCCATGCCTCAAAAATTTTCCCTTGTCACAGAGTCATCTTCTCTGTTCCTAGGGAAATCAGTGTCTGCTGGAGACCCTGACTGACTTTGCACCTGCCCCCTGGGTACTGTTCTGCTTCTACGTTCCCAACTCAGCCTTTTGAGTTGGTCGTACCTGCTCATTAATGAACATGCTGGGTCTACAGAACTTTGAGAGAGGGGACTCGAGATTCGGTCAAAATACTGTCACGACACACTCAAGAAATACTGACAGCACATCATTGCCTCGACCTCAATACTTAATATCAAACCTTCGACGCTGCTACCTAGATCACCTACCGATCTTGATATTACCACGTCTCTACCGTTTTTCCTCTCTGTGCGAACTTCTCAATACTCAGGTCAGTAGCACGCGGTATTATTTGAACAACTCAAATCTCGTCCCTGCGCGACAGAGTCTCCAAAGGATCCTGACTAGACCCGGTGATCTGTTTTCCGAAGTACTTCCTGGGGTACACAGACACGGACGGCGCAGCATTTACTAGCACGCTGTTGTTCGAAACGATAGAGGATCCTGGGGAACTTTAACTCCTCCAGCACGGGCTCCACCACTTCGTCTTCATGTTCGATGAGCCGTAATTCTCCTTCGCTGTCACCACAGGGTTTCTGGAGCTCAAGTACTCGGGAATCTGCACGCAATTCCAGAAACTCGGGTGGTCAAGATCCTCCTCGGCCAGCAAAAGACGGATTTGAGTGGGTGTGGTTTCCAGAAGGATACTGGGCAGAGAGGCCGACTTTGCGGCGGACCAGCTCGAAGAGTCGGGTTACGGCTTCGGTGGGCTCAGCAGGCAGAATATTTAAATGGCCATCGAGGGCGAACGGATACCCAGCGTTATCGCAGGAACATGAGATGCGAGAGCTCTCCCCCAAAACAGTTCAATCAGCCCCTGCCTCGAGTCTCACGCAACTCAACCTGCCCAAGAAGGCCACTGGGTCGTTTAGCCCTCCCAGGACTCTTCCACAGAGCCCATGGCTCACAGAGGCTGCCCAAGTACAAGCCTTGCAGCGTCCTGCTAGCCAGCAGATGAGCTTTGCTGGCGTCAATATTCCGAATGAGAAGCCTTCACATGCTCGCAAAAGATCGAGCGGTGAACCAAGTGCTGCGTCGAGTCAAGGAAAAAAGAAGCCGACCAAGTCGAAGTCTTCTTGGTACCCTTTCCAACGATCGAAGGTAAGTCAGTGGCATTTCCAAGGAGTGTGAGAGGGTCAGTATGTCTGAGAGTAATAGATGGAGAACTCTACGAGAGCCCTCCCAGAGCCAACCCAAGATGCAACTGTCGAGGCCGTGCCCAGTTACTTCACCCAAAAACCGGTCGAGCCTCCCCAAGCCATCACCCCGCCGGAGGAGAAGGAAGAGCAAGAAACCAATGGGCCACTCAAAAGCCTGTGTAAATGGTTCAGCAAGGTCCCTCAGAATCGCAAAGACAGCCGGTCACCGCCACCCACGAGCCGTACAAGCGTCTCGAGCTCCGGCATTCAAAAGTGGATTGCGCCAAAATCTCCTGTCAGCCCAGTTGGCGGCATTGATGGCTGCAGAAAACACCAAGGCAAGAATGTTGTTCCCGCCCGTGTCAGGCCTGAACTGACCTGCGTGAGGAACCAGCGTGCGGCGGAAGAGGATTATACCCAGCCGATGTATGTCAATTGAACATATCTTACCAGTGTGCAGAGCGTATACTGAATGCCAACAGGAAGCTATTCCGCTCAAAACGCCCCCTATCAAACAGTCCGCGGATGGCCGCCCAAGGAGCCTCTTCTTGGATATCAAACACCCTCTGCCGACGGACGACTCGGTATCATCTTCAACAAGCTCCGTCCGGGCAGCTCCGAGGGTGTTCTCCTACCGTAAGGGAGTCGAGGCCGAGAAGCGGGAGTGGTGGGACGCACCGAAGGCTCTGGTAAGAAGAGATCCCGTAAATGGCACATCCTATTTCGAATTTGACATGCCGGAACACCTGCCCTCTAGCCCCATGTGTCCGGCCAACCCGATGCATAAGCTCAAAGGGAAGGGAGTCTGCGTGGTGAGTGATATGATCAAATCACTTGTTGGAAACCCAACTCGAGCTAATGAGTCTTGCCACACAGTTCCATGGGAGAGCAAAGCAGGCATCCATGGATGATGAGGCAGGGATTGCGGAGGAGTACATGATGGAGAGCGCCTGATAGGAAGTCGACAGGCAGTGACAGTTGCCCGGCTGACGGGATCCACCCTTTCTCTGGTTTGCACATTGCCTATATGAGTACGTACAACTTAGACCTAACATTGTTTCACGGGCCGTGGTCTTGGTTGCGCCTCAGCTGGTATTGATTGTTGTAGGTTTTCTCACATCGTGTTGTAGGCAAACCTCAGCTTGAGACAACTGTGAGCTGTCCATCGCTTGGGTCTTTACCAACATGCATTTTGAAGTCCTGCACCTCATTCTCCTAGATTTTATGCCGCTTTGCGTCCTCAACTCCGTGGTTGCTTCGTGTGCAAGGGGCCAGACAAGCCAGGCACTCAACAATCAGCTCGAACCTTCTCAGACAATGCTACCGTTATGAATAGCACCTCCAGCTGTGATAGGGCAATAGTCAGAAAGAGGGACACAAAATTTTCAACAAAAAAAAAGAGAGAAAAATCCAGGTGAAACTTTCGTAGCTTTTGAAATTTCGATTTGATGCTTTGGAACTTAGGTTCATGGACTCGCTCTTGATGTCAACCAAAGTCGTTTAACACTCAATACCCCTGTCACTTACCTCCCCCCTGCTGCTGAGTGACAGGGGCTGGCCGTGCGCGGACCGTAACGCTAGTTAGCCATCTAGCTACAGCCTGCCTCCAGCATCAACTTTATTCTAAGCTCTATCTTTTTTTCTTGACATTAACGTTGCCATCTCCAGCTTTGCATCCTTCTCGCGACCCAATCGGACACCCTCGGGCGACTGTCTGTCCACGAGCAGGCCCGAACGCGAACATGGCTGCAGCAGCGCAGGACCCGCTCCTACTCTTTCGACAGGCAATCGCATCAGGCCAACCCGTCACCCCCGTGGCTGGCGACTCGGCCGATGAGGCGCCTCTGTCACAAGCTACAGAGATACGATTTGCAGACTCGACCGCCCTCCCGATCGACTCGCCGACGCGGTTCCAGCCCGACGGGTCAACCACAATAGACCTGCGCTCCATCTACTTCGCCTGGGTCAACCGAGACCTCGCCATCCCAGACTACAATGCCGCGGCGACGGCGCTGAACGAGGAGCTGGCCGCCAAGGGGCTGGGCGCCACCGTCCACAAGCTCGCCTTTGTCGAGCGCGTCGACCTCATCACCTGGCTCGAGGGCGGCGGCGAGAGCGAGTACATCAAGAAGCTACCGGGGGACGCGGCGCCGGCGGCGGCCGAGGCGCTCAAGAGCTCGTCCCAGCCCACGGCGGCCGCGCGGGCGGGCAAGGGGTCGCTGGACCCGAGGCTGCAGCAGATCTACGCCGGGGAGCGCAAGATGGGGGACCGAAACACGGTGCTGAGGGGCGTCAAGCCCATCGACTTCTCGGGCGTCCGCAAGCACGCTGTGCTCTTCACGTCGAGGAAGCCCGGGCAGCCCGCGTCGTCGGCGTCGGCGGCGGGCCAGGGCGGCTCGGCGCTCCCGATCAACCAGAAGCCGGCCAAGCGGCCGGACCCCATCATCCTGCTGTCGCCGTCGGCGTCGTCGCTGCTGCGCATCTCCAACGTGCGGGCGTTCCTCGAGACGGGGCGGTACGAGCTGCCCGAGAGCGGGTCGACGGCGACGATGCTCAACATCATGCGGGTGATGCGGGAGATCGACCCGAACCGCGCCATGCGCTTCATCCTGGTCGAGGGCCCCGAGAACTTCAAGCCCGAGTACTGGAACCGCGTGGTGGCCGTCTTCACGACGGGCCAGCCGTGGCAGTTCAAGAACTACAAGTGGAGCAACCCCAACGAGCTCTTCAGGCACGTCCTCGGCGTCCACGTCGGCTGGCGCGGCGACCAGGTCCCGGATAACGTCCGCAACTGGGGCCACCGCGTCCAGTGCTTCACCGTCGACAAGTGGAGGGACCCGGGGCTGCCCGGCGCCGAGGCCAGCCGGTTCCGCGACAGGGAGGTGGTCGAGAGCATCTGGAAGCAGATCGAGAACAACATGAGGTCCAAGGGCTGGAGGAAAGACGCGGCCCCGACATCAATCTGAGTTGGGGGATATTGTGCCGAGCTGGTTCGGGCTTATACATGCTGGCCGGGGCTTATGACAATAGATGGGACGGCGATCGGCTACGTCCAGCACGAAGACACCGATTTTATCGGTGCTCGGGTCAGATTCTTTACATGAAACCGGCCGGGCTGAAATTCATCGGGCTCTGTGGCTGGCTTACGATGTTCATCAAGGAGACGGCTCACCACAGGGGGGGATGAGCGGCAGTGACAGTACGGAGCAGGAAAACAGCGGGCATGAGACGGCGTTTCAACGGATTGCGAAAATTGGCATTAATGGTGGTATCGGCCTGGGGGCTTCTCCATAGACAAGATGAAATGATACCATTACTCTTCACACGACCTACTCGCCTCGTTTTGAACCGGAGCTCACACTCTGACTAGGGCCCGAGTTCTGATTGTTCCGATTGATATTTTGCACCTCAATCCATCCCTGTGAGCTGGCCATGTTTTGTCAAGGCTTAGTAGCTGGCGGATATAAGCAGGTCTGTGCCACAATTAACAGGGAGTTGGGGGGAGTTATTGTATAGAAACTCGGCTGGCCGGCCGGCCGGCTATGACCAACTTTTCGCGGAAGCGCAGTCTCCCGAGCAAAAGCACACCTGCTGCACTGCAAGCCTTGCTGCGGCTGACGTCTGATGCCGGTGGTTAATACAATCGCCCTGCTGCCGAGCGCATCCTCCCGCTTGCAGGGCCGCCTTAGCTCAACTGTCAGCACTATTTTCGGCCTGCACAGCCTGCAACCAACCCCTCCTCTTCATGTTCACTCATCGTGGCGCGGGCACCTGGCTTCTCCAACATCCGGAGGCAAGTTCAGGATCGGCAAAGAGAGCTCGCCCCAATGGTAGGCTACTAGAACGGTAGGTTTGGTTGTAGTCCCAAAAGCAACAAGCTCTTGGTCAACTCATACTTTACTTTACCTGCAAGCTTGACTTTGGATCTGGAACGCCTACTCGCAGGGCACCTATCTACTCGTCACTCGTCGTCACATTGTGTCGACACCGAACTCAGATCACAGACTCGGCTGTCTGAGTCACCACCTGATCATTACCTGTGGCTAGTGCCACTTCTTCTCACCTATTCGTTGATGTGCTGTTTTTGGTCGCGCCTATACTTGTCCTGACGCAAGAGATCATTTGACGGTGTTGGTGTGCCACACACGAGCGCCTGTCTGGCCAGGGAGGATTGGATTGACGTTTGCCGCTAGCACTCATCCCGTTGGTTGTCGACGGCGCGGAGGTTGGATCCAACACCCAAAGAAAACGGGCAGCACCGTTTCCTTGACTGTTCCTCCTCGTGGTTGAATCTCATCGCCAGCACGCACTAGCATCATCTCTCGCTCAAGCGCAATCAAGCCTACAATGTCGAAGAGATCGGTGTTCACCACAATCAGCCCGCTGCCTGCGGGCGTGACGCGCGAGGTTGTCGTCGGCTTCCTCCACAACCACCTGGAGATGATCGACCTGAATCCCCTGGTCAAGGAGAGGCACCCCATCAAGCCGCCCGCAGACGCCCCCGTGGATGAGCTCAAGTGCATCTGGTACTCCCTGACGGACCGCATCACATATCTGCCGGGGGGACTCGCAAGCGGAGACATCTCATACACATGCGCCTTCCACGACCTCCCAAACGGGATCCAGACCCACTGTCGCGCGCCGCTCAACGTCGACATCAAGGAGAAGTGGACGCTGTGTGGGACATTGCCCGGTGAGCCCGCCGAGCCCGTGGAGCTGGGCATCGGCGCCCCGGCGACGGGGCTGTACATCCGGGAAGATGTCGATCTCCGCTGCAACCTCCTCATGACCGGCTTCGTCAAGAAGAACCTGAAGAAATCCCACGCCACGCTCGTGGACCACCTCGTCGAGAAGGCAAGACTTGCGACAGCGTCTGGGGACACAGACAGCATCCGCAACGGACAATCACCCTCGAGCGCAGCCGAGGAGAAGCCAGTCCTGTTCCCGTCGTCGCATGCACCGCACAATCAGCCTCCACGACACAGCGGCCGAGAACCCACCTCCGAGACGAGAAGGAGCCCGCCTCCGCAACTCGGGAGCCCGTTCGTCCCCGGATATCAACCCGGGCGCCCGCCGTCCATGCGATACCCCAGCCCAAACACGTGCGAGCAGCCTCGCAACGCACCGCCCATCACCCACCACAGGTCGCACTCGCAATCCATCTACCCTACCAGCCGGCCCGACCAACAACACCACCCAGCAGCAGCCTGGCACCCAGCAGCACACGCGCTCCCTCCCACGCGGCCCCAGCAGCCGCACCGCTACTCTCAGCCCCCACCGGCCTACCACGACAGCGCACTCTACCCCCAGCCCCTGCGCGTCCGGAACATGTCCGTCGGCTCTTATTCTGCCAACGTGACACAGCCAATGCCCGGCGCCGCCACCACGACAACGGCGACGACCAACGCCAGCAGCGGGTCCTACCGGAGCTCAGGCTCCTTCTCCTCCTCCTCGCCGACGGCGGCGACCAGCAGGAGCAGCAGCGGCGACGACCACCCGGAGTACCCGTCCCTGAACCCGTACTCGGACGCCGATGGCGGGGCCGGCTTCTCCTCGCCGACGGACGAGCCGCTGCCGCGGCGCGCGCCGCTGGTCTTTGCCGAGCTGGCCGGGTCCGAGGGGCTGAGGAAGGCGAAGAAGGTCCAGGAGGAGAGGGAGGGCCAGCAATTCCGGCAGGGCGACGTGTACCGCCACCACCCCTCGGTGCTGAGGCCCGGCGGCCGCTCTGGAATGGGCGCGCGGCTGGACTCGCCTTTTACTGCGGAGCTGGAATGAGCGGGGTCAATCCCCTTTTTTTGCCTGCACCGTTTGCGTCCTTTTTTTTCGGTTTCGGGAGGCCCGGCGCTAGTTGGGCGGGTTGTTGATGATGATGATAACGGCTGCGTGCCAGAGGAGAGCGGCGTGGGAGGAGGCTATCTGGGGATCCGCGAACGCCGGCGCGCTTCCGTGATCTGGTTGGGAGCCTTGTTTACTCGCGGGTTCTGTCTCGGGCTCATATCACGTTGCCTCGGTGATGGGTCGTGCTCTGGTATGTGGCATTTATTTGGTGTCTCTTAAGTCTTGTTTCTGCCGCTTGCGGCGATTTCCTGCGCAGGCGAAGTGTTGATTTCCTTTGGAGTTATGGAGTTGAGATGGTACACTTTAGGATACCCCTTTTACATGCCCTTCCGCTCGCTTTCATAATTGGCAATGTCACACATCATATAACGCAAAAAAAAGGAGGCTCTTCAAAGTGATGCAGTGTCATTGATCTGTTGTAATCTGTGCCAGACTGAAGTCTGTGTGTATAGATCCGAAGGGAGCCAAAGCACGACGCACAAAAATACAATAGAAAATATATGTTGTTCATGCTTCATTCGTTGCCTCTCAACCTCCCGACCCCGATCGCATGTTTTTTCTTTTCATCCCGAAAGCAATATTAACGTCGACTTCGTTAGTAGACCTTGAAAAAAACAGAGGAAGCAACCAGCAAGCAAGGCAAAGAGAGTCCCTATGGCTTGCTTCGCCGGCGCCTCCGTCCGTCCTTTCCAAGCCCACATAAAAACCAAGACCAGTATTAGAACAAAGTGACCGAACCCCTAGATTGTTGGGTAAGGAAGAAACGATTTACAGAAAACGTCCCGAAACCGTGAGAGAAGAAAACACACACACACACACACACACAAAAAAGATAATGCCTTGTGTGCGTGTGTGGAATCAACACCAAAAACATGCGCCATCCCCTTCCTTTGAACCGTGCCGTTCCAATATTGTCCCTTGTTGTTATCCCACACAGGCACAACCCCTGATCTCCGCCTCATCATCATCAACATCACAGCGCGGCCACACCAACCAGCGCACCAGCAAGCAGGAGCCCCGAGACCTTGAGGCCGCCGTTCGTGCCGGCCGTGACATAGGTCGGCTTGGCCGCGGGCGGGTTCCACGCGCCCGTGGCGGGGGCCTGTTGTGGCGGGGGCGCCGGGACGGGGGCCACGGGGGCCACGGGGGCCACGGGCGGCTGTGCTGGGGGTGCTGGGGGTGCTGGGGGAGCTGGGGGAGCTGGGGGAGCGGGGGGAGGGGGGGGAGGGGACTTGTTGCCCATGGGCGGAGGGGGCGGGGCCGGGCACTCCGGGCCCTTGCACGGCGGTGGAGGAGGAGGAGGAGGAGGAGGAGGAGGAGGAGGAGGAGGAGGAGGAGCCGGGCAGTTGGAGCCGCCCTTGCACGGTGGTGAAGGAGGGGGTGGTGGCATGCCGCCCTCGGGTTTCCACTCGGGCTTCCCTGGCGGGGGAGGGCCCCAGGTGGGCTTGGGGACGGTCTGGGATGGGTGGGTCAGCAGGAAGATATATACGTATATGTGTGTAAGTGTCGTCGCTGTATTGACTTACGGTGGTGATGGTGCATGGGCAGTTGGTAATGGTGATGGGCCCGGGGGTCTTGGCCGTGTAGCACTGGTCCTTCCAGGTGATGACGGTGGGCTTCGGGCAGTAGGTCACGAACGAGTTCACCACGATGGTGGTGGTCACGGTTCCGTTCGAAGGAGGTGCCGGCATGCCCGTCTGGGCGGCAGCCCCCGAGGCCGCGAGAAGCGTGAGGAGGTTTCGCATCTGCATCTTGTCTGTATGTCTGTCTGTCCGGATCGCTTTCTGTTCTCTCTCTCTATGTCTGTCTCTGATGATGATGTCGGTGGCGGAACGAGTGACAGGTCGACTGCTGCAGGTTCAACAATGTGGCAACGTAGAATTATGAAAGAGTGTCAAGAACGTCAAGTCGAACGAATGAGACTGCGGTCGAGACCAAACAATTGCGATGCAGAGTAAGGTGCGACATCAACAGACTCAAGAGGCAAGGCAGTCTTATATGGATGTGGAACGGCAAGCCCTACGCCCAAGAACAGCGCCATCACATGAATATGCAATTAAACTCGCCGACAGTGCTTGTCTAATAACACATTGCTGGTATGAACAACAAACAAGGCGTGTTGTTGGTCTCGAGAAATGCTTGCGGTGTGGTACATTCCAGTCAGCCTGCCCGGCTGTTCAGCAGCACGCGACAGCCCATCCAAATGCATCACACATTCCATCACCACCACCACCATCCAACGGCACCGGCTCAGAGTGTGGGCAAAGCCAAAAGCGGCGATCCTTTTTTTTTTTCGTAGTGTTGATGGTCATCTAAGAAGCGGTCGATCTCATCGACTGGTATCGTATAATGGTCCGTCGTTATGTACACTCTTGTGCCGAAATAGCTCAGGGCCATATCATATAGTAACAAGCCCCTCGGTTATACGGTCGGTCCCCCTGACACCGAGCTGTTCGACGTGCTTCATCGTACCGGCCCATGCCTTTTACATCATAGATCCTGTCCCATAGAGAATTAGAGTCCTTGACCACTCCGAGCCAGGGACTCGCACAATCCTTTCCCCTCCCCCCCCCCTCCATTCCACCGTGAAAAAAACAAAATGCAATGATGACACAGCGAATCGGTCACCCAATGCGCTCCATCCAAACGCTAGTCTTGGATGCTCCTGGAGGAAGAACCCGTCGTGAAGACCGAGCACCCATCATTCCCCCTTCTTCATATGGACTGCCTGGGCCATGTCTATGCCGAAAACGAGCCCAACGCCTTGACTTCTGAACCACGCAAGAGGAAAAAAAGAAAAGCTGACCCAGAGCGTCAGCAGGCCTGCGCCAGGCCACCGAGGTAGAGGTACATCCGAGTTGTGTGTGAGGCGGTGGGTAATAAAAACGGAGATCCCCTAGGCGAATGTGATCGAGAGTAATTCGCTGGTACCGAGACTGCCCAATGGTGCGACGAATCTTGTCGATCACCTCATCGTCCAAGGTCCACACCAGGAACGAGAGACAGAATAAAAATGCGCAGCACTGAACCCGAGTCATTTAACCTGTAGGCCGTGGCTGGTCGCTCCAATAGCGGCGCGGGTCGATGCCGTGCTGTCAGATCCAGTAAGCCACAGGGCAAGTTCAGAGCCAAACTATCTCGCGGTAGCTATTGGCAAGCCGGCATTCTGTGGATCGACGGGCATGGAACAGATCTTGCTGCTTGCGCCGCATGGCTGCAGTTGCGTAGGGTCGGGCTGATCTTCGGAAAGAAACGAGTGCTCGAATTTTGCCGTTTCTCACTTCCGGTTCGATCGGCTTTGGCTTCGCTCGAGCAATCGGCCAGGCGCTGCGGAATCTTTGCCAACGGGATGCGTTATTGTGTCGAAGTCGTAGTTCTTCAGGACGTGCTCGTATTTTGGACTCCGCAGGAATTTCGGCACGGAATCCTTGAGTGCATATTAGTACGGGCGTCGCAAGGGGGAGGTGGGTTGCGATGGTTCAACTTACACTAGCCATTAGCTTGAACACAGCGTTCTGCGCATCCTCAAACAGGGCCGTCACCTCGTGCAACGTATCAATCATGGCAACATCTTGGCCCACTGCCTTAGTCATGCGGGTGGCAAGGTTGCTGCGCAGCTGATGGTCGATGTTAAGCTCGCAGGGCGAGCCGGGTGCGAGGAACGCATTGTAAATGCCGTATGCTTGAGCCATGATCTCCTTGATACCATCCATCGAGGTTGACGTGGGGTTCTTCTGGGCTTGTCGAATGGCCTGCTTGCAGCTGCGCACAAACTCATCCACATCGATGTAGAATGACAGGTTCTCCTCGCAGTGCGTCTCCCTCAGGTTCTCGCGGAAGAGCAATCGAAGAGCAGGATCGCCCAAAATCTTGTCCAGCCTCTGGGTGTTGGAGTCGCGAGCGATGCCTGGCCTAATCCCAGCGGATGCCACTTCGCCCTCCGAGCTCCTTCCTCGAGACAGCGTGCCGTTGACCAGATCGTGGGCTCTTGGCGTGAGCTGGTAGATGGCATGCTTGGTGGGCTGGAATAGATGACTGCCAGGATATTGCGACATGTAGGCCCGGTCCTGCTGGATAGCCTCCATGAGCTCATACTCGACAAACAAACCGGCGACCTCGATGGTCTCCCGTCGATCCACGGTGGTGGAACAATCCATCAGCCAATCGGTGGCCGCCTTGCCGGTAAAGGTGTTCTTAAAAGTCTTGCCTCCTACTTTGCGCTCAGCAGCCATCTTGACGCCAGTCAGACCGTCGCGGTAATCGCTGAGGGAGTCGGAGTCGGCAGAGTTCACGTTGCTCTTGATGTTGAAGCCCCCGATGCCGACAAACCTCCTGAAGAGGACCTCGATGGTGCCACGGTCAGTAGTCAGCTTATCCGTCTGCCCTTCTCTTTTCAGGATGACGAGCTGGGGTAACGAGTTGCCGATCAGCTCAGCCACCTGCTTCTGCTGAATGCCGTTCCTTGAACAGAAGCGGTCCAATATCGAGATGCCCTTTGGTGTCAATTGCCAGACGGAACCCTTCATGGTGTACACCTGCTGGTACTTGCCGTCGGCGGACTCGATGAAACGTGCCTCCAGAAATCGCTGGCATATCGAGCGGGCCATGTCTTTCGCCATGGAGAATGTGGTGGTTGTTGTCGTGGTTACGATTCGGGAAGGATCTTTGGGGTCGGGCATGCGGTTGGATTGGGAGAACTTGAGGGAACCCAGGTTGTTGATGGCATCTTCTGACAGGAAGGTGTGCTCGACCTTGGTCAAGCGCACACGATGGGCTGAAAGCGGCAGCAGACTGACGATCAGTGTTGCAAAGAGATCCTTGAAGTCCTGCAGGCTACTGTCAGTCGCCGAATGCGCAGGTCGGGGCGTGCCGCTGCCCCGCGCGCCACAGCAGCAGTGCCGTCGCTTGATTACTGGGCTATTCCAGGCCGCAGCTGCCGGCGGGTAAAAACGAATCAGATCAAAGGGAACTCACCTTGGTGAACGGCCTATCGTCATCCGTCATGCGCAACAGTCTCGACGAGGTTTGATGCATCTTGTTGTCAATTCTCGGCAAGAGAATTGGTGGGGGTTGCGAGGGATCGGTCTCAGAATAGGGTCGCGAGTAAGGGGGATCCTGAGCCGAGAAGGACTGGCTGATTGGAGACTTTGACCCTGGCTGAGTGCTCAGCAGGTTCGAGGACGACGCCGACGACAATGTGGACGCGGGGCGGTATCTCGAGATCCTGTCGGGCGAGGGCTCGGCACTGAGGTGGTGTGCAGCAGAGTCGCCGGTGATTGAGAGCCGACTGAGGGATCGCTGGTGCCGGACCGTCTGGTCAGAAATGGTTGCAATTGCACTTTGGGTGCGGTCAATGGCAGAGGCAGCGAATGCGAAAAAGCCGCCCGGTTTCTGAAGCCTCGGGTCCCCTCGGGCAGAGTTGACGGGCGATTGCTGGGGTCGGGATCGTGTGAGCACGACGGAGTCTGGGGCAGGCTCGAACGGCGAGGATGATGAAAGAGGAGAAGAAGCAAGCGTCGTTGGAGTGCTGGCGGCGGTGCTGTTAGGACTGATGCTTGGAGGAGGGCGACGCGGATTGTCTTGGTTGCTGGGAGAGGACAGCAGCAGGTGTGGTGGTGGTGGTGCCGCTGGAGGTGGGCAGGTGAGGGAGGTCAGACTAGGGGAAGATGAGGTGGAAACAGGGTGTTGAGGTGAGGCAGAGTTGAAGTTGGAGGAATTATTGTTTGTGTGGGACAATGGATCGTGAAGATAGACTGGGCTTGGGCGGGCAGGAGATGATACGCCGGCAGCCATCTAACAAAGGCAGAAAGAAAGTTAGTAAGAGCGGGTTGGGCCTGGGTCTTGTCTTGTCTTGTCTTGGTGGTCCCGGCGTGGATGGAGCTGGGACTCGCTGGTGCTGGTGCTGGTGCTTGGGTAAGAGGGCAGAGAGAGACAGCGGACAGTACAGTACGAACGGACTCAGGTGGTAAGGATGATGAGAACAAGGCCGTGGGCAGGGTCAGGGCAGCGAGGATGATGGATGCCACAGATTGGGGGTCATTTGGCGGTGCCAGCCTGGGCCGTGAGCATCAACCACTTCTCGCGCTCTGCACCCGGTGGTTCCTGTGTGGTTCCTTGTGGCTCCTCTTGTCTGGTCTGTCCGACTGGTGCTCGACGCTGGGTTGTTGATTGAGTGACGAGAAGGGGTGGGAGGAAAAGAGGAACCATTCGAATCGACCGAGAGGCTCACTTTGCAGCTCCATCGGCAAGGTGGGAACCGGCCAAGGAACGGGCCAGGCGAGAGGGAGAGAGCGAGCGACTTGGGAAAAGAACGTACCTATGCTACTACCGCACGGCAACTGCACTGTGCTGAGAGCCGTGCTGTGCTGCAAGTGCTGTGGGCTACGGGCCACTATCCCAGGCCGATAAAAGAATAAAAAGAAATCGAACCACAGGGACAGCTGGACACAACAGGGTACGCACAGCCAGGCCAGGCCAAACAGACTGGGGGAAGGGGAGATGTGGAATTGAACGGTGAAGAAGCGGGTGGTGGTGGTAGTGATGACTGGAATAAACGGGCGTGGAATGATGAGACTGACTGAACCAGGGGCGACGGAGCAGAAGCAACAACGCGAGGGGGGGGGGGGGTTGTTGTGGCGGGAATGGCAAAGCATGCAGTTTACGCACCCAAGGTCTTGGTCCCTCTCAAGATTGTCGAATGCCAGGTAATTAAACCGAAAGCAGCATCAGGCGGATGGGGACGGGATGGCAGACTGGACTGGGCTGGGCTGGAAGCTGATGTGAGTTCGAGGTTGGCGTACGGTAGCAATGGCTGAGTAGTAGTAATTGAAGATTGGAGCGACAATTCGCAGACAGGAAATGACAAGTGACGAACGAGTCCACGGGTGGCGGAGGGGGGGGGTTGGTGATGGGTGACGAGGCGACCACGCGAGAACAGGCGGAGAGAAAGAGAGAGGGTCTCACACACGATCACAACACCATGCCATGCCCATGCTCTCAAATGCAGAGCAAAAAGAAGCAAGCAAGCAAGCAGCAGCAGCATGCGATCAAGAGCGACCACCGTAGCAGACAAGAGACGGTGGGCCGCGGGGTTGGGTACACTGCGCTACGTATCTACGTGCTGTGCGTACAGTATGGGGAATAAAAATTGGCGCGACAGGGGAGACTCCCGGGAGCCATGTGCTAGAAGCTGCGGAGGATGGGCAATGTGATGGAAGGGGGGGTGGGTTTGCTGATGGTGTGGGCGAGAGAAAAATAAAAACGCGAGCTGCCGGTCCCACCCAAAGGCCACCCAAGGCCGCCCAAGGGAGGGCAGAAAAAAAGGAGGACCAGGACATGGGCGTCATTGCATCAGGGCGCCGCATCGCATGGCACATGGGGCCATTCGGCGGGGTCTTCTGGTACTGTACAGGTTGTACAGTGTCACACATACCGTCCGTACTCGCACCAGGGACAGCTGCGACATCTAAAAAAGTACGACAAAGTTGTAAGACCTGCAGTTCTTTTGCTCAGCAAGAAAGTGAGAGGGGGGGAAGGGGGGCGAGAAACAGAAACTCCCCCCCCCAAAATTGTCACCCTCCTAAACCCGTTCGGGCCAGCAGGGTCACTACCGCCCAGGCAACCCCCCGGCTAGGCTCCTACAGAAGTACAAGATCGGCCCTCGGCACAGCTCTTTTTGCTAATGCTTGCAGGACGTCAACCAGATAGATCCAGGCAGAGGCATGGGAGGCAAAAAGGCAGGCAGCGGACCAGGAAGTCTGCCCTACGGTACAGGCCAGGCTCAGTAAAGACGAACCGGCGATGAAACAGATTCCACGGAACAACAACACGGTGTTGGTCGCTTGCATGATTGACTGACTGACTGACTGGCTGGCTGATTGGTTGATCTTTGATCAATGAATGATGGGTGAATGAACGAACGGCCAAGCTCCTTGTGACAAAGGGCCCCCCGCGTATCCGTCAGTACGCATTGGGCCACGACCGGCCATGACCGGCCACGACATGGCCCAGATTGGAAACCAAGCCATCCATCACCAGCTCCGGGTTCGAACGCCTTCGGAGGACAGCGGAAGGCGGAGTAACGAGATCCCCCAACCCACGAGAGCTGTGGCACCCAAGCTACCTTGTCCATCCATCCCTAGGGTCCATCCTCCCCTCGGGTCCCGATCAAGGAAAGAACCTGAGACATCCAGCACAGCAAAGACGCCTCGCCGCAAACAGAACAGAAACACGGCCTCTTCCAAATCGTTATTTTTATCGGCATCCAAGATGAACACGTCTCAAACCAGCCAGTCCATTGGACCGCGAATGTGTTCAGCTCCCCAGGCCGAGGGGGCGGCGACCCGTCAACCCGGGCTTGTTGGCCCGGTTTCCCTGCATCCCGTCCACAGCTGCAAAAAAACCACACCTGGTGCAACTGCCAGCTGCTGCAGTTGTTGCAGCTTGCTGACGGTGCGGCCAACACCACCAACAACAACAACAGGCGAGCCATCTCCCCGCTCCCCCTACCACCCAGCCCCTTGGCTCTGAGACCACGTGGGATTCTCGTTGGTGGGCTGGAAAAAAAATTAAGGGAAGAGAAGAGCCAACTGGTCGAGATGTGTCTGTGCAAGCACATCACATCGTAGGGCGGGACGAGGTTCATTGGAGCACGCATGCTCCCGAAACGCCCTCACCTGCCTTTGCCACATGGGGCCCATGATCAGTGCCCTTCGTGCCTCGCCGATCAGCACAGCCCAGAAGAAGACCAAGATCAGCGGCCACCATTTTCGCATATGTCAACAACACAACGCAGTTCCGCCCTGCGCGGTCCCTTTGGTCAGCAGCCCCCCCCCCTCTCCGGCCAACGGAGCATTGCATTTGGGGGCCGGGGAGGCGAAAGCCACGCGAGACGGGTTGCATTTCCCATCTGGATGCAGGCTCCCTGCAAGAGTATGTATGACGAAAGAAGAAAAAACGGCGCGCGCAGATCTTCGTGAACAAAGCCCGGACGACCACTCTTTTGCTCACATCTCGGGGAGCTTCTGAAACAGGCGTCTGAATGCCTGTGTTTGTTCAATTGCCGGCAACAACACCAGAGTTAACAACACATTATTGCTATGCCCGGGCAGGCCTGGCCAGGCCACTTGGCCAGACAGGCGACAGGGCAGGCTGGCGCAAAAAGTGTACAAACGACACGCCGGACCTGGTGCACGGCAGCAAGGCGTACAGAGGGGGGGTGGGCATCCTGCCGGGTGTGCCATGTGTTTGCCGGTTGCGCGCTTCGCCAATGGCACGATGCGGGACGTGGTTTTGGTGAAGGGGGGTTGGAAAAGCCGTCCCCCCTGTGCAAGAAAAACCACAGTATGCGTGTGTGTGTGTGTGTGCTTGTCCGCATGTCCAGGGTCTGGGGGGTTGTCACCTTTCTCTTTTGGATGGGTGTGGTGGGTAGGTGGCAGCACGACAGGGTCGGCAGGATCTGCACATGGCCTCAGGGATCTCTTCCACGAGGCATGCCGCGACACGGTTTTGCTTGTGCGAGCTCGTTGGCCTTGAGGGCCTAGCCCCTGCAGCTGCAGCGGCAACGAGGCTGCTGCTACTGTGCGTGGTGGGAGAAACGTTTCGTCTCCTTTTTATTTTTTTTTGTATCTTTCTTTCTTTTCCTTTTTCATTTCTCCTTGCTTCTTCCCGCCGTCTTTGTTGCGGCTGTCGCTGCCGCCCCAATCGTCGTCCATCCGAACTCCGTCCTGTGCGCCGCCCGTCTCATCCCCTTTTTTTTTCCTCCGGTTTCAGCAAAACGCTCCAACACATGGCCCTGGCTTGGCGTGGCGCCTTCGCATGACGCTGCCCCACCTCCTGTCCTCAAGTCATGTTAGTTGCCTGCTGTCATGGCTTACTGACTCCCCTAACGCGGTGCGCCGCCCCGGCAAACATCGTTGCCTCGGGCAGACATCTTGGTCCCGTCCAAGATGATACTTGCTGCCCGGCGCGCGGATGACAATCGAGGAGTCGCAGCCGGATCTCGGGCATAGTTTACTGCCTGAATAATGCAGCTTGTCCCCGTGATACCGTAATCTGCTGAGCCCGATGTTCGGTATTTCCTTGATTCAAATCCTCGGCTTAGTCACGAACCGGTCAGCTCCGGTATGCACAGCTATTTCTTACATGCCCAGACAGTGGGATGGGAAATGACAAGGTGGCGGTTCTATTTTTTCCCTGTGAGGCGTGCACGGCGGCTGTTGGAAAATTACAGAGCACGCAGCACGTAACAGTATCTGCTGTAGTAGGCCTTTTTTTCTTCTTTCTTGCCCCATGGCAATCTAGCCGGAACTGGATCGATCCTTGGAGCGGTGTGCCATTGAGTGCAAGTACCGCGACGGAGATGGGAATAAAAGGGCTCCCGTTATGTCCGGCCAAATACCAAAACGCTGGTACGTCTGGAGCCTGCCCTGCAAACGAGGGAGACACTGGCATTGGGCTGCGGAAAACTGCTCCGTATGAGTGTTCACTGTAGAGCTAGTCTACAGTGGCAACCGGCTCGGCAGCATCTTGGACGCCGCGCGCCAAAGAGGCGCGTGCTGCACGGTGCGTGGATGCCAGCCGCAAGCGGCCACACAGGCCCTGACTGCACTTTTCCTCCCAGGGTATGTTTCCCCTTGACATTGGGTCCATTGGTCCCTGAAAACCATTTCATCAGAGGACGGCAGATGCGAACCTGGAGTGACACAAGACCAGCAGCAGCCAGCGGAAAACCACGTGTGGATGCGCACCTGTCCGCCGATCAGCGGCAGGTTCACCAAAGAGCCGCAGTAGCGGTGAACCCGTTGGCATCGTCCCTGCATGGGCCGTCCGGCCCAGACCAGCCAGCAAATCAGCCCAGCCGTCAGGTCTATTCTGTGCGCACAACCAGGCGGCAGAACGCTCGAACGCACGCTCGAACGAACGAACGCCTGTCCCAGGGGAGCGGAATTCGGCGAAAGCGTTCTGGAATCCCTGGGGGACATTAGACGCTGTTCCTTGCATCGGGTAAGGCAAGGCAGGGCAAGGCGATCTCCCATCTCCTCATCACCCATCAATCTGCTTTTCCCGTCCGTCGCCTTGACCGACAAAACCCACAAGCAGCAGCAGGAGTTGACCGAGACACCGCGCTCCAGCAGCAGCAGCAGCAGCAGCAACGCGTAGTGCCTGGCGCGGAGGGCGCGCCCGCACTGTGGCCTCTTGTGGGCTCCATGGCCACATGTTCATGGACAGGGGGAGGGGGGTTTTTGGCCGTGTCTAGGCATGTGGCACCGTGTCAAAATCTCAACGCGGCACACGCGAAAAGACCCGCTCTCCAGCCACCTCGAAGCGCCCAAACCGGAACCTGCTGCTCACGTCACGTGTGGTGTATGAGGCAAACATCAGGTGCTAGGCCGCCTTCGACCATCATCCCCCCCCTCCCATCTCCTGACATGGAATGAAGCTCCAGTGAATGTTCCAAGGCCCCTTCTAGAAGGCGTCTGGAAGGCTTCTTCAAGAAACTGGGGCCAGGGACACATGGGACACGAACACCCGACCGTCGTTCGCACCGGCCAGCCGTGGGTCCTCTGCGTCGGATTTTCTGGAGTGATTTGCGAACTTGAGATGACGCAAGTCCGGGGCCCGCGCTGACTCGCCTTAGACAGGTCCTGGTGACGCCGGGCGATGATGTGGCAGGCCACCCCGGATCCTTGAGGGTATAGGACGCGTGTCTTTCGTTTCTAATTTTCGTGTTTTTTGGTTATCCGGCTTTGAAAAATCACCATGCGCGCAGTATCCAGGGCTCGCTAGGAAAGTTTATGTCTTGGATGGTTGCAGAGTGTACCGGGCTTCATCTGCCCAAAGACAGGTAAAAGCCGGACCCTGCGGAAACAAGGTGTGGCACAGAAGTGGTACGCCTAATAGTGCGTCGTTCGTATTGTTACGGTACGCGTACATCTGACACAACTAGGAGATTTATTAGACTTGACACGGTTGTGCTTAGGCAGATAATCTACCATGTGTCGATGCTACCTTTGCCCCCCCCCCCCGGCCGAGATCCTTCTCGATTCGCGCATGTCACGTTCTGCACGGCGGAGACAGAAGGCGAGAGCCCTACGACTGACAGCCGACTTTGTACATGGATCTGGGATATTCGACCGATCTGATGGTAGCGTCAAGCACAACTTGGCTCCTTCATATCTTCCCCATATGGCGATATTATTAGCTCTGCCCAGTTAAGGTTTTCGCGTGCCAGCCCTGTGGGCTCGGTGGTGCCATGTCTCCTCCGTGCCAGGGCCTGGTCCGGTGTGTTGTACACTACACCAGTACGACGAGATTTGCAGGAGCATCGGGCACGAGCAGGGTCAGGAAACGAAGGAGCCGGCGAAACTGACGACATATCGCGTACGCGCATGGTTGCCCGTCCGGCTGCGTAGGGCCGAGGACCAAGCTGTCATCAGATTGTCACGGTGAGATACCCCGAATCTGCGTTGCAACCCGGGGACCCACAGTCGGCGACCCCGTGTTGTTGAAAACAAGGGACCGTTCGTGTAGGTATCACGCCCTGGTAAACTAGTAGCCTGGGTTGGGTAATCTGTTGTATTTTCACTACCAAGTAAAAGACCATCATGGATATGGTATATTTCTGTGTTTGCCATCTTCCAGGACCAAATTACCTGTTATACTGTAGCAGCGGGGCAGACACTGTGCATCCCACATTGTGTACACTAAATCTGGAAACACCAGGGAAACGCTTGTCCATCTGTATGTAGCATCCAACTCAAAATCAGATTCACAGCCCCAGGCATTGTCTGGCCTTTGATCGTCCAGGTTGTGGGCGTGGGAAATTGAGCGCAACTGAATTCTCAGCCCTCACATGAATGAACAGGATCATGTTTCACCCTCTACCTAGGTAGTCCAGTTTGACACTGCATCAAGCCAGGGGAGGGGCCTGTTCACGCCGGAGGTAATGTCTGCCACAGCAGCCTCTGGCGTGCAACCTACACAGTAGCGGAACCCATACTGTCATCTCAATCTCCTTTTCCCACGTGGGTTTTTAAGTCCCGAGAGACCCGTGAGCGAACCCACTAATAGTGACATCGATCTGATCCTGATGCTAATTCTGAATCCTGTACGGGACCGCCCTTTGTTGGAGGGTGTGTTCGCCTGCCCCTGCTGCCGCGTGTGGCAGACGAGATCTGTGACAGTCAAGTTCGACGCCGCACAAGTGCATGCAATCTCCCAAGCCTACCAGGCATACAGACAGACAGACAGACAGACATGTACAGTACAGACGGACAAAGACAGAGCCCGGAGCAGACATTGAGGCCGATCTCGCTCCTTGCTAGATACAGCCACCTACTCATCACTGGCTTAAAGGATGCGTATTACCTAGGTATGTATTGCAGGGCTGACAGCGCGTCCGGCCATTACACATTTTTAGCCGGCATCAAAACAGCCTAGCAAGGCATCTAATCATACTGTGATACTGTACAGCTGTACAACCGTGTGCAGTGCACTGGAGCTTCCGGCCCACCGCCTCTGCCAAGATTGAACCTTGAATCTGACGGGCATCCACTCAAGAGATGAACACGCCCTCAGGCTTCAGCTGAAAGACCCCGGGCGCCGGCAGCCTGCTGGGGCCATCGGTCACGACAGCTTCAAACAGCCAGAAGCAACGTCAACCTCACGAGGCTGTCGTTCATCGGCGCAAGGGGGGAGAGACGATCTGGCAAGAGTGAGGCGACAGAGCCCCGGAAATGACGCCCACGCGGACCATGCGGAGAAGAAAAGGACCACGCCACACACACACACACCCTGCTTCAACCCCCTTCAGATACACGGGCTGTTCGAAATAGACAACCGAGACCGACGGCCAACACACCGACGCCGCTGCCGGATTCCAGCCAGCCACAGCTCGGGGGTTCCAAAGGCGCGTCAGTGCGGAGCTCGCAGCGTGATATACGATGGCCGAAACGGGATCGACACGTGTTCCTCGAAGGATCAATACCCTTTTCGCATCAAATCTCGACCACAAGGGCGGACGGCGTGTTCCGCACCTCTCAGCCGCGCCCTCCACCCCAAAATCGTTCTCGCACTCGCGAAGCAACGGTACGCAGTACACAGTACGGCAGTGCCGGCCAGGGTGAGAAAGGTACTGTGCAGAGCTAGTGCTGACAGCAATTAAGATACCTTTTTGGCCTCCTTCCCCCCCCCTTTCTCCCCCCTTCTCCGCTTCTATCAAAATGCACCACCCCCCTCTGCTACACTACAGCACAAGCGGTAGGCTGCAGGCTGGTCTGGCTTGTACTGTGGCAGATCTGCCCTCTTCGGATTGCCTACCCAATCTCCACTGACTCGGGGAAAAAAAGAAAGAAGGAGGAGGGCAGCACGAGGAACGTGCGCGAAGGAAGCATGGCAAAGTGGGGCTGCCACGTGGTAGATTCGAGGCCACGTTCCTCTGTTTCACTTTCACTTCTTTTCCCTCCTCTTTTTCCTTCTGCCTGCCAACACTTGTGTTCTACTCTGCCCGCTACTGCGCATTAGTTGGGAGCCTGGCACCGCCTGGCCTCGCCCTTCCGCGTTCGTGGCTGGGCGCCGGTGACTTGGCGGTGGACAAAGTCTGGCATCTCACGTGGCAATAGCACTCGGCCAAGCTCCCGTGTCGTCCGGGCCTCCGTCCTTCTCCCTATTAATGACTGCGCACTACTGGTACTATATGCATGTAGTGTGGTGTAGTGTAGGGGGGAAGAGTAATCAAACACCTGCGCGCGGGACTTCGTATCTGTAGGATCGTGGACTTGAGCCCTGCTCTTCTGGGGACACTGTCACATTCGACGGCGCGCTGATAGTCGCGAGCCGATCAAATCCCGGAACGCCGGACCACTGCCCATGTCTCCCGTGCGACCAGCTCACTGGCCCCAGGCGGCAAGGGCATGAACCCATATCGTGATAATATGCTGTGCTGTATCGCCCGGGGTTGCTGCGAATCAGACGTGCATATCTTGAGCTATAAAGCCTGCTAGCTGTCTTTGACACTCGCTGTTTTAGCCTGGAATGCTGAATGCCTGAAAAAAATGCTCTGGGAAGGGGGAAAGGCTCGGGGAGATCTGGCGTCGCGCATTTCTCACCTTCACCTGGTCTTTGACGGCATGGCCCACAGGGTTTGGCCTGGTCCCGGGTAACGCCACGGGCGAAACTACTATCACCGCGGGGTCAGTCCGCACGTGGGACGCCGAGTCACCTCGCCACGGACCACGGTGGCCAAAAGGGAGTGAGTGGTGTTGAACTGACCCTACCCCCTCTCTCCTCAGACGGGGTGCAGCAGAAAACAATCGTGCTGACATGAGCCCCCCGGGTATGGCGGATGGGACGGTCCAGACGGATGCCGACTCTCCGTCACTTTCCCAGAACGCATGCGTTGCGTTTACCTGCAGTTGCATGCAGGCAGGCAGGCAGGCAGGTGGGCCTGCCCGGGTCTGCCACGCCGCCTGCCTACCTGCCGACAGCAGCATCCTAATGCACAAGGAACACACACGCCGGGGCAGAACGGGAAAAACGCCTCGCCAGTATTGCTTATGCAGATCCCTCTCACCGCACATGGTTTGATGTGGCACACACCAGCATATGCTGCATCGGACGCGTCGCAGCAGGATTGGCAGGACGGTTGCATATCGTGGAACGGACCCGCGAGTGCAGCATCCCCTCTCCACCTCCCCCCTCCCTTCCAGTGGATTGGACCAGACGGGACCAACATCAATCCACCAACAGAAGATGGAACAGGGCACTTCAGTCATTGCTGCCTCGCCCAGACGAGCGGGCCGCATGAGAAATCTGGTCGGTCCGGAAATAATGAGTAGGGACCCTGGGGGGTGTCAATCTCAGATGGTCTCGGAACCCACCAGCCGATCGCCAAAGCATATCTATACAACTCCTCCTGCAGCCTTGCGGCCCTCCTCATTCGTGATAATCCCACATGGCTCGCATGGTCTACGGTAGCAGTCCAGCCCACCCCTCCCCCTCCCCCCCCCGTCCTCCTCTTTCCGCTCCTCCCTTATGTGTGTGCGTGCACATACACATACGCCCTCCATCCCAGTCCCAACCAGGCAAAAAAACACATACTACCGCTACCCACGGCTTGCCGCTTTTGGACCTCCCGCTCCCGGGTGCTGGTCGCTGGCTGCAACATGCAAGAAGAGAGAGAAGATGCAGCGCACCAGCCTCCCGAGACCTGGGTGCTCCACAGGCCGAGAGATGATGTCTCTGCTGCCTCCCCTCTATTATTAATTGCAGCCTGGGCACAGCAACACACACCCTATGCGTGTAATCCCAGCTGCAGCATGCTCGCCGGCACACATCCGCGAGCCGGTCTGTGGACGCGAGGTCGCACGGCAGGCGCAGGCTTTTTTTTCTTGTCCTGGGGGCAGAGCAGGGCAGGGCAGGCGAGGCGGTTGGTTCACTCACTCTCCATGCTGTGCGCCTGTGCCCGGTGCGAGGGGGTGAACGAGAGGTCGTGCGATGTGATCTGGCCGCGGGCCCTGGTGGTGGTGGTGGGCAGCAACAGGGTTTCCCAAAACAGTGTCGCAGGCCAATATCAAAAACGTGGGCAGCCTACCGTGTCGTCCTTGCACATGTGCTGCGTGTCACGGTCACACCCGTTTACCGAACGCGTAATAACCGTTCTTGTGGGATCTGTGTGCATGTGTGCGTGTGTGTGTGTGTGTGTATGTCTGTTTGCAGCAGCTGGGGCCAGTCCTGGTGGTTGGTGCCTCCAGATCCGTGTGCCCGCCTTGTGCCAGTTGCCATGAGTGGTAAATGCTCGCTGCTGCGTGGTGGGAAAGGCTGTGAGCGAGGCTGACGTCGCAAGAGCGTCGCCCGGCTAGTTAGCGAGCATAAGCCCAAAGAGACCGGTTGGGTGGTCGTCTAGGCCCGGGCTGGTCCTGAGCTCGGCTATGCTCCCGTAGTTTTTTTGCTGGGGCCTGTAGCCGTGCGTGTGTGTGTGTGTGTGTTGGACTCGGACTTGGAGACGTTGCATTCGGCCTGACGCTCTACACTAGGTGGATCTCGCGACGCCAACGCACAGACCCCTGCGGTGGTAGTTGTTTGCCCGCACTGCAAAATCATCATCGCATAGGGCCCAATTCTTGCCAATGGTCTGGACAACGATGGCCTTGACCTCTTTTGCTTAGCCGAGGATCGCATTAACTGTGCACATGACAAGGGGCTCCGTTTTCCAAGATGGCCGGCCTTAGTCATGCTTCAGTAGGCGGCTGCTGAGAGCCGCGAGTCAGGCGGCGACGCGCCCTCATCCGACGTCTTGGCGCTGCTGCAACTTTCTCGCTCGGCCCAGGTTGTTCGGCTAGACGAGGGTCTACCGTTCTGACACTAACGCCGAAGCAGTCGGGCACGGCGTCTCGACCGTCAAAGTTTGACTGACATCATGGGGTTCCCTTGATCGTTCTGAGGCCCGGCCGGCCTGCGGGTTTCCGCGGACGGGGCTGGCCGAACCAGCAGCTTGGCCACGTCGGTGCCAGATCAGATCGCACACGACAGGACAGTAGATACTGACTGTACCCAACGGCCAGCCGGTGTCGACGAGGCCGGGCAGGCCTCTGGGAGAAGCACGAGGTGTCCCCACCGTGGCATATACTGGCGCCGTTCCGTGGTACAGAGTCAATACGGTGCACGCTTTCGGCCACCGTCCGAGCAAGCAATTAGCGCATCTATATCCGCTTCAGCAAAAGCTGAGACCAGAGCCCCGAAGTCTTTGCCAATATATGATGCCAGGTGGGATATCGTATGAGCAGACTCTCTTATAAGTGGGACAAATCCACGTCCAAAGGGGGGCAGTGGCTTGCGGCGACCAGGAGCCGGCCTCGAGGGGTGGCACGGCAGAACGCAGCTCTATAGCGACTGGCCGTGGGCGATATTTGCTTCTTCCCTACAGTGCTCTCAAAAACCAGGACAGTGCGTGGAGACACAGGCTTGAGGGTCGGCCATGGATGGACTTTTGAGTAAAAGCTGATGCAGCAGCCACTGTCCTGTCCATTTCGCGTGGATGGCCCGTCTTGCTAGAGCCTGTCTGGTCCAACTTGTGGGGCAGTCCCAGCCCAGCATCATTGCCTGGGTTCACGAAGGTTTCCGGCAGACAACGATCTGACTTGGGTGGGATGAGCCCGATTCGAAGACCAAGATTTCAACCCCGACGCTTACGAAGCCCCCGGAGCCTATTAACAGGACATCAACCCGTGTGGGAATGTCTGCCGCCCATGTGCGAAGTGCCGACGCTGGAGGGCCACAAGCTTTGGAGGGGGCGCGCCTATGTCAAGTGACTGGGGACAAGATGCTGCGCTTCGTCCGCCTTCTCCTCACGGGACAAGGTAGTCAAGGCCTGTCTACCGAGTATAGCTTCAGCTTCGCCGTCTCACCTTGGCCATCGTCCCATCTTTCCCTCGCTCTGGCATCTCCGGGGGGGCGGCGGGTAACACATTGGGCCACCGTCGGGCACCTACCAAGCCTTGTATCGCACTCCCTCCACATTCCGCTTTGGGCACTTACACGCCCACAGACAGCCTTCCATTACAAGGCTTTGCTCGGTTGCAAGGCTTCGAGACCAGGGACTGGGCCCGCCTTGTGGGAAGCCATATACTACTGCTTGCCGGGATCCTGACTTGCCTCTAGTGATTCGAGCTGCAAGGCGGCCTGATCAGCAATTCGGTGTGAGGCAAGAGGAGCATCAAGCAGGGTTTGCTACATCATACGCACAGCTGATGGGGGGGCGAGCTTGATGAACACGAAACAAGTTATGCCACCGACGACCAGGATCTCCGCTCTCCAACGGCACCCAAGGCCATGCGTACGCCCGTCGCTTCCGCCTCACACAAGGCTCTGGCAGCCTTATCGGGATACCTACTAGACCTTGCCGGTTCAGAGCGCCCGATGACGCGGGCAACAAAAGCGTGATTCCATAATCGAGTCCAAGCCTCAACCACGCCAGCGGTCAAGCTGGATATATATGTTCACGATGAGCGACCGCTACGGCCCAGGCAGCACCCGGCGCAACCCGAGGAAAAAGTCTCGGTACGAGTCCAGCTCAGATGACGGCCATTCAGCGATCTACTCTGAAAAGGGCGGCGACAGCGACAGCGGCGGGAGCTACGTCCCAGCCAGCACGGCCTCGTCGCGGCGGCGTTCCAGCTCCCGCTCCCAACATCATCACCACCACCACGACCATTCGCGTCCCTCGCACCGCAGCCACTCCCAGCGGAACCACCAGCGGTCCCACCGGCACAGCCACCACCACCGCCGCCAAAAGCTGCTGGGCCCGGCCGAGGATGGCGAGAAGCCTCCCGACAGCATGGCCCTGGCGGTCCGCGAGGACTACCAGGTGCAGACGGTCCCGCGCGCACATCACGCCGACGACTCGGATGACGACTCGGAGGAGGTCTACGACCACCGGCCCAAGCCCGTCTCGCACCGCAGCCACAGCCACGTGGGCGTTAGTGGCGGCGGCCGCGGAGGGGCGCGAGGCCCGCACGCCAGCGACGCGGAGAAGGGATTCTTCATGGCTGCTGCCGCGCTGGCGGTCTCGTTGATCATATGCTGCGGTGACGCGGACAATGATTAAGGAAAAGGGGGGGGGGGGCTCAGAGGAAATCAGGCAGGTGCCGTGTCCGATCCAAAGGGGCGAGGGTGTTGGTGCTCCCCCAGGGGGAGGGGGTCCCGGCCGTGTGGGTTAGAGAGAACTACCTACACGCACTCCGGTGACCCTGTGCGTACTGCTTATGCGAGGTGGTGCAGATATCTCCCGCCCGGAACAGCGACCCCTACCCTCCGCTCGGGAGAGCTTCTTCCCGCGCGCTCAAGTTCCTCAGGCAGATGGGGCATGAGTGGCCGTAGCCTGTGGAGCGTAGCTGCGCCCAGGTTTCTCCCATTCGCAAGGGATCCGTTCTGCCCCTTGATAGTCTTCTCAGCCCCTTGGTCTTCCATGCGCGCGACCATTGCGAGGTGGGGATACTGGGCAACGCCCCTTGGCCCCTTTGCGATGCCGTATATACGAGACCGATGGCCGACCTTGCGCGAGGCCGCTTGTTGTGGGCGCCACGGCCGGGGGCTAGGGAGTGTGGGGGCGAAGCTGAACATCCCTTATAACTTTTGTGTGTGGAGCGGCGGGGAGTGATCTTTTATCTCTGCTCGGATTGTCAGCGAAGTATACAGGGCCTGATTCAGGCAGATGGAGTGCGAGGTATGTACGATGGGGGCCATGTGGCATGCCACGTGGGATTCGCACAGGGGAGTGTTGGCGACTGAGCAGCCAGTGATGTTTAGACGGCCGTGGGCTACATTTGTGGAGGGGGGGGAATGACGAGGGCGACGCCTATCACGCCAGAGATGGTGAGATGTTTGTGTGTTCAATGCCTCTGGCTGCCACCTCACCTCAGCAGCAGCCTGTGGGATGTTTGATTCTGTATTATCCCCATCGCCGAACTACTCGCATGGCGACTATTTCGAAATTGCATTGCACGACACAAGTGCCACCAGTCTCGCTGTCTGCGATGAAGCTAAGGATACATCCTAACCTTGCAGATACTCGTGGAACTTTGTATGCCTGTGCCTCGAGAGTGGTCATCCATACCTGGCTTAGGACAGTGTATCTATCCGGCTTACGCTTCAGAAAGAAATGGACTTGGTGTTCTCGTTGTTCTCACCAGGCCACACGCGTCACGTCATCAAGTCCCAATATTCACACAGGGAGAGGATCCGCATTTTACCACATAACTCTAATCTCACGCATATCATATACATGCATAGTCTACACCCATACCATCGGCGGGCGCTCCCCACAGTGTATGCCGGGCAGAGCAGCACGCGGTTGGGACGCATCAAGCCTCAAGCCCTTCCCACGGTACCCGCTTCGGGACGTGGTGGGCGCTCACGGCAGCAGCCTTTGGGCCGGGAGTTTGTCGTTGTAGTGTACATGCTGTAGTAGCCCGTCGCTGCTACGACTCAGGCGCCCCCTGCGGGTCTTGGTTCGCGGCCCAAAATTGACACACGGAAATCCCCGGTCCCCCTTCTCTGTACATAGTAAAAGCTCCCGCCCAAATCTCGCTGCCTGGCGGCGGTACACAGTGAACAAAGTAGCGAACTCATGGGGGATGGGAAGGGGGGCCAAAGAGAGAGAGAGAAAAAACGATCGTGACTCGCCGCCCGCCTGGGGAGGGGGTGAGGATAGATAGGGCTGGCTGGGGACGGTGGTAGGGGGCATGGGGGCCAGCGGCCAAAGGGAAATGACGATGGCCGCTGATGCGCGCAAGGAAGTGAGCGAGAGTGGCCCACGACGTCAAAGCGGCGGTGTCGTAAGGGCGCAAGACAGTGTACGGGGACCCAATTCTTCTCGAGCTGCGCGCGTGTGTGTGCTCCCCCAGGGAATTACCGAGCTGAGCGTTCGCTTCCCTTATCCGGAGGTTTTGCTGAGCTGGCACGGTGTTCGGCGGTGTGTAGGGGTAGACCACACTGACGGCCTGATGTCTCGATCCCTTGTCTCTCGCCGGCCATGAGGCGCTTCCTCCCGAGTTTCAATTGGCATACTTCACTGCTATGACGTAGGAAACTAAATATATCAGGAAAATATCGGGACATCTGCCGGTATGGTTGTATTGTTTGATACCTAAAGGTATCCACATGTGGCCCTGGTCCTAGGATGAGTCCAGGTCGAGATCTTTCAGGGGAGAGTCACGGAACGGTGTGGCTTGAGGGTGATCAAGCCACATAGAGTGGGAACAAACCAGAGAAAATCGGTGAGGCGCGAACGCAGGGCTGGGCGGAGGTAAGTATGACTGGTTGATGTTACAATTCCTTACACCACCTAGAGAGTATCGCATTCAGCTTGACAGCAGTGGGAATCTCCTCCAGAGTCACGTCGACCTTGCACATCCGGCCGCCCATGCCCGTTGGCAGGAGCAATCCTAGTGATACAAGCCGCTCCCAACATATCTCGGCGACGCCTCGCCCCCAGACACGTACTCCTCCCCCGAGCGCCAACATGCCTGAGGTGGCACTCTGTAGCCGCTGCCTTCCTATCAACGTCGTGTACTCGTCGTATGCCATTGCGAAGTTTACGGTGTCCGTGTGAGCAACAATATCGAGACGAGCCGCGGATATGAGGAGGGACAAGTCAAGATCTGAGAGGGACTCCAGGAGATAGAGCTTGGAGTCGGGCGGGTCGACAGACGGGCCGAACTCAGGCTTGAATCGCATGGACAGATTTGACGGCGTGAGTGACGCCACAGGGAGCACACAGCCATTGAGGAAGGCCGGCACAGACTTGGTGCTGTAGTAGTGGTACTCGAGAAGATCCTTGAGCGTCTGGTCCTTGTAGAGTGCCTCGATCTTTTTCGTCCAGTATTCCTGAAATTTAGTGAAGCCCTGCAGGGTCACCGGAAGTCCTTCTGCCCTGGCATCCTCGTCCTCAACCGTGAGGCCCTGTTTGCACACCGCCCAGTATGATGACAGCGTCTTTGACAGTGAAAGATAAACGTAACGATGGCTGAATCGACTCTTGACGCGCTTCTCGAGGCTCTCCACCACATCAATCCTGTTGGTGAGGCCCAATACAGCAATGGGTGCCTTCCTTGCTTGGGCTATGTCAAAAAGGTTGTAGAGCAGTGTCTGACGTGCGTGGGTAGCGAAGAGGTCGAACTCGTCGATGATGAAGACCACCGATTTCGAGGTGACCCCTTCGTGAGATTCTGCAATCTCCGAAGGATGAGACAATAATGCGAGCAGCGATGCTAGCGTGTCTGCGTAGTTGTTTGTTTTGCCGATGAGGTCGTCCTCGACTTCCATCTCCTTGCCCAGCTGCCGCCATATGTCTTTCAGCGCCAGCTTGTCGTCCGTGTGGATGAAACCATTGAGCCGCACGACGTGGAACTGATCGCGATGCTCTAGGCCAATATCGGACAGGACCGACTCGACCATCGTCGTTTTGCCACATCCTCTAGCGCCGATGACGAGCATCGAATTACCCTCACCCGCCAGCACGGTCTGCTGAACGAGCTGGAACGTCTTCTCGTATGCCTCGTCCTGGTCCCGCAGCCTCATTCGGCGTCTCCCGGTGCAGCGATCCAATAGAACGCGCTTCAGGGAACTCAGATGTTGCTCAAAATTGGGGATCTCGGGCGCAGCTTCAACAGTTGCTTCTGATATGCTCTGTTCCTTTGCCTTCAGCCCGTTTTCTGTCGTGCTGGAGGGGGCTTGGGAGCAGTCTTTGCACAGCCAGTCCCCTCGTGGAATCCTAGGCACACCATAGCACTTTTGATGTACAGCTAGATCACAGCCATCGCAAAACATTATCTGGTTCCCGGTCCTGGAGTCCGGCTTGTTGCAGAGTGCGCAGACCTCATCATCCTCAGCCTCGTCTGACTCCTCCACTGCTTCCTCGACTGGCTCATCATCGGGCTCCTTCCGCGCTTTCGTGGTGGCTTTGCGAATCGATTTGACCGGCTTCACTGATTTGTCCTCAAAGAAGACCTCTCCATGTTTGGGATTGTCAAATGCAACACTCTTGGGGGCCTGCTCACGATGCCTCCTGCTAGGAGTGAGGATACCTTTCAGCTTGGGCTGGGCTTTTGACGGAGTCCGAGCAGCTGGCGCTTCATCCGGATCATGAAAGTCATATACATCGTTCTTGTCCTTGCCCTTGCCATTCGGCTGATTTTCGTCACCATTTGGTGTGTCTCGCGATCTGGAGGCAGTTTGCCTGCCAGCGAGCCTAGGCTTCTTGGATGAGGCGTCGTTGTCGTCTTTCCGCGGGCGACCACGCTTCCTGCTAGGCACGGTTTTTGGTGGCATGGCCGAGTGTGAGGATATGTTCAATTAGGAAGACGACAGGCAAAGCCACATATAGCTTTGTGGGCCTCGTAGCCTGCGTCGAATACTCCAGGGTGGCTCAGGGAAACGAGATCCGTTGGGATGTGGAAGGGCAGAGTCCAATGGTTGAATTCGGCTGGTGCTGCTCAAAATCCCAAGGCAACGACAGAAGAATCAGGCACTCGAATGCTTTGGTTATGCGATCTTCAGTATGCTGCCCGAACCCAGTGTGCACGTTGGTAGTCAGTCTGCCCGCGCGTGTCGAATTGCCGCTGCGACGCGACTCAAGGGCGCGACTCGACCGGGAATAAATTGATTTTCAGCCACAGCGACGCAGTGTGGCGCAGTGGCCCCTGAACAATCAATTCGGTGTAAGCCCATACAAACATGAATTTCAGGCAAATCCGGATGACTTTTGAGAAACACCAAGTTACATCATATTTGTAGGAAGAAACTTTATTTCCAAATATCTATGGGCGAGCAGAAAAGGCACCTCGAGATTCTATTTCGCAGCACAGGAGAATTCAAAGCGCTTGCCCACTACTCTTTCACAACTTTGGCTGAGAATTTTCGTCCATGTTTGATAGCAAAACTGACCGTTGCCTAGTTTCACCTCAAACTCAAGCACTTTAGACTGGTAAGTAGGGCGGCTCAGAGCCTAGGAATTACGAGTGGCAGGTGAAGACGGGGACATGATCAAAGTCTCCAAGGCGTAACCAATTCCAGGTGCTTATATTCATGGACGACCTGCCAGCGGGTAAAATGGCCTGCCGGTCCAACAAGTCCAGACGAACAGTCTCCCCAGTCCCCAACATGGTAGAAGGCAAGGAATGCAATGCCCGCCTCAACTCCGCTACGCCATTCCCGAACTACTCATTTTCCGTGCCTAGAAATCTGGCAAATGCCAGATGTCATGCGGGTATTCATCCATCTTCGAAATTCAGATAGCTCCTCCGTCAGGATCAATCAATCTGCATCGTATCGTCTCCGTCAAAAGCCTGTCCCTGCGGTTCGATTGGCACACCTCTGCCACGACCTGCAACCAGCTCCCTCCTTATCTCAGGCCCGATAGCAGAGTGGCCGTGGGTGAGCAGCAAATCTAGTAGGGCCTGCAAGGTGATAAGTCAGTATTCAGTGGGGGGGGGAGGGGGGAAATCAAATGTTCATGCGGAATCGTGTTTTCGAATTGTTTTCAGGATGTTGGAAAGCGGCAGGGGACGAGATGCGCATTTTGGAAAAGATGCATCAAAGACAACGCTTCACGTACCTCTCGCTGGTCCTCATTGATATCATTCCGATATCTCTGCGCAAAACTCAGGAGGCATTGATGCCACAAAACCGGCAGTTGCCGCCCAATCTTGGCCTCCGATGGCCTCTCCATGGCCTCAGCCTCCTTGACAGCCGCAGGATCGACTGACCTAAATCGCAGGAAGAAGAACACCAGCGCGTCGATGACCTGGTATGGCAGGGCCAGCCCTTTGTCCAGCAGGACCTTGATGAAGACGTTTGTGGCGGCGGCGTTCTCACCATTAGAAGCTTGCTGGGCCGCCAAGTCGCAGAGCCCCTTCAGTCCTGCTGCAGAGTGTAGAATAGGAATGGAGACGCGGGCCATGACAGAGGACACAATGTGAGCCTCGCGCAAGGTGCATGCCCCCGAACCGACAAGGGGAAACAAGATACCCTTGAAGAAGGCGGATGGTTTGTATAAACTCTTCTTGAGGGAATTGTAGAGATGAACATTCCTGCAGCATCAGGCGTCAGCGATTGCCAACATTGTGCGAAACAATTAGAAAGTTTTGTGGTTTTATGGAGCAGGCAGGGCTTCCAACGCGGACTTACAGCTTCTTTGTTTCGTAGATCTCATCCCGCACTCGAGGAAGCACCACTATCTCAAGCCATCGCTGGACGACGGCTGGTTTCGCAGAGGCGAAGATTCGAGTCAATCCATAAATCGCATTCGGAGTCCAATTTTCAGGTTGCGCGACATCGACGATCCTCTCCCAGTCAGGCACCGTCGGCAGAATCTTCATAGGTTTCGGAAGGGGCCCGCTCTTCCAACGGCTCAGGATCATGCCACACCTACGAGAGTGTTAGTAAGAGGGCTTCTTGTGGTATTTTATAAAAGGGGCAAACGACGCACTTCGCGTAGACCTCAATGACTTTGGGGTGCAGATCCTCCTCGGGCAAGTCTTCCATGCCACCCATCTCCTCTTGGTTCCCTCCACCGGCTTCATACGCCTGGATTTTCTCCATGACCAAATCCGCCAGGTTCGTCCCTCCTTGCTGCTCCTCGCCATCGGCAGGTTTCCGGTCCCAGCCGTGCTTCAACAGCGGATCCTCGTCGGCCGTGAGGAACTTGTTGAACATGGCCAGGTCTTCGGGCGCGATCTCGGCTCCTTCGAGCTCGATCTCTTCCTCCTCTCCCCATGTTTCATCGTCGTCGAATCTGTTCTCGTCCTTGTCGTCTTCTTGCGCAAATCGCGAGTCAACGTCGAATGCGCTCTTTCGCGACTCCCCGGCAGGCTTGTTCTGATCATCGTCCTCGTCGGCGAGCTCTCGCCCTAGTTGGAGAATCCGTGCTGATTGTTTCGAGTTGACGAAGTGGTCCTCTTCCTTCTCTTCCTTCGTTTTCTTTGTTGTCTTCCCAGATCTCAGGATACCAGAGCCTCCGAGAATGTCGGCTTCAAGAGGGTTGTGGCGACGCCCCTGGCGCTCGCCCACAGGTGTCGTGGCTTTAGGCATTTTGGATAAACCGTTCTGTTGTGGCATAAGACTTTCGAACTCCGAATGGTGACATGAGATTCTCAGACCTTAGGAGCCACGGGAGTGGACATTGATCATAAGCACCTGGTAAAGAATTGGGCGAAATATGAGGAAAAAACTTGACCGACTTCCTTTCCTGATTGAGTTCTGCCACTATCCCCTTATCGATAACACTATCAAGCCGCCCCCACCAAGCTCACTCCAACCCACAGCAGAACCAAGCTTGGCCTTTTCCTGCCTGCCCCGCCATCACATGCAGCCTATCCCTTCCCTTCCAGCCAACTCCAAGGCTGTAAGTGGGCGATTTCTATTCAAAGCTTTTCTAGGTACACAAAAGAGAATTTCAACGCTCTACATTGCCTCAACATGCCCACAGAGCTTGAAGAGGTGTGTGTGACTCTCTGTGAATCCAGACATCAGAGCTAATTGCTCATACAGCTTGTCGGCTTCATTGCCAGCCCGAACCCGCAGATTAGGGCAGTCGCCGTAGAGAATCTCGTGGGGTACTCAACAGCGCAACCCTCAATATTCAAGATCAACCAACTGATTCCAGTCAAGAACCTCAAGGTTCTGATTCAGGATCGTCCAGTACGTGATATGCTCTGTAGACACCCCCCTGTTACTTTTTTGTACTGACGAGCTGCCAGCAAATCGCCCAACATGCCCTGACAATATTAGTAAACATCGCGGCGGATGCCGAGGTCCTCAGATTTTTGGCCTCAGACGACAAGTTCCTCGATGTCATTTTCTCACGGATAACGGTACGCTAATTATCCAGCTCATTATGCCGCCTGGACTCGGGGCTGTGGATGCGGCGGCTGAGGTGCTCACTCCATGCGCACCACGTACTAATGCAAGAACTTCTTTAGAACCCTGCGGAGCCTAATGCAAATCTTTTGGCAATGCTGCTAGCGAATTTGGCCAAGTGGGATGGGCTGAAAAATATCGTCAACCGGAAACAGAAGGCACCCGAGGGCCTGGCATCAGACGACCTCGTTCTGAATCAGCTCGTGGACCTATTCGTCAAGGGCGCCGATGGCTCCTACAACAAGGTTGCTGATCACGACTACCTTGCATACCTGTTTGCTGACCTCGCCAAGCATCAAGAAGTCAGGCAGTATTTTGTCACGCGGCAGGAGTACGATTCTATTATCCCGTTGACAAAAATCAAGGTCTTCACCGAGCACAAGTCTGACATCAGGCGCAAAGGAGTGGCGAGTACCATCAAGAATGTTGCTTTTGATGTGCCGTCACACCCCCTCTTCTTCTCCGAGGGCGAGATTCATATTTTCCCGTACATCCTGTTGCCGATCATGGGCAGCGAAGAATACGAGGAGGATGACATGATGGCAATGCTACCGGAGCTGTCGTTGCTTCCACCAGACAAGGAGCGTGATCACGATCCCAGCATCATTCAGACACACGTGGAGACCTTGATGCTCTTCACGACGACTCGGGAAGGGCGAGACAAGATGAGAGATATCAAGGTCTACCCCATCATCCGAGAAACACACCTGCGCGTCAAAGAGGACGGCGTGAAGCTGGCCTGCGAGCGATTAGTCCAGGTGCTAATGCTGGACAATGAGGTCGAGGACGAGACACCACGTGTTGTGGAATTGGACGATGACGATGATGACGAAGATGGGAAGGTGGTTGAAGTATAACCGGCAACTTAAGTCAAGACAGCTCGTGCAAGCGTCGGAGACCATCGCTACCTTGGGACTTCGATCCCGGACCAACTGGCGTCAACAACCGGGAGCGTACAAAAGATGTGGCCGTGAATTCACCACAACGCATTGACGCCCTTGCCGCAGATATCGACGGCGCTCTGCGTTGGCTTCATCTGTGGCTGATCTGCGCGGCTCTGTGTCTATGTTTCGATGAATTGGTCACCGAGCCGTCAACGCGAGAAATGCGGTCTGATGCTTGATTGGCGGCGACTTGGGGCTCTCGTCGTGGAAGTGGTACCATCACTTCACCTGTCACGAGAGGGTCGGGCGGCCCGGTAGCTGGTCTTCCCATTATCATGGTACACCTGGTCGCACTGGCAGATCATGACAGGTGACCTAAAAACCCGAGGTACCACACTATAGAGGCAATGAAGCCACAACCCGTGGACGTACACAAGATCTGTGATCGCCGAAGCATGAACTAGTGCGTGGGGCAGCTCACGAGAGAGGGTACCCTTGGACGACTGGCCAGATCCGGCAGTCTGGGACCACAGGGGAAACGTGACGCGATCCGTCTTTCCGGTTGGTCGAGAAGACTACTGTGTATGCTTTGAACCATGCTGATATAGTACGGATCCCCGTCTCTAGTGTAAGCTCCATCCCGCTGCAGTTACGAGACACCCATGGTGGAGAAGACGGGGTGGTATTTTAAGATTGGAGTCCTGCAGCTGCCTCGTGGCATCTGCTCCGTCTATGTCATGCTCGTGCATACAGACGTGCGGCTCTGCAAACACATGGGTCTAGTGTTCTTGGAATTCCATGTCAGATCTTGTTGCCAATGTCTTGGGCAGTCTTGGAAATAAGTCTTGTCGTTGCTTGTCGATGCTTGTTTCTGTGACCAAGCCTGGGTGCGCGTGCGACTAACATCAATGGAGCAGGATGCAGGCCACGGTGCGTCTTGGCGGTTGAATCTCTGCAGGAAGGGAAGCCTGCCTGACCACCCTACTAATTTCGAGCCGGAGGACTCGCGACTCGAAGAATCTCAAATCGTCGCTGTCGGGAGCTGAAAGACATGTCGTCGGGACAAATAGTGGGGGCGCAGGGCCGTCCTATCATCGAGCTGGGAGAGCTCTCCGCATTGGCCAATAGCATCCATTGATCACAGAACGTGGGCCACCTACACATGCCAATTCGTGCAGAGGGCTGACCCCCAGACGAGACCCCTGCCGGTTCACGCAACGGCGCATGTCTCCTTCGAGCCTCGCGTCCCCGGTCCCATGAAGCTTGACGACGCCCCAGAGCCCTTGGGCTGAACCGATGGAGGGTTCATCGACGCCGTTGTCCTTGGCACCTGTTGAAGTACTTGGAGGTCTCCCTCTTCCTTCAGGACCCCGTCACCAAGGGCCCAGACTCTCGTCCAGTCGATGGCCAGCCTCGATATGCCTGGATTTGCCTGTTGGCATTATTCCACGAAAGAGACACATGCCCTGAATGATTGGAAGCGACCCATGCACAGCATCTCCACCCCCACGGGCTGGCTCCTCGATGGTGAGACCAAGATGGTTGACGGAAGGCGTTCCTGTCAGCCTCGATAAGTCGTCCTGACCGGTTATGAGAGACAGAAGTGACAGCCACGGCTTCATTTGATCGACTAACACGGCACACTGTGCCAACCGTCTTTGGTCAGCGGCTCAACTGAGCAAGACGGCTGCATGTATGTGTCTAGCTGTGATGCGGTGGGATCTTGATGTAACATGAAGGCTTCCACATTCTAGTGGATGGAAGGATTTGGGCGGAGCATCTCGGATGTTGCTCAATGTCTTAACGCCCGCCAATCACTGTACCCAACGGTGCCGCAACCTGTCACAGACACCGAGAGAGAAGCGCATCAATCTCGGGCAACCGATCCAGGGCACCAGTGAGAACTGGCTTTTCCCGTCCTTCCCCAATGCGACCACCGACCGAAAGCTTCTAGAGCCTGGCCAACCGTGCTATTTCTCAACAGGCATCCCTTCACTTCAGGCCGAGGCTGGGCCGAACTGTAGAGCATGGACCTGTATCAGCCTTTTCACGAACCAATAATTCCTCCGAAGCTACATGTACCTCGGGTTAGGCTTTTCCAGTCAAGGACGGTGAGTGGGCGAACAGACTTGATAAAAAAACCAACACCATTCACCTAGTGGACGACAATGTGAGTGGTGCTGGATCAGCTGTTGGCTTCTGATTTGCCGGCCTGTTAGCAGACGCTCAGAAACGCACAAGTTCAGCCTCTGGTGTCCGGTCCGCAGGGTAGTGTGAATGGGTAGTCTCATTTTCGCCGACATATCTGGTTACCTAGGCAGACTAGACTACCGGGGCTACAGAGGCGGTACGTACTCGACAAGGGATGGAATGTTCCTTATTGTCATGCAGATACGTACCTTTCTCCAGGGACCCGCGCATCCGAATATTAAACTGCGAACCTTGTCCACCTCAGATGCAGTCAGCACCCCGTGCACTCCCTCTCTGTCTTCACCATCTCATCTCCTTAGGGCTGTTCATTTTCATCTACCCTGAGAGCATCTTGCAGATCGATTGCCGTGTCTGCACCTCAACTCGGCTCTCGATCTCTATCAAAACACCATCCGGTACTGTTCATCGACAGAGATAAGACACGAGCCTTCAGTCACCATGGCCGAGACGGCGCAGACCCGAGCCGTCGACAAGACGGCGGGTGGAAACGCGGCTTACCACAATTTCCACAACGATTTCCTCCAGTAAGTCTTGCCTCCTTCACGCCGTTGTCGTAGAGGACCTTTTTCCATGTGTTTTTGATGGCTGACTTTTGTTTGCTACAGCGTCCAAGACCCCAATGAGCGTCGTCGTCTTGCATTGGCCGAGATTGACAAGGCTCCTTTCGGCTGGTACCATGTGAGGGCTATTCTTGTGGCCGGCGTGGGCTTCTTCACAGACTCGTATGACGAACCCCTCCTTTTGCTACGTGATACCGATCCAGAGACCAACAAACCCTTTTTTTTTTCTTAGCTATGATATCTTCGCCGCTTCCCTCCTGACCCTCATGCTGGGAATTGTCTACTATCCCGGCGTGGGAAAGATGCCTACAAGCTCCGACACAGCCATCAAGCTGGCTACCAGTGCTGGCACTGTCATAGGCCAGTTCGGCTTCGGCACTCTTGCTGATATTGTGCGTCTAATGCAACTGATCCTCTGTAACTTGTCACGGCTAGTGCTGACCAGTTGTGTTCTAGGTCGGCCGTAAGAAAATGTATGGTCTGGAGCTCATGATCATTATCTTTGCGACGGTTGCTCAGGCCCTCACCAGTGGCTCTCCTTCCATGGATGTGTAAGTTGAAAAATTGTAGCCCAAGACTTTTGACCTTCTCATCTTTTGACTGACACGTATCCGACGTAGCATCGGGCTCATTATCTTCTGGAGAGTGCTCATGGGAATCGGCATTGGTGGTGATTATCCTTTGTCGTCCATCATCACGTAAGTAGCTTCCGGGTACAATTCTTGGCCTTTCGTGAAAATTTTGCTGGCATCCACGGTGTCTTCACTACTCGCATTGTAGTCGCCCATCTGCTGGAGGTTTTGAATCAGACTCTGGGCATACGATGGTCGGATTTCATTCAGACTTTTGAAGAAGAATTCTTTCCCTAGTCGATCAATAGCTAACTCTACGCCAGTTCCGAGTTTGCGACCACGAAATGGAGAGGAGCAATGATGGGCGCTGTCTTCGCCATGCAAGGAATTGGCCAGCTCGCCGCCGCCTTTGTGATGCTCTTCGTCACTCTTGGTTTCAAGGACTCTCTGTCCAGCTCCACCAAGCCGGCAAACTGCACTGGAGATTGCGCTGTTGCCGTGGATAAGATGTGGAGAGTTCTCATCGGATTTGGAGCTGTCCCTGGTTGCATCGCTCTCTACTTCCGTTTGACAATTCCTGAGTAGGTCCAATCACCGTTGAGTTATTCTGATACATGATTGTGGCTAATACGGCATGGTCCTTAGGACTCCCCGATATACTTTCGATGTTAAGAAGGATGTGGAGAAAGCCGACGAGGACACGAAGCTGTATGTCAGCGGCAAGAGGGGCGAGGCGTCTGTCGACGAGGTCTCCCGGCTGGCTGCTCAGAAGAACGCCACCGAGAACATGAAGGTCGAGAAAGCCAGTTTCAAGGATTTCATGCGTCACTACTCGGTTCCAAAGAATGGGATGCTCCTCGCTGGGTTAGTCTTCCGTGTCTGACTTGTCTACCCTCGATCTTTGGACTAACTGTCTACAGCTGTGCTCTCTCTTGGTTCTTCCTTGATGTTGCCTACTACGGTCTTTCTTTGAACAACGCCACTATTCTCAACGCCATCGGCTACTCGACCTCACATGCCACCTCTACTTAGTAAGTCAGGTCTTGATGCAACCTCGATAAAGGCCCCAAGGGCTGTAGCCTCCCGGAATTACACGGCTAACAATTTGTAGTGAGATCCTGTACAACACCGCTATCGGCAACCTGATCATCGTCCTCGCCGGCGCCGTCCCCGGATACTGGGTCACAGTCGCAACCGTCGACACACTCGGCCGCAAGCCGATCCAGCTGGGCGGGTTCATCATCCTCACGGTCCTCTTCATCGTGATGGGCTTCGCGTACGACAAGCTGGGCCAAAACGGCCTGCTCGCTGTCTACGTGCTGGCGCAGTTCTTCTTCAACTTCGGGCCCAACTCGACCACGTTCATCGTCCCCGGCGAGTGCTTCCCGACCAGGTACCGGTCGACGTCGCACGGCATCTCGGCCGCGTCGGGCAAGATCGGCTCCATCATCGGCCAGGGCGCCATCGCCCCCCTGCGCACGAGGGGCGCCACCAAGGACAACGCCAACCCCTGGCTCAACCACGTGCTCGAGATCTTTGCCCTCTTCATGCTGTGCGGCGTCTTCTCGACGCTCATGATCAAGGAGACCAAGCGCAAGACCCTCGAGGAGCTCGCCGAGGACGGCGACTACGCCGCCACGCGCGGCTTGTCGTCGCACGCTGGGTCCGGGGAGGGGGTCCTCGAGAAGGACAGGGATGCGCGGACGCCCGAGGAGAGCGTCTAGGTTGGTGGAGAGAGGGACGGCATTTTCTTCTGATTTTCCCTTGGTGTGGAGATACGCGAATAGACCACGTGCGCTGGCGGTGGTGATATACTTACTCCCTTGAAAAAATACCCAGTCTTTTTAATGTGGCATGTTTGCACAGTATATAATAGAATGCGAGATGGACTTTCCTGGTATACGTAGCCAAGACGCCCCCCGGTGTCCATATCTGGCGAAAAATTTACAACACGCCGCACATTTAATCACAGTCGTTGAGCAACATGGAGCGCAGTAACCTAGGCTCGTCCCAAGTGTCTGGGCCTTGGCGGCCGCGCGTGCACGGCGATCGTCTGCATCGAATCGGGAGCCGCGTGCTGGCTACCGGGCTCTGTGACCGCCCTGCCGCCCTGGACTTGGTCGCCGTCACTTCAATTACACAGGTAAACTGCCAGCTTTGCCCCGGAAAAGTGTCCAGCTGAAGTTGCGGTGCGATTGACTCGGTATTCCTGGCCGTTGATAGGACCAAGGCCCGATCCCTCGCCCCTCCTCACTGCATACGTTGTCGCCCGATGTTTGGAGCTGAGCTGTAAGGTGGTATCGATCCGACCTCCGCCAAGGCCAGGTAGCACGGTCCAGAGCGACAAATATCCAAAAAGTCAAAACATCAATTCGTACACACCACTAACTAGCAGCCACCCCTTACCCCACTTTAACCTAAGCCACAGTAACCACAGTTACCTAAAAATCTTAACCTATTTATAATTAAATCTTTAATATTATTTCCCTTATAATATATATATTTTTACTTAATTATATTATTTTAGATATTATAATATTAATAAATATAAAATTATTATAATATTTTTTTATTATTAAGTAATTTTACCTGGGATAATATCTAATAGATTTAAAAGATAAGTATTTTAATAAATAAAATTATTTAATAACCAAAAAAATATTATAATAATTTTCTACTTATTAATATTATAATATTTAAAATAATATAATTAAGTAAAAATATATATATTATAAGGAAAGTAATATTAAAAGTTTAATTATAAATAGGTTAAGGTTTTTAGGTAATTATGGTTACTATAGCTTAGGTTAAAGTGGGGTAAGGGGTGGCTGCCAGTTAGTAGTGTGTGTAAATTGATGTTTTGACTTTTTGGATATTTGTCGCTCTGGACCCCCGTAGCCAGGGCCCCCGGTTAGCCCCTAACGTATTACAACGCTTGTATTACTCACAACGACAAGTCTGCCTGTCTGCTCAGCTGCTTCACTACGGGTAGGGCCTAGGAGACCCAGGCCCGTAGAGATCCAGGTCTGTCCTGCGGTCTTGCCCGCTCTGTGAGTCGTCTTCGGGGTGCAGAAATTGAGCCCGTGAAGCTTTTCTCGTTCTGCTGCCGTGGCACCAGTGTAAAGTATAGAATTTTTTGTCTTTTTCTTTGACTCGCCTCTTGTACGGACAGGTGCGTGCGGAAAGTCCGGATGGCCGGCAGTGGCCTCTTGCATCAGCCACAACACACGTGTGCGGGCTGAATCGACACCTTGCGGAAAGATATGTTGGATGACTTGTTTCCCGGTGAATTGTATGAGAGAATCATCATTCATCCCTGCCGATGGTGGCATCGCTAGAAAAACACCCCCGCTAAGTAGTCTAGATACACAGGTGCGCAGAAGGGGTAATGAGCCAAAAGAACAATCATGACATGGCTCATTAGAGGGCGCTATTGCATCCATTGACACCGTTAACGCCATTGACACCGTTCATGCCGTTGACATCAACCAGGCCGGCAAAAATCCCGTCGAACTTATCGGCCGCGTCCTGGACGCAGTCGTGGCCGTAGATCATCTTCTGCACGTCCGGGCTGGCCCACTTGTCCGGGACGGCGCCCTTCTTGTCGCGGTGCTCGCGGAACTGGCGGTCGCGCTCCTCCCTGGCGGCGCCCTCGCCGAGGTGCAGCTGGCGGCCCGAGTAGGCGGCCATGTCGACGAGGGTGGTGCAGCGGTCCTTGCGCAGGACCTCGTAGGCCTTGAGTGCGCGGGAGACGGTGTGGGGCCGCGTGTCGGGGACCCGGCTCAGCACCTCGGCCAGCACGGCGCCGTCCTCGATGGCCATGGCGGCCCCCTGCGACAGGTGCGGCAGCGTCGGGTGGCAGGCGTCGCCCAGCAGCGCCACGGACCCCAGGCTCCACGTCGACAGGGGACGGTGCTGCCGCAGCTTCCACTCGCAGACCTCGCCGTCTGGCACGAGGTCCAGCATGCGGTGCACCAGGGGGCAGAAGTCCTCGAAGACCTTGACCATCTCGGGCTTGGAGCCCTTGGTGGTGTAGGTGGCCGAGATGCCCTTGGCGAAGTTGTCGTCGGGTTGGGCGCTGGAGAGGTTGTAGATGGTCTTGTTGGCGACGGGGTAGGCGATGATGTGGCGCTTCTCGCCGATCCACCGGACCACACAGTCGCTCTCGAGCAGCTCCACCATCTCCGGGTCGTGCTGCATGTCCTCGCGCTTCAGCATGATGCGGTACGCCGCCTGGCCCGTGTCGGCCTCCCCGAACTCCTCGCCCAGGTGCGACAGGATGGCATGCCGCGTCGTCGACTTGATGCCGTCGGCGGCCAGGATGATGTCCGCCTCTACCTGGTAGGCCTCCCCATCGCGCGGTTTGACCGTGAACGTTGGCCGCGGCCCGAACGAGTCGATGCTGGCGATGCTTGACGAGAAGCTAAAGCGGATGGCGGGCTCCTTCTTGCAGCCGTTGTACATGCCACCGGCGAGTGATGACCTGTGCCCCGTGCAGTGTGGGTATCCGTATTTCTCCTCCACATCAGGCATCTCGACATGAGCTAGTTCCTGATCTGTGCTGCCCTCTGCGGAATCACGTTTCTCGTCAGCAGTCAACCCCGCCGCATCATCCAGGATGAACATCCTTGCCAAGCCCGTGCACACTCACGCCTTATACTCGTCTCCTTGACGTTGGTCGCTTCTGCGTAGATCTCCTTCCAGCACCCTAGCCGGTCGAGGATGCGGTTCATGTTGGGAGCCAGCTGAATCCCAGCCCCGACGAATCCCAGATTTGAGGCATTCTCATAGACGGTTATGTCTTGAAAGCCTTTCTTTGCAAGGGCCAGTGCGCACCCCAGGCCGCCCATACCTTTAGTCGACACCAGTGTCAGTGTGTGTATTTCAGTGCCCAAGATGCGTGCAGGGAAGCAGAAGGACGGAACTGGTGCGTCCGTGGATACTGGGTTGAGGATGGGCAACCTACCAGCGCCGAAAACGGCTATTTTGAGGTCGAATTTATCCCCACTATATGAACCCATCCTGCTGGTGTCTGAAGCGAACGAAAGGGAAAGAAAAGAGGACGGGCGACGGGTAGAAAAGTAAAAAGGTTCGCCCAGGAGGAAGGAGATAAGCCACTCGATAGGCGCATAGAAGAAAGGAAAAAGCTGGGCGATCTGGGAGATCCTAGATCTTATGTGGTGTAGAGCGGGAAGGGGGCGTGTCTTTTCAGGATCAGAGGAAGTGTGGGCCGTGAGGAGGTAGACAGGTGTGGGAGTAGTAGAGCAGATATACAAGATGGCCTATTCTCTCCCTGGTCACAGGTCACAGGTCACAGGTCACAGGAAGGCGTGGAGAACGATAAAGTGCAGCCTCTCGGGTTTGGGGGGCGGTTAAATCAGCAGCAGCTGGACCGGACATGATCCCAAAGAGGACGTGGACTGCCGGGCCTAATAATAATAAGAAACGAGTAGCCGACCAACGTGGCCGCTGTCCGTCATATCATCCCGCCCCCAGATCTGTGGGCGTTCGGGAAGGGCATCTGCATCTGCGCTGGGGTAGGCATGGTAGGGATGGGGGAACTGGCCTGGCCTGCCTGATGTCTTGCACCCTGCACCCTGTCGCCTTTGTTCCTCGCATCTCCCCAATTGACTCGACTGCCACTGTCAAGGTGTACTGCGCAGCGCCGGGAATAGTGGGTACAAGAGTCAAGTGGAAGAGGAAGTGGAAACGGACGTCATGCCCAGCAGGCGCTGGCAGTGCGTTGCGTAATATCTCGGCAGCTACATTTCGGGGCCGACCGCCTGGGAATGATGCGGGGAGTGACCGCCTGGGGGTTTCTGCCCCACGGTGGACAAGGTGGACAGGCGCTCTTGCGGCCGCAGCCGGGGCTCAACTGTAGGGACGGACGCGCGCCTTCTGGGGCCCCCGACAGCTGTCGGCTTGTTTTGTCTTTGGAGAGGGCAGAAAAAGAAGAGCCGACAGAGTTGATACTAGCAGGCTGACCCCACGGTTCACGGCTCATGGTCCGATGTGCAAGGCTATATACTTGTGCTAGTGATCAATGTATGCCAGATTGTGGCAGTCATCCATCGTTTTTGTTGTGGAGGCTGGAGAAATTGTTGTACCGCCTCGGCGCTTTCTTTGCAGCAGACCAGAAACATCCCAAACAAGGCCACACTTCTGGTGGCCTTGGGACGCAAGCATCGGCACGTTGTCATGTGTGCCCAGGCTGGTCATCCATGCCTGCTGTTGTTATCTGCCGTGTCTGCACATACTGCACTGCACTGCACTGGACAGTATGTACTGGTGTAGCGCAGAGTCATCTGTGTACATAGTTTTGATGCCGATAGGTTAGCACACCTCGATGTATCTGTATGACATGACACCCGACACTCGCCCCTCGGTGGCTGAATTACACGTACATAGCCACATAGCCTTGGTGTATTATAGCAGCACATGTAATAGTACAGCACAGCATACAGCCCGACAGTCTGGGAGGCTAGACATCTTCGGCAAACAGGCTGACAGGGCAACAGGGCCGCAGTGGCCGAGGATAGATAGGCATACGGGCCCACATGACCGGCGACGCCGGCACCCGATCTTTGGGCTCTGCAGAAACTGCACCCTCAGACACCATTCCGGGTCGCCCTCCCGGCTGGGTGGTAACACTGCACATGACGAGGTGTATTGAGCATCTCGGTGCTGCAGCGACTCGCAAGTCACACAGAGAGCACAGAATCTTGGGTCACAGAAACGAGAGCAATAACCATCGACCAACCAGGCCACATCAACTGATTAAGTTATGAGCAAGCATTATGCTTTTCGCTTTTTCTCTAGATCACTCTCTGCTATACTCTATCTGTGTGTGACCCGCTACAAGTTTCATTCGGCAACACGCCCCGCTGTGTAAGGTATGCTGTATGGACTGCTAGGCTGGCGATCTACCAGTCTAGTACTGTGCCACGCGCTATAAGTGCTACCGCATCGTATATCAATGGGGTAATCATCTCCACCTCCGCTGCACCTGGCGCGGTGAACTATGCCGTGTCTGCCGTACTGCCGCGAGGACAGAAAAGAGGCAGGGCAGAACGGTCTGATAGCCTGCCGAGAGGACAATTGTCATCCGAGCGACAAAAAGTCTCGGGTATGTGTCTCGGGACAGTCATTTTTGGCTGGAATGGGATGATTTCGTCCCCAAAGGTTGCTCAATGCATATCGCAGGCAGTGCCTAGGTAGATCCTCTCACTGAACATTGAACGAATTATCAATCAGCCCCAGCCCAAGCCCAGCGCCGAAGTCCACAAGCGCGCGTGTGTAAGCTGTTGCCAACACAGGCGTGAATACGGATAAGACTGATGCGACACGCAGTTGAGAATATGAGCAAGGGCAGTGCACGTGGGCGGCACGGCACGCTGCCTTGGTTATGCAAATGCGAACCCCTTTCGCCGAGACCGGGCGTGCAGGGCGGGTGGTGACGGAGCTTATTCATCCTCTCATGCCCATCCATGATCCATCTCATCTCAGAACCTTGTCTCCACCTTGTGGTCTGTGAGATGCTGCCGAGTTGCACAGATTCTTTGTGCTGCGCTTGGGCAATCGCTTAACTCCAAACAAATAATGGTAGGTGGGGAGCAGCCTTGCAGCCGCGAGCATAAGTCGTGGATGTGAGCCGCGGACGGTTGGCTTCTGTGGTCTCGACTGGTCCTCACATGGCCAGGCGTCGCCGTGTCGCAGAAAGAGCAGATAGGTGCAGCTGGTCGTCTAACGGTTGGACCAGACGAGCCCTGCGGGTCGATTCGCTGTGGGCCCCGGTCATTAACATTCTAGGCGCGACACCCAATCACAACCTGGTGCACAAATTTGGGAGGCCTAGATCGACTGCTGCAGCAATTCTGACCGTCTCAAAGGGGGCAAGGGACCTTGAGCCACTGATGTCACGGATCCCAGGCCCTGTCCCTGGAAACACCCCGGACGGCCTGCATGCGCCCAATCGCGGCCTCCCAGCGAGCCTCTAAGCTAAGCCCCAAGCTGCCCAAGGTAGTCGCCAATCCAGTTTTGTTTCACCCTTGGACGACAATCGCTATCAACTCATCTTCAACCCAAGTTTATGACTAGTTCACCCGCGTCCTGCTCTCCCTTGGGGACCTGTCCCTTCCCTGCCTCCCTCCCGTCATAGCTCCCCCTGCTATAGTTGGCGCTAGAGCAGGGCAGACGGTCTCCTTCTCCCATACTCCACACCATTGTCCTCTCAACCTATTCCTGTACATACTCGCCCACCTACGAAACCGCGTCCTACATTGTGCAGTCTAAACCACGACACACGGTACGGTACAGTACGGCACGGCACGTCACACGACAAACACACGTCTACCCTTTGTTCTCTTGAGGGTGCTTCCAAATTGTGTGTCGACAACGTCCTGGTGACTGACCACTAAATATTCGCCAACGCTCCACCTCCACCGCCACCAATTGACCGCCGCCCCTCGACAATGTTGCTACTCGCATGACCAATACTTCCACGACTCTTCATCCCCATCTTGAACCTCCAGCATCACCGTCTCTACAACCTGAAGAACATCCTATTGCTCTCCTAGACTCCTGGGTGCAGCTTGTACCCCGACTCGCAAGATGTCGACCTCCATGAATGTTACCGACCCTACGGTCAAGGCTGCCCAGTCGGCCTCCGGCCAGGGTCTCGAGACTTTCCTCGCATCTGTGGGCGTCTCCGTTGCTGTGGCCTTTGCACAGGTCTCCTTGTTCCTGCTCCTCAGGAACAAGATCGCAAGGATCTACAAACCAAAGTCCTTCTTGGTGCCTGAGAGAGAGCGGACGTAAGTTGACCGTTTGCCACCCTGAGCATAATCTTCTCTCTGTGTATTGACTTTCCTTCCCGTAGCGACCCTCCGCCTGTCACTCCCTGGGCGCTCATTAAGACCATCATGACCTTCAGCGACAGAGAAATTATCAAGAAATGTGGTCTGGACGCCTACTTCTTCTTGAGGTACCTCAAGACCCTCCTTGTCATATTCATTCCTCTCGCCTGCATCATCCTGCCCATTCTGTTGCCCGTCAACTTTATAGGCGGCTTTGGTCAGAATCTGTGGACCAACGCCACCGAGGATGACCCAACCAGCAACACCACCGTCGTCGGGCTCAGCACACTGTCGTGGGCCAATGTCAGGCCCGAGAACGCTGACCGTCGCTGGGCACATCTCATGTTGGCAATTCTGGTCATTGTTTGGGTCTGCGCTGTCATCTTTTCCGAGATGAGGGTCTACATCAAGGTGCGGCAGGACTGGCTGACAAGCGCCGAGCATCGGCTGAGGGCTTCTGCCAACACCGTACTGGTCTCGTCCATTCCGGAGAAGTGGTTATCCGAAGAGGCATTGCGGGGACTGTTCGACGTTTTCCCAGGCGGAATTAGGAACATCTGGCTGGTAAGGGCTGTCCGCTCCAATTGCTATTGCTGTCTCGTGGCTGACACACGTGTAGACACGCGACTTTTCCCCACTCCTTGAGAAGATAAAGAAGAGAGAAGAGATCCATCTGCAGCTCGAGAGCGCAGAGAGCGATCTTATACGCAAGTGTAAGAAGAACCAGCTGAAGAAGCGCGACCAGGAAGAGAAGAAGAGGCGGAAGCAGCTCAGAACGAACAAGCCCACCAAGGCTGAGAGACTGCAAAGGCAAAAGGACGAGGACGAGCAAGCCAGACGGAGAGCTGAGGCTGAACAAGGCCTCAGCTACGGAGACCACGAAGAAACGCCTCACAATGCGGAGCAGGTTGCCAAGGAAGGCACCGAGACTAACGAGCTCGAGCCTCACAAGAACGGACAGACGCTGAACCCCTTCGCTGTCCTGGATGGCGGGATCTTGAAAGTTGGGCAAGGCTTAAGGGGCGGTGCGAACAGGATTGGTCGAGCTGGTGCTGGCATAGTGGGCGGCATTTCGGCTATTGGCCAAGGTGTCGACCACGAGCTGGAACGGAGTGGCGGTTTCCACTTCGTGACTCCCGAGCCTGGACCGTCAGCGAGTTCACAAGCACGAGCCGAAGATCGCCCCAACGTACCGACAGATAGACGTGTGCAGATAATGGTGGAGAAACCAAAGGAATCATTCGCTACAGAGCGAAGCCAGACCCCGTCCGAGCCTTATGGCAAGGAATCCATGCAGCAAGAGCTTCAGCCCAAGCACTTCGGCAACACAGTCCGCAAATTGGAAAACGTCGAAGACTTATATGACCATGAGGAGACACGGTGGTATCAATTTTGGAAGCCGCCTCCAGGAGGCTACGCCTCACCTGTCCCTCAAGGTGCCGAGAACAACGAGTACCCGTTCACCGACCAAAGATCCCTATGGACCAAGATCAAGCAGCACATCCCTTTCATGGGCGATGAAGAGGAGAAAATCGAGTATCCTTCGTTTGTCAACCCCGGACAGGAAGAGGACTACAAGGAGAGAGAGGGGCCTGAGTGGGAGAAATGGATCAAACCCAAGGACCGTCCTCATCACAGACTTGCTATCTTCGAATGGACGCCGGGTTGGCTGCCGGGACTGCCCTTTCTGAACAAGAAAGTCGACACGATCTATTGGTGCCGGAAGGAGCTCGCTCGCTGGAACGTGGAAATCGAGGAAGACCAGAAACACACCGAGCGTTTCCCCATCATGACATCCGCCTTCATCCAATTCAACAACCAGGTGGCAGCCCACATGGCCTGTCAAAGCGCGATTCACCATGTGCCAAAGACCATGGCCCCGAGGATGGTTGAAATCTCACCGGAGGATGTGATCTGGGACAACATGGCAATGAGCTGGTGGATGCAGTGGTCACGGGCTCTGCTTGCCGGTGCTTTTGTCTTCGGCATGGTCCTTCTGTGGACGTTTCCTGTCGCGTTCTCCGCAGGTCTCGCTTCCATTGACGATCTTATCGGGCAGTATGAATGGCTGAGCTTCCTCAGGGCGAACGAGAAGGTACACGACTTCGTGAAACTGGCTGCGGGTGTCTTGCCGCCCGTTCTCTTGGCTGTCCTCCTCGCGCTTGTGCCTGTGATCCTGAATTTTGTCGCAGAGTTTCAGGGCGTCAAGACTGGGTCATCGAGGACGGAGTGGGTGCAGACTTATTACTTCTTCTGTGAGTATCCCCGGCGCACGGAAAGCAGAATTCGCCTTGCTAACAAACACAGTCCTCTTTGTGCAAGTCTTCCTCGTCGTCAGTGTTTCTACTTCAGCCGTAGGGACGCTCGTAGCCGTTGCCCAACACGTGGAGGAGCTGCCGAACATCCTCGCCCAAAACCTGCCAGACTCAGCCAACTACTTCTTCTCCTATTTGGTGCTACAGGGCGCCTCTGTCAGCTCCGGAACTCTCCTGCAAGTAGCGGGCTTGGTAAGTCGGACGTTGATTATTCGCAATGCTGCAAGGTGAAAGCTAATGAGATCGCAGGCCATGTGGTATCTTCTCTCGAAGCTCTTCGATAACACTGTGAGAGCGAAGTTCAAGCGCCAGATTTCGCTGCCCGAAGTCAGCTGGGGTTCATTCTTCCCAGTGTACACCAACTTCGCGTGTATTGCCATCGTTTTCTCTGTCATCGCACCTCTTATGACTGTGTTCGCCATCCTCAACTTCTGCATGCTCTGGTTTGCCCATCGGTACAACATGCTTTATGTCACCCGGTTCAGAACAGACACAGGTGGAGTCTTGTACCCCAGGGCTCTCAATCAGACTTTTACGGGGCTTTATGTCATGGAAGTCTGTCTGCTCGGTCTGTTCTTGATTCAGTCCTCGACATGTTACCCGCAGGCCATAATCATGGTCATCGCCTTGGTATTCACGGTTCTCTACCAAGTATTCCTGAACCGCGAGTTTGGCCCTCTAACGCGATACCTCCCGATCACTTTCGAAGACGAGGCCATTTTGAGGGACCAAGCCTTCCAGAGGGCACAGGACCGACGCCTGGGGATAATCACCGATGATGACGAGACGACTACTCTTCGCAGTATCAAAACATACGAAGATGACAAAGACATCGAGATGCAGGAGCTCGATGGCCCCGCAGACAAGGCGCCAGACTCGCACCTTCACCAGAACTCGGCATCGAAAACCCATCGCAAGAATCTGTCTTCCGGAGGAGGCAGTCTCCGGACGAAGCTCATCAACCCTGTCTCAACTCTGAAGCACGCCGGCACCTGGGCGGTGCAGAGTGGGAACACCATGCGGAACGCCACCATCGGGCGGGCAGAGGAGAACCTCAAGACGGCGGCCGAGTACAGAAAGCAGCGGCGGGGCAAGGAGCTCGAGGCTCAGCGGGCAATCGGCGAGGCGCTGTACGGTGGGTTCGCGGACGAAATCGAGGATCTCACGCCCGAGGAGCGCAACCAGCTCGTCCAGAAGGCCTTCACGCACTCGGCGGTGCGTGCGCGGCGGCCCGTCGTCTGGATCCCTCGTGACGACCTCGGCGTGTCGGACGACGAGGTGCGGCGCACCAACGACTACAGCGAACACATCTGGATCAGTAACGAGGGCACGGCGCTCGACTCAAAGTGCCGTGCCGTCTACGGCCGCGCCCCGCCCGACTTCTCCGAGCTCGACCTCATCCAGCTGTGATTGATCAGCCCGACAGTCGGGCTGCCCCTTGTTGTGTAATTATTCTTCACGTTCTTGCATCAGGCGGCGGCGTTCTTCTATTTGGTTTATTTATACCTATTCAGTGATACATTGAAAGGAGTTCCTGAGGGTACGATTTTTCGGTTTTGGGAGGAGTGCTTTGTCGGTTCAGGGAGCATCGCAGACATCAGCATCGGACCACGCGCGGCACCGGGGTGGTGCATTTGCATTTGCATATATATAGCGTTGGAGAGACTGCATTTTCACAGGCATTAGAAACGAGTACAAGATAGAGGGTATTTCTATCTACCCAATGTATCCTTTCTCAACTAGATCTTGTTCCACCGGATCGCCTCATGGCTTTTGTGACCTTGGGTGCACCAGTGCTGAAGCATGGCTCATGCCTGTTGATTGACATGGCCCGGTTGCGTGTACATCACGCAGGTCGTTCATTGAGCGGCAGAACAGACAAGATTCCGTAACAAAAGGTAGCCGCCACCCTGGGATGGTCCTGGATGAATGGTGGCTTCATGAAGAACTTGACTATCGCAGGAACTCACCCATAGTAATGTTCAGTAGAGGTGGCTGATTGCATTTCACGTTCACGCGTGCTGAGAGTTATCAACAAATACGAATTTCATGCTGCTCCCATTACTCTATCTCTGCGAGGGTTGAAAAAGGTTATAAAAAAAAAAGTAGAATCATAGGACGTGCCGGACGGTTAGGTGGTATCAGAGGAAGATGTTGTCCCCCCCCCTTTCATTCAGGCTGTGGTGTTGTGGTACTCCCTTTCCCTGCCCTTCTGTTTGAATCCCTTCGCCTCCTCCTTGAGGCGACCCAAATTTCACTGGTCCCGAACGCCGTGCGAGAATGCAAACGCCGCCTCCATTCCCCCGACCTCACAGATACGCTTCCCCCCATCCGTCCGTCTGTACACTCATCTATCGGTCGTCGGTGTATTTTCGGCCAGGACGGCTTTGAAATGACGATTGCTGCAAAAACCAATTGGTAATAACAAAAGATGCAGCCCATGCGCGCGATGTAATGGTTTGCCGAGCCGCGCTGTGACCCCCATCCCTTTCCTTGTGCGCCACATGGTGGATCAGGCCCTGGAGTCAACTCATTACCGCGTTGCGCGTCGTTCTCAGCTGACATTTGTCTCGCGCCATGCCACTGTAGGAACATTTCTCGTGTAGTCCCCAGTGTCATTGTCCCCCCCCCTGCCCGTCCTGTTTCCATATCGAACCGCCGTCTGGGCCGTCCGGTGGTTACTATCGGGGGGCTTATGGCGCATCGCATTAAATGACATGGCATTTGTGTGTCGCGTACTGTATGTATATAACGTCATGTGGACGGAACCTAGATGAGGATATCCAGACAGCAGCAGCAGCACAGCGCCGCCATGATACCCTCCAGCATGCCCGGCCCCCTCTGGCCGCGGTTGTCCTGGTACTGGCCGTAAGGCGGGCCTCCCTGCTGGTAGTAGGCGCCGGGAGGGTACTGCTGCTGCTGCTGGCCGTATGGTCCCTGCGGGCCGTAGGGCCCCTGTGGTCCTCCCGGGGGCCCGTATCCCATGTTCTGCTGCTGATAGTAGCCGCCGTCCTGGGGCGGCGGGTAGTAGCCTCCCTGCGGCGCACCCCACTGCTGCTGTTGCTGGCCGTCGTAGGTGGGCTTCGGGGCTTCGGGGCCCTGGCCTGGGTAGTAGGCCGGTGGGGCGTCTGCTGGCTTGCCGGACATGTTTGGGTTTGTATGTGTGTGGGTGTCGTAGGGGGTTGCGATTAGGTTTTGATGCAGACAGCAGGCGCTGCTGGTAGGCGAGTTTTTTTCACGATGGAATGTGAGTTGATGCTGGGTGTGTTTGGTTGTTGAGAGGAGGAAGTTAATGTCCCGGGGGGAATTCGGATGCGCGGGCGACTGATGGTGGGCCTGCAGGTGCAGGTGATGGGCTTGTCTTGTGTTGGGTGTGTGGCGAAGCACTAGCTCCCGGCCCGGCGTTTTAGTGTGCCAGGTCTCAAAAGGGTAGGCTGCTGTATAAGGACCGGAAAATGAGTGGCGCGGAAGTTCTGGTGATCTGTACGAAGCGACAGGTTTCTTTGGTTCTCTGCCAATCTAGGGGTCGCGCTATGCGGACTTGGGAGCTGTAACAGCGACAAAAAGGCGACTCGGCCAGTGATACTCGCAAGGTTGACGGCGGGCGGGTGACGTGGCAGCGGTTGATCGGCGAAAAATGAATGTGAGAGTTTGAGTTGGATCAGAGAATTAGACAAAAAAGAATAGCACAGGGAAAGGGAGTGACGGGGAAGGAGAGGCAGCCGTAGGTAGGTTGCTGTAGCTTCTGCAATTTGGTTTGTGTCAAACCCGTAACGTCTCACCTCATGTTACCAAAGCTGCATCTGGACCCCCCGAACGGGGCCGCGGCTGCTGCCATTATTACACGGTAGCCCGGTAGCGTGTCTTACTCTGCAAAGCACAGCCACATCAAGAACTTGGTGCTCCACTCCTTTGTTCCCATTGCCTCGGGTGCTCGTTTAGCGTGCATGCTGCTAACCTTAGATAACCCTCAATCTCCGGGGGTTACCCCATCCCTCTCCGGGGGGGGGGGGTCATCAGGTAGTCCTCCACCTTGGAGGCACAGGTGTGTTGATTGTCCCTTTCATAATGATGCTCTGCTTGATGTTTTTGCGAGTGGTGTATATCTCATCATGATAGTGTCTTGATCATCCGGTTATTTCATGTGTTTACGTTGGCCCTCAGACAACCAACTCTCATAAATAGTACAAACGTCACCCAGATGGTGATACGCGTCTACCAAGCCACATCCGAGATTTGATGTCTGCCTGTTCCGCGTCGTAATCTCTCACCCATGCAGTCGGGCTCGACATTCCCACTCACTTGCCACCTTCGTATGGGCCCTCCAGTTCTTCCCCAAGGAATACGCAGCGCCTACCGACACCTTCATCCGCCGCCCGGCCGGAGGCAGCCAAGGGTCAACCAGAGGCTGTCGAGGGTGCCTCCCCAGCACCTCCCACATCCCCTTCTCCTCCTGGTACGTCGCCTGGGCGTCCACGGCGTCGGCATAGACCTCCTGCTCCCTCTCGGCCTTGATCCTGCGGAACAGCGTCTCGCGGTCTCTCTTGGTCTGCGGCTGATCAACTGCCGAGTACAACATGATCTCGTCTGCCTCGGCCTTGATGTCCTCGTCTTCTTCATCCTCGTCTCCGTCTGATGGGTCATCCTCGCCTGTTCCCGCCGAGTCCGCCTCATCTTCGTTATGTGCCGGCGCAGTGTGCGAGGCAGCTTCCTCATCTGAAGACAGTTCTATCCGCTGCATCTTGTGCCTGATGCTCCTGACATTGTGGTGCACATCCACTCCCAGGGCATATTCAACGGCATCATATGGCATAACCGTCGTCTCGTCCTCCTCTTCACTGGGTTTGGGTGGGTACTCGTAGACATGCAATCCCAAGCGCCTGGCGGATCCAGCCAACACGGGCTGCTTCTCCGTCCTTAGTCCTAAGGACAAGGCGGCGGCGTGGACGTCTTTCTTACGCACCGCGCTCGGAATTTCTGGATTATATCCGCTCTCAGACCGTATACGTGAGCTTGCAATGTAAATTGTCGCCGCGACCAGTCGTCTTGTCAGCGTCAGAGCAGTTGAGTAGAAGTCTTCCAGCGTCGCACGCCTGATCGAAGGAGAGTCGCCGTCCACAGACTGCCAATTGCTCTCTTCCGACGTGCCGTTCATAAAGAGCCGTTCCGATATTTTCAGCCAGTTTTGTACGTTCAAAACAGATTCTGGCACCAACGCATCATCCACTGCCTCGTCCTGGGCAGCATCCTTGCACTTCTCCTGCGTAATCAACCAATCGGGCCCATGCTTGTGCTGCTCAGCGGTCTGCTCAAAGTTCTCCTGTCTCAGGGCAAGGCTATCCGCCGCCTCATCCAAGGCCTCACAGCATTCGTGGCTTAGCTCGACGGCTGCCGGGAAGTCTGCCATTTCCAGGGGGTCGAGCTCATTCTGCCGCTGTCGCTGCGCGAGCCCGTCCTGGAGCAGCTTCAGGTACTGCCTGACCTCCATCTCGCCCTTTGTGCGGATCCGACGGGCGATTCCTGGCGTATCGTCCCGGCCGAGGCGGCCGAGGGCCTCGAAGAAACGCTCCTTTTCCATTGATGTCCAAGATACGATGCCGATCTGTGATGATGGTAGGCTGATCCTCTCATCTTTGGTCTCGCGGCCGAGAGGAACATACTGAGCCGCTGCGTGCTCAATATCCTCATTCAAGATGTCCAGATAGGCGCGGTTGAAGGAGCCCTTGGCTTTCTTGAGTGGTCGGAAACCAGCATCAGTGTGCGCGTCTTCTGGTGACTTCCGCTTCCTCGGCCTTGTTTTTTGGGCCGAGTCGTCTCCTGTCACCATCGGCCCACACATCGGTTGGCTTGCTGACGAGTCGCTTTTCTCAGCTTCATTAGACGAGTACTCACTTCCCTCAGGTGAGATTTGATGAGATGGAGGTGGGTGATGTGCAGGCAAGAGTTCTTCACTGTCGGAAATGTCTCTGTGACCGAGATGCTCTGGGCTATCTTCATCGATAGCGGTACCTCCCTTTCCAGAGTTGTCGGGATTTTCTGAGGACTGATGCCCGTGTGGTGAGTCAGGTCTGCTGTTCAGAACAGCGCCATCATCCGAATCGATGTCTCGGTTCCACGCCGTACTTGTGCGCTTGCCTTGGCCCCTCGAAAACCCGTGCAGCTCCTCGCTTCGACCGTCCTGATTCCCACCCATCTCCGCGGCACGGTTCTCGTGGGGATGGTGATCACGGTCGTGCACATGGGTTTTGTCGTGTGCTCTGGAACTCTGTCTCTTATGACGTTTCTTTCGTCTTGGGGTGCCTCTCTCATTGATTTCACCACTTCTGGAGCTGCGCGATTGTCCCTCATTGTGGTGGAAAGCTTCCATTTCGACATGGTCACTCGTGTGTCCATCGAACGACATTTTGTGCTTGCAAATCCATCGATAAGTGGCGCGCGACTAAGATCGCGCTAGAGTTGGTCGGTCCAAGCACATTTCGGTGATCGCCCAGTTCTCAGCATCTGGTCGAGTTTCATCACCGACTTTTTTGAGAGCGACGGTTCCTCAAGTCTCTCTCAGCTGTGGGTGTTGAGGGAAAGTTTTACAGAGCTTAGACTTTATGTGCAGGGATGAAAACTTTAGTGGGTCCGCTCTAAGACTCCAGGATCAGGGGTACACCCCTGAACTTTGTGGGGGATGATGCAGCCGCCCTGCCCACTTGGCAGGCCATCTCCTCAGCCTTACAGCTTTTCCTCAACGTCCATCAACCGGCAAGGCTGAGCACATCATGCTGCAACCAGTATTGAGGGGCTTCAGAGCTTCGACAGCACTGTTCACAATATTGGGACCACGGAGGATAATCCACGCCGCCCCTCGCGTTGTCCTCCGTGGTCCAAGAATATTGTCCGGGTGCTCGAGAAATTATGCGACTCAGCATTTGCAGCTTCGAGATTATCAGCTGGAATGTATACAGTCAGTCGTGTCTGCTCTCAAGAATGGCCACAAGAGGGTCGGTATATCTCTTGCCACTGGAGGAGGCAAAACTGTGAGTGTCTTATGGTATAACCGGCCAACGCCGCCCCTTCCTGGTCCCTCCGGGGCTCACTATTCGTCTCCTTTAGTATGCCTGGTACACCTGACTAACTAAAGTATCAGGTAATATTCACACAACTGATCCAACACATTGAGCCTCCTTCAGAAAGAGCTACCCAGACGCTGATCCTGGCTCATCGGCGGGAGCTCGTGGAACAAGCTGCTAGACATTGCGTCAACGCCTACCCCGGCAAGACCGTCGAGATTGACATGGCCAAATCTCATGCCAGTGGTGTAGCTGACATCACGATTGCCAGTGTGATGAGCCTGCAGAGGGATGAAAGGCTGGAGAAGTACAACCCCAAGAACTTCAAGCTTGTACTTGTCGACGAGGCCCACCACATCGTGGCCCCGGGTTACATGAAGGTTCTCGAGCACTTCGGGCTCTCCACCAAGAGATTGGACTCGCCAAACCTGGTCGGTGTGTCCGCAACGTTCTCCAGATTCGATGGGCTGAAGCTTGGTGCCGCGATCGACGAGATTGTCTACCACAAGGACTATGTCGACATGATAGACGAGAAGTGGCTGTCGGGCGTCGTCTTCACTACCGTCAAGTCCACCGCCGACATCACGAAAGTGAAGAAACAATCTGGGGGCGGAGACTTTGTCACATCCGAACTCTCCAGTGCCGTCAATACGGACCAAGTCAGCGACGTCACTGTCAGAAGCTGGCTTGCCAAAGCAGGCGACCGGAAGTCGACGTTGGTGTTCTGCGTGGATCTGGCTCACGTGGCTGGACTCACTCAAAAATTCAGGCAGTACGGTTTGGACGCTCGATTCGTCACTGGTGACACACACAAGGTCACGCGGGGCGAGATCTTGGATTCCTTCAAAAGGGGTGAATTTCCTGTGCTTTTGAACTGCGGTGTCTTCACGGAGGGGACGGACATTCCCAACATCGACTGTGTGATTCTCGCCCGTCCCACACGGTCACGCAACCTCCTCGTGCAGATGATAGGCAGAGGTATGAGACTACACAAGGGGAAGGAGAACTGTCATGTCATGGACATGGTTGCAAGTCTCGAGACAGGAATCGTTACGGTTCCGACACTCTTCGGCCTAGATCCAGGCGAGCTGGTCAGCAACGCGACACTCGACGACATGAAGAGCACGAAAGAGCGGAAAGAAGCCGAGAAAAGCAGACAAAATCAGGCCTACGATAATGCAACCCCTACTGTGTCCCCGGGCGTCCCCCAGAAGATCACATTCACAGAGTACGACTCCGTATTCGACCTGATCTCCGATACCTCTGGGGAGAGGCATATCCGTGCAGTAAGCCAGTACGCTTGGGTGCAAGTGGGGTCAGACAAGTTCGTGCTCACCAGCAACATCGGTACTTATCTGAGACTCGTCAAGGATGACACCCAAGACGTGGATTCTGTTTTCTGGAGGGCCTTCGTCGTCCGAGCCCTGCCCGCCGGCATGTCTAAGGCGCCATATGCGCCGCCGAAAGAGATCCTCAAGGCAACAACCTTCACTGATGCTGTGCACGGCGCCGACAACTACGCGCAGAGGCACTTCCTGCACGTGATGATATCCCGAAAGCAGCGGTGGCGGGACGGCCCGCCCACCGAGGGGCAGCTCAAGTTCCTGAACAAGCTCAGGGTCAAGGGTGACAAGCTCACGGCGGACGATATCAACAAGGGGAAGGCTGCCGACATGATTACCAAGATCAAGCACGGCGCGAGGGGCCGGTTTGCGGATTTGCAGACCAGCAGGCGGAAGAAGGAGAGGCAGGTGGCTCAAGAGGAACAGGAGATGGAGAGGAAACGTAGGGAGCTCGTGACGGTTGGACCTGTTGCTGTGTGAGTGGCTGGCAAGTCATGAAGTGCTCCTCTACTGCCAGTGCTGGTGCTGGAAAGCATACAAAGCCATTAAATTGTTGCTGTCTTCTATGTATAGTATACCAGGCTCCCTTGGCATACAGGAGGAGAATAACATAGTGCAAAAGTACAATGTGCAATACTGACATTGGTTACTTATGGCTGAGAATAGTGAATCTTCTGGTGTCCTGGGATAAACCTGCCTGCAAGCATGACAGCTTGGGATGGAACGAGGTTCAGAGGTGCTTTTGTTGTCCTTCGTCTGAGCTAGCAGCTGCCTGCAAACCACCTTGCCGCCCCCGACTAAGTGACGCCGACTAAGCATCGTGAATCTCGTCCAAGCGAATCACGGCTCACGATTCTGCTCTCTGCCGACTAAGCGCCCCTCTTTTCTTCGATCCAAGAAGCTATTCACTTTCAAAATGGAGTCTCGCTCTTCACCTACTCCGTCCCCTCCCAGCTCTCCCCCAGCCTCCTTGTTGATCGAGACCATTGACTATCGCAACACAACTGCGCAGCACCGCGAGGCCCCTTCTCACCATCTTCTTCGACCAGCCTCTCCTGCGAGCAGTGATCGTACTATCACTCGTGCAGTCTCTCCTGCGACCTCTGATAGCACTATCACTCAACGTGACTTTTCTGGACCTGCTGGATCACAAGGCAGCCAGCCACCTCAGAACCTTCCATCTTCCACCATTCCTGCGATCACTGATCGCATTGACATCCCGTCAGCTTCACTTCCTGCTCTGCCTCGTTACGAGCAGCAGCACCCATTTGGAATCATCAACTCCATTGTCCTTCGCCTGCGCACCGGTCGCGACCTCAACGGCAACCCAAACACGATGGAGCCAGCCCCACCAGCCCGCGTCGTCCAGCGGAACGACTTCAACTGGACGCCACCAAACGGCGACCCAAAGGACAACGTCGCCGCCCCCGCCAAAGCCACCACCACCACCACCATCAGCGCTGCCGCCCCCGTCCCAGGCGCCAGCAGCAGCAGGGACGAGGACCTCGCCGGCCTGGGTGACGAGCTCGAGGCGGCCGTGCTCGCGAAGCGCGAGTACAACGACAAGTTCGGCGCGTTCCGCAAGCGCTGGACCAAGGTGCAGTTCGCGCTCGCCGACAAGGCCGAGAAGACGCGCGGCACCAGGTTCGCCGGCGCCAACGAGCTGCGTCCCATCATCGGCGCCATCGGCGTCATGTTCGCGCTCGGCAAGGCTGTCGACCTTGCTGCCTTCCCGGGCAAGAGCTTTGGGGAGTTCGACGAGGTATGTGTTGCTGCTTTTATGTCCTTTCGTGTACATCGACTCTTCGCGCCTGGAACAACAGAGATGGCTTTCGCAGTCGTTCAGGCCTCATAATCCGTGTTACCTTTCACTTACCCTGATACTCACCTCAACGTCACTTGCCATACATAGATTAGTCAACAGGACTTGTGCAATTGCTAACGCGAAGACAAAAAAACAGGAGGCCTGTAGCCCCGAGGGCTATCTCTGTTCGCTCTTCCCAGAGCTCACCAGCCGCGGCGCCGTCGTGCCCCTCCAGTGGGACTTCTCCCTGGGCGGCATCATGGCCGGGGAGAAGCGGGACCGGCTGCCGGCCCTCTGGGCTGCTGCTGTGGCCGGCCAGTGGGAGACGGTGGACGAGATGACGAGCGGCGTGCTGGCGGAGGCGGAGGAGTTGCTGGGCGGTATTTAGGTTGGGGGTTGTGGAGAAAAGGGGTGGCAGAGGCCCTTTGGGCAATCTTGAAGAGAAGACCACGCTTTGTTTTGTGTCTTTTGATACCATGTACAACTAGCCGGGGACGGAGAATGGAGTCTAGGTTTTGCCTTTCTTGAGTTTTTGCTCGCGTGCCATGCGATGCCTCGTGAAAACAGCGATTCCGTGCTTTCGACCGAGACTGGCAGGGAGGCTGTTGACTCATACCGAAATGGGCATCCACATCACGTCCACGGTCACATATGACATGTCATTGACGTCCAACCGTTGCGTAACAGGGAAAAAGTCTCTGCGAAGACCTTGGCTAGGGAAGTGCGAGCCAGAGCTTATTTAGCTGTTGAGTAAGTCGGGAAGGTCGAGGTTAATGCATTAAGTAATCCCCAGGTAATCCCAAGCAATTCCCCACGGGTTAGAAGCGGCCTTTTACTGATTATCGTTTCAATTGCGGGTTTTGGTGAGCATGCAAAAGGTGCACACCAACGAATGGCTGACAGGCAAGACGAGCTGACTGGGAAAGCACTGGCTGCACCCTGAAGATCTCTCTCCAGTCAGCAGTGGGCCGCCCGCATTCTCAGGGCCAAGGACCAACGGGCCCACTGGGGCCTATCGCCGATCTCGGTCGGCCGCAGTGTCACCAACCCAGGGTATTCGAAATTTCACAGGCGTCGGGCAAAGCTCGACCGACTGACGATGAGGCCATCCATATTTCTCTGTGCTCACTCCCTCGCGGAAACTAGTCATTCACCCTGCAGAGCTGGCTACCCTCGGCCTTCTTCCTTTCTGTCTGCTCGTATAATTCGTCTGCCATATCCCCCCTGAGGACCTTGCGCAGCATGGACGAGAAGACAGAGCACGTCAAGTGAAGCCAAGCCGTCCTTCTCTGCTTTTTCTTCGTCCTCGTCCCTCTGGAGAAAACCCACTCTTTTTTTCTCCTCTTGCCGTGTCTTTGGATGCTTGGTCGTCGTCTCTGCTGCTCAGCTCGAATCTGCTGCAGGAGACGCTTGGGAACGGAACTCTCCCATTTCTGAAGCCCAGGTCGACTCATCATGGCCGACAGAGACAATGGCAAGCCGGGCGAACCGGCCGGCCAGATGAGGCTTGAGCCACAGCACGTCTCGCTCACCAAGAAGCCTCCTCAACTCGAGAGGAAAGACGTGGCATCCACGGTTGACAAGAAGTGGAACACAAAAAACCTCGCACTCAGGTGGGCAGCAGACATCGCGAGCGCGTCCTGCGCCGCGGGTCTCGTTGCGCCCCTGATCTCCATCATCGACCGGTAAGTCACGGACCCTGTTCTCCGAAACTCCCCGGGCCCCCAGAGGAGCTCTTCCCTCCTCCCCTACCGCCGCCAGAGCAAGCCGCTGACATGTGCCTTTCCCTTACTCGCAGGTCCATCATGGAGAACGCGTCGGGCCGCGCCACGCTCTTCGACTCGGTAAAGGGCTCGCTGCGGGAGCTCGTCCTCCGCCCCCAGGCCATGCTCTTCTCGAAGCCCGTCGCGCTCATCTTCATGGCGTACGGCGGCACCTACCTGAGCGCCAACACGGTGGACACGGCCTACTCGACGGCGCAGAACAAGCCCGCCACGCTCGTCACCTCGGGCACGGCCAAGTTCGCCCTGTCGTCCGCCGCCAACATCGGGCTGGGCGTCTACAAGGACCAGGTGTACGCGCGCATGTTCGGCCCCGTGGGGCAGGTCGCCCGCGCGGTACCGGCCACCTCGTACGCGCTCTTCACCATGCGCGACTGCCTGACCATCTTCGCCAGCTTCAACCTGCCCATGATGCTGGGCCCCGGGGTCCACGCCGCCCTGGGCGAGTCCCTCTCCAGGCAGGTCAGCGGCCAGACCGTCGTGCAGTTCGCGGCCCCGGCCTTCGTCCAGATCTTCTCCACCCCCGTGCACCTGCTGGGACTGGACCTGTACAACCGGCCCCGCTGCGAGAGGTCGGGACTGCCCTCCCCCGGCGAGCGGTGGGCCCAGGTCTACAAGAACTGGGGCATCAGCGTCGTCGCCAGGCTGTGCCGCATCATACCTGCATACGGCATTGGCGGCGTCGTCAACTCCAAGGTCCGCCGTAACCTCATGGAGAAGCTCTAGGGCGTCCTTCCTGGACACTCGAGAGAGTGTAGATACAGACTAGGCAGTCTTGCCGTTGGAGGATTGTTGAATGCGCGCGTGATACTTCTTCATACTTGCACTATAGGCGCATGACTTCCGGCATGGCGTTCCGGCATGGACTGCTTTTGTTTCAGTTCCGTTTCTTTCGATACCCATGGACAGATGATCTTCTCATCTACATGATCTGTGCAAGTATAGACCACTAGACGATAGATTAGATGACGATAGACATGGAATATGCATTAGCGCCCTCGGTAAGGGCGCCTGCGGATTTGCGATATCTGGACAGCCTGGTTGGTCGATCTTGTTCATTCCATCTATGGGCGCGTTACGCCGTGAAGTCACAAGAACCCGCTCTCCCTTAACGCCTTGTAGATCTTTGCCTCGGCTTCCTGCGCCTCCGTGCGCTTGCGCAGGCGGCCCTCCCCCGTGTCGATGTGGTTCTCCCAGAACTTGAGCCCCTCAATCCCCTCCTCGCGGCAGAGCATACCGCGCTCCTCAGCCATCTCCAGCTCCTCCTCGGCGACGCCAATGCTCCATCCGAACCTGTCCGCCGCGTCCCGCGCCGTAACGCCCCGGCCGAACTCCTGCCAGTCCCAGGGGACATCCCTCTCGGGCGGGATGTCGTGCAGGTCCCGCATCCACGCCAGCAGGGTCTTGATCGTCATCTCGTCCGTCCTGTCCATGCTCTGCACCACCATGACGCCGCTCTTGAAGGTCCGCAGCCGCACGGGGAGCTTCAGCTTCTCCCACAGCCGCGCCGCCTTCTCAAAGTCCATTGGGCTGACCAGCTCTACCCCACCCCGGGCCCGGTTGAACATGGCCCAAAGGTCGACCAGACTGATGATGCCCCCCGCCTTCCTCAACACGCCCCTCGCATCGTCAGTGAGGAATTCCGCGAGGTTTCTCGCCAGCTCAGACAGATACAGCGACTCGTTGCTGCTCCCGCCGCCGACGATATCCTTGGTCGTCACCAACCCCAGCTGGCTTGCCGACTCAGCAAGCAGCGCGTTCGCCTCGGAAGAACCGGGGCCTCCGTTGCCCTGTCTGGAGAAGCCCTCAGCTAGGGCGACGATTTCCTTGGCAGACGCCATCAGGGCCTCGAGGTCCTCGAAAGCAGTTCCGATGACAAGTTCATTGTTCTTCCGCATGTCGAGTCCGCGCTGCTCGAGGCCTGCAATGCCTACCGTCTTCTTCCTGACTTGCTCGCGTGTGGAGCCGTCCCCGGAGTTCCCGTCTACGGCGAGCGGGTTCTGGTTTGGTACACGAGGTGCGCCCTGCAGGAGCCACTTGCGCTGTGTGATGGCGCCCTTGAGCCGTTCATACAGGATCTTGTCGCCGCCGGCCCGGAAGGAGATTTTGATGCTCTCAGGGTTCTCCATGCCGGGCAGTGCGCCATAGCTGAGAATCGGGCCCGGGGAGTCCGTCCTGTCCTGGGGCTGTGAGGGCTGAGCCGGCTGGCTCAGCTCCGTCGGGACGTCGTGCGAGATCAGCGGTCCGCCGCACATCTCGCATGATAACAGAGACGGGTGGTTCAGGAAGGTGCACCGAGGGCACTGGAAGGAGGCGTCTGGATCGGATGTCTTGGGAGGGCTGTCACGCGCCGCCGGCGACTCATTCCCTGCGACCAGCCCATTGCCTGCCGATATGCCTCGAGGGCGCAGCGGCAGCGGCGACACCACTGACTGCCTGCTCGTCGCATTGTTTATGGCAGCTTTCAGCACATGGGTCAAGGCTGGCTTGATCCCACACGCCAGGCAAGGCGGGAGGGGAGTCAGGGCGCTGGCCGTGGCCGGGTCGAAGTTTGAGGGCACCGGATTCGAAAAACTGCAGATGGTGCACACCCATGTCGCCGAGCTCGCAGGGGACGGGTCCACTGGTGCTGGCCTCAGAGGGCTGTCTGACCGCGGGACGGGAGAGGAGTTGTTGTCTCTCGGAGAGGCGGTTCCTGCCGCTGGGGATCTGGATTGTAACGAGGACCGTTTGGTTGGCTTGGGGATCAAAGTGATCTTGGCCGACGATTTGAGGAAGCCCGCCTATAGCATGTATTCTCAGCAAGTTGGCCCGCGAGTTTCCATCATGGCATGCGTTCTTATTCTTACGTAGTATTCATATCGCTCGACGTCCTTGAGGTCCAGGGCGACCGAGTTCTTCCGGGGATCAGTCTTATCTACATAGCAGATGCGATGCGACGTCAAATAGACCTGTCCATTCTGGTGGTTCTGTAGCTTGTACTTCCTGCAGCGAGGTGCGAAGATTAGCCTCTACATAAGCACTCGACAGCAATCAAAGACAGCAGCAGCAGCATCGAGGAGACGGAGCCGGATGGGCGGGAGAAGGGAGGGCGGCGCAAGCCAATGATGGAGGGCACATGGATGCATCAACTAACCCCTCGTACAACCCCACGTTATCTTGGACAAAGAGAAGAACTTCGTCTGGGAGATAGGCTGGCCGGAGGGCTGTTGTGAGGTCTAGCTGCTTTAAAAACATTCGTCATATCTGTTCTGGGAGACAATCCCAAATGTGAAAGGGAGAGAGGGGCACGGAAAGGCTACCTGGCCGTCCTGGCTTTTGTCCAGACAAGAAGACGTGATGTATCCAGCAATCAGATGATGTCAGGCCCAATGCACCTAGGCGGCTTAGAGCCCAAACGGGGAGAGACCTTTTTGACTTAGGTAAGCCAGCCCGTCCCACTAGCGCCGTGCACGGCAGGCGAAATCTCACAAATGCACTTTGCTGCCCGCCCCCATCCCTCCCTCGCCTCCCACCGCTTTCCCTGACTTCCATTCTCATTTGAGACAACAACCGTCTTCGTCGCCATCCCCATCCCAACCACATCATCGCCTCCATCGCCGCTACCAGCGAGCGACGACATCCTCGCCTTCGGATGACCATTTACTGATCTTTACAGCCCTCTTTGAACTTTTCTGTGACTCTCCCCCGTAATCCCACGCAACCCATCGCGTCGCCAAAAATGTCAGCAAACATGATGGGCTGGGCCGCAGCGCCCGGCACCCAGGGAGCAGTCCCACCTCCGCCTCCAGGACCCTTTGCTTATCCAAACCGTAAGTACTTTCTTCTCGACCTCGGGTGGCCTTCGGCAAGGTTGCTAACTTGTGTGTGCCAGCTGCCTACACTCAGGTCCAAGTTCGTCAGAACTTCAGTCAGCCCTATTCCGTCCCTCCACCAGTCTATCCTGGTGCTCCTGTTCCACCATCTCCGTACGGTGCATCGCAGGTGCCCCCTCCACCCCCAGCTAATCAACCCGAGCCCGCCAAAAAGAAGATCGAGTGGCCGCTGTCGGTTCGCCATTATGTTCAGCGCTCGTTCATCCCTGACAACCTGAATCCCTCGGTCTCGCGGGCTGAAATGGAACAGAAGTTGAGAGAAGTCATCTCTGGCGCCACCGACTCGGGCAAGTTGCACGCCCTGGACTGGGACAACATGCCTCTGCCCCAGGACTTGGTCGTGCAAGAACGCAACAAGTTGCTAGAGTCGCAAAAGTCCGCCCCAGGCAGCAGTCCCGGCTCCGCTAGGAAGCGAAAGTCTTTTGAAGGGGACGGAGACTATGACAGCAGCCCAGCCACCCTTCCCCCGCGGGAACGTAAACTCGAAAACCGTATCAGCTACGCTGCCGATGATAGGCGTCAAATCATGGACCTGCCGTTGGCCAAGAGTAAGTACACAAAGGCCAACGAGAAGCGACAAAAACGTGCCGAGCGCTTTGGTGCTCCCCAGCCGTCACCCCAGAGATCTCCTACGCCTGAACCCCCTGCTGGTCCAGTAGTCGGAACCTGCGAAAAACTGGAGAAGAACTACCTGCGTTTGACTGCGCCACCAAAGCCTGAAGTTGTCCGCCCAGAGAGAGTGTTGCGGCAGACCCTGGATCTCCTCAAGAAGAAGTGGAAGAAGGAGAGAAAGTACTCTTACATCTGCGACCAGTTCAAGTCCTTGCGTCAAGACCTTACCGTGCAGCGGATCAAGAACGACTTCACTGTCGAGGTCTACGAGATTCATGCCCGGATCGCGTTGGAGATGGCCGACCTTGGTGAGTATAATCAGTGCCAGACCCAGCTGATGGCTCTGTACAAGCTGGGTCTGAAGGGCCATCCCGATGAGTTCAAGGCATACCGTATTTTGTATTTCATCCACACCGCCAACCGCTCGGACCTTAATGATGTCCTCGCGGATCTAACCACAGCAGAGAAATCGGAGCCCGCCATCAAGCACGCGCTGGACGTCCGTTCGGCCCTGGCCCTAGGCAACTACCATCGTTTCTTCCAGCTCTACATTGACCCCTCTCATATCAAGATGGGTGCGTACCTTATGGACATGTTTGTCGGTCGTGAGCGCCTCGCTGCACTGTGCAACATGTGCAGAGCGTAAGTTGCCATCTCCCCATCCCCCAACACTGCCCTTGAGTGATTAGTACTGATATTGGTTCTCTGCACAGTTACAAGACAGATGTTCCTCTTCGTTTCATCACCGAGGAACTTGGTTTTGATGCAGACGGCGATACGTACAAGTTCCTTGTCGAATACGATGCTCAGGGCCTCCTTGAGGAGCGTGATTCCGTCGTCTACTTCCAGCCGGGCAAAGCCAAGGGCCACTTCGATGCCGCAAGAGCCCAGGCATTCCGCCGGGTTGACATCAAAGGCCAGATATGATCCTGGCTTCGTTCTTCGTTTCCGTTCATTGTTATCCGATTGTTTCATGGTGCAGCCAGCATAGCGTGGCACACATGGCATACACATTGTTGCCATGGCCGCATTTCATCCATTTCCGCATTTCCCGTGCCCGAACTAGCATCACCTACCTATCTACGTACCTACCAACCAGCCCACGTTTGAACGAACCCCGGCCGATTATGCACCCTGCAGTCCAGTCAGTTGACCAACGAGGACGGCGCTGCGCAGAGCGTGTGCGATCGAGTTGGCAAGCACGGCTGTCGACATTGCGGATTGTGCCTCGATATCCAATAATGCCAGTGGAGTTCCGAAAGCGGCGTCCTGACCTCCTCTCCCAGCTCTGCCTATTCTGTCGATATGCCCGGCTAGAGCTGGACACAGCTGTTGGAGATTGGAAAGGAGAGCGACGGCATGGATAATTCTGCACCTAGTTGTTGAATTTGAGGGAAGGCGTTCTGTGTTGTGTATTTGGAAATCTGTTGGGTGGCCACGGTCGCCTCGGTTCGAGATACCATTTTGATGTTAGGGGTAAATAGGGCAAGTAGACCTTTGGGCGGCACATGATGTCCTGCCCCAGGAAAAGGGCGCTCATGCAAGGGCGTTATGGTTTTTTGTATTGCTAATTCTCAAAACAAGTCTTTCCCCCATCAATTTGTTGGGGTACCTTGACAGTAAAAACATTCTTGACCCCCGAGTCTTCGTGTGTGTGACTGTCTGCCATCAAGCCCCGGTGGTGGATGCAAGGCGAGCGAGCGTTTGCTCTGCTCTGCTCTGCTCTGCTGGCAAGTCGGCTTATGTAAGTAACTCTTTGGGGGCTGCTGAGACTGTGCCCGCCCCTTTTGACTCGCCAACCCCGCAGCCTGGCAAGCCTGCCCGATTATAGCAAGGCCAACCACCTCTTTAAGCCACTTTGCTTTGTCTCCACTTCATCGCAAATTGCATCCGTTGCATCGATTGCATGTCGCAAGGGCCTCGCCGCGAAACGCCTCGAGAACGCATTTAAGCATCGTATGTAAACACAAGCGCCATATTCAAGTACAGAAAACTGGAACCTTGGCCGAAGCGAACCATGTCGGCTCCGACGGCCACGGCCACGGCCACGGCGCCGGCCACGTCGTCTGTCTCGAGCGCCTTGGACGCCTCGCCCTCAGATGCCCTGACCGCCACACCGTCGTCGCAAAAGGAGCGTCACTCGCTGTCGCTGGACCAGCGGCGCGCGCTGCGGCGCTGGGCCAACTCGCAGACGGTGCGGCCCTCGCACAAGGCCTGCATAGAGTGGTTCGCCAGCCAGTACGGCAACACCATCAGCCAGTCCACCGTCTCGCACTCGCTGTCGCCCAAGTACGCCCGCCTCGACGGCGACCCCCAGCTGTCGGGCTCGCGCCTGCGCTTCGGCAACTGGCCCGACGTCGAGAAGCTGGTGCTCATGTGGCACCACAGCATGGTCAGCAGCGGCCGCCAGCCCACCAACGAGGAGCTCGCCGACAAGGCAAAGTCCATCTTCCAGCAGCTGCCGCGCTACAAGGACGAGCAGCCCCCCGAGTTCAGCCCCGGCTGGATCCACCGCTTCAAGAAGCGCTACGGCCTCCTGATCCGCCGCCAGCGCAGGCACGGCACCGCGCCCCCGCCCCAGGACGACATCCCCTACCTCGTCGACGCCATCCCGCGCTTCATGTCCGTCGGCCCGGACACCAGCCCCGCCGCCATCCGCGACTCGGTCCAGCGCATCGTCGGCGTCGAGCCCTCGCTGGCCACCTGCGCCCGCGTCAGGGACGAGGCCGTCCGCAGGCTCGAGAACCCCCAGCTCAACCACAACGGCCAGCCCAACCACGTGCTGGACACCCCCGGGGGCAACAACGGCGGCGCCGGCATGGGGCACCCTCCTCCCCCAGGCAGTGCCGGCGGAGCCCACGGCGCGGGGCCCGGCGACGCCTATGGCGACGAGGACCCGGAGATCGTCCTGCAGAACGCCCTGCACGCCCTGCAGCAGGAGGAGGCCGACGCCGAGGCAGAGGCAGCAGCCGCGAGGGAGGAGCGCGAGATGGCCGAGAGGGGCCTGCAGGCGCCAGCACCGCAACAACAACAAGCGCCGCCTCCCCCGCCGCCGCCGCTCGCGGGGATGGGCGTGAGCCAGTCGTACGCGCAGCAGGCGGCCGGGGCGGCCCTCGCGACGCCGGTGAGGAACGGGGTCGCGCAGCCCGGTGGCGTCGGCGTCGGCGGGGTCGGGGGGTCTGGGAACGGTGGGGCCGCCGCGAACGGGACGCCTGCCTCCTCCTCCTCGGTGCTGGCCCAGCCGCGGTACTCGGTGGGCGCGGACGACCTCAACCTGACGCCCATACCGGCCAACGGGCCCATCTCGACGACGGACCGGCCCATGCGCTGCCCCTTCTGCATCAACCAGCGCATGCTGCGGACCATCAAGGAGGCGGTGGAGCACATGGCCACGCACGTCGTCGTCTGAGCGTTTTGGCAGACTCGAGTTTGTTCTGCTCTTTATTCGTTTTCGGCAAGAAGGAGGTGGGGCGCACTGTCAGTTGCTAACTACAGACACGTACCCACATATGCATACATACCAACTTCCGGACATATACCAGGCTCATTGGAAACGGCGGCTTGGGGCCACAAAATTCGAAAGGGGAGAGAGGGCCGAGAAGAGCAGCAGACACGGCTGTGCTGGACTGGGAGACTGCCAACCAGCCAGCCCAGATGATCTCTATTCGTCCATGTACATATTATACCCTTCTGGTTTTCAGTCTTCTTTTCCTTATCTATGACGAAAGACACAAACGCACCACTCTCGCTGTCTGGAATGAAGAAGTGGGGGGGAGTCTAAACAGGAAGACAGGCAAATGATGGCGTGTCCGGCGTTTTGGTCGTTGCTCCGCCAGCAAGCATGACTTGAAGATAACCATGAATTCAACTATTTATCCTGAACCTGCCCAGTGACTGGAATGCTACACAAGTTGAGACAATCTCTTATGGACGTGCGGCTCGATCCACCAGCCGGAGCAGAAAGTCCTTTCAGATCACAAGCTCTGTTTGTCAAAATGTAGTACACAATTCATAGGTAGTTTCTTCAAGCGATCTAGATCTCCTTCGGGTTTGGGCTCATCAGCACGCTTGATGTTTCATGTGATTGCGCGGACGCGATCGAGAGGTTGTTTGGTGTTGTTCATCACTCTCTCTCTGTTCATTTCCTTCTCAACGACTAAAGCTTTCTCAAGGGGGGCTACGGTGCCAGAGCTCCAGCGCCACGGACCGGGCTCCTCAGAACCAGAATCAACATTGACCTTCCCTCCGTCCGTACCTTGCAACTCGAGCTTAAGCCTCTGCTTCTGCTGGTCGGTCCACACAACAGCGCTCCACGACCGCCCTCCGGAACACACCACGCGATCCAATTTTGTTCACTGTAAAGCGCGAGCCTCGCAGACCGACTAGCTGGTATCTTCTGTCCCTTCAAACTAGCACTTATCTTTCTGCTTCCTCCAATCTCGCCCAAGTGGCCACCCTGCTGGAGCATCGAAAAACAAAAATGGGTAATAATAATGACTGAGCAAGAGACGACCGAGCAAAGAAAACGACCAGAGAAAGAAAGAAGAAAAAAAAGACCGAGGGCCTAGATATCTCATAGAAGTGAAGAAAAAAGGTTGACCTAAAAGAAGCCAGCCCTGAACGCCATTGCTTTTCCACCAACTGGAAAAGCTCCCATATAGACATATTCCATCATCATGAGTTGCTTGCGCTTCGTCGACATAAGGTGACAGATTTTATGTAACGGTGAATGAGAAGCCAAATGCTGGGGGGCCCTGAGCGTTTGGCCGCAGTTGTGCTAGAAAGGGTTGCCGACAGTTTTTAACGACCGTGGGTGCACTGGGAGCCCAGCTACTAAGCAATATTTCCGTCCAGAAGTTTTCGTGCAGCAGAAATGACCAAAACTTGTCGCATCTCTCCACGGACCCTGATTTCATAGAAATTTCGAATTTGCAACATGAGCGAATGGTTTGCTTGCATGAGAGAATCCGTCAAAAACACCAAGTCGATGCGCTGATCGACCGCGGATTCAGGGTGTGGAACACTCCTCGAAATCTGGCCCGGATTATCGAGGATCTGGGACCGCTTGTAGAGCTCTTCATACTTGCTCCACATATATCAGCAGCTTCTCGTTGCGTTCCAATGCAACGTCTAGGTCATTGTTGCTGATCATCGGGATCTTGTCCTGTGTGCTCTCATCCTTGTAGGCAATATCGATGGGGTCCCCTGCCGGAATCTTGAGCCTGTCACGGATCTTCTCGTACAGGTCTCGGAATTGAATATCGGTCGGCACCCGGATGGCGATAAGGTCTCCGTTGAAGCTAAGCTTGATTTTCATCGCTGCTGCTTGCTGGTTCAGACCGGGAGAAAGTGAAGTCTGAGATGGCTGGGAGAGAGATGACGACTGTCGGGGGACGCCGTTGGGTCCTCTTGAGCCCGGTGCTGCGCCGTACCCATTCCCATTGAGGTTGTTCTTGGATGACTGTTGTGACACGACATCGCCTTGAGACGACTGGTGGGAGCCGCCGGATAGTCGGTAGTCTTCATCACCCATCGAAGTCGGGTCAATCTCGTAGTCTCCCTCCCTGGGCGCAAAGAACTGCTTGACCAGGTTGCACCTCGAAATGTATGGTGGCTGGCTCAAAAGATTCTTAACGTAGGCGTCCAAGTTATGCAGTCGTCCCTCAGTTATAGCATCGGTGACGTAGTTGACAGGACCTGGCATGTAGGGTAATGTCCGCTTTTGCGTGCCAGTGTTCCCTGCCTCGGCTGGGAATTCTGTCAGAAGTGCAATTTGGAAGTCGTAAAAGTCTTCGTAATATCGCGACAGCTCCCAGTGTCGACCATCCTCCAGCGCGGCCTCGATCACAAACCAGTACTTGTCTTCGGCAAAGCAGTAGCGGGGAATGCGTGCGGAGATAGGAGCGTGTAACTGTGACCCAGGGCTTGAAACCTGGGGGTTGGCCATGGGGGGTTGTTGGCTTTGTGTGTTTCGCTGAGGGGTTTTGCCAGGTTAGTAATGAAATGCTGCTATTGAGGTGCACTAGAGTAAGACTCACGTTGCTTTGGGGCTGCTGTGCATTGCCTTGGCTCATGCGACCAGCACCCTGCTGAAGGCTCATGCGCTCCATGCCTTGTTCCATAGCTTGTTGCTGACCCTGGGGCCCTCCTGCCTCGAACTTGCCCAACGTGATGCTGCTGTTCTTGTACTCGGCGGCCATCTTCTTCCACTCTTCAACCCTCGGTATTCCCGCTCTCCTGATTGCATCTTGAGGGTTGGGTACTGGTGTATTTGTTGCCATGTCGCGGATCTCGATAAAAGAGACTGGAATAAGGCCGGGACCGCCCAGTCGCCCTATCGGTTTCGCCACAAACCACTCGGGATTTGATTGTGCGATCACAATGATCGCCTCCCCAGCCTTTGCCTCCAGCTCGTCTGCTCTTTCGGCCTGGAAGTCGTACATGACTATGCCGTACACCATGGCTCCATTCTTCCCTGCAGCAGACATCTTGGAGCTTCGTTGACTTTGGGTCTGCGTGGGTGTTACGCTTGAGGCAGATGTCTCGGCATACCCGGAATCGTGGTCGGGGTTGTTGGTGGCACCGGGCGATGGTCGACTCGTGTCCGAGCTTGCGCTGTCGCGTTCTGTACGGCCGAGAGCCTTGAAGAAGCTCACTGGAACAAGGCCACGAGCGTCAGGTAAAGCGGGATTGCAGGCCTCGTACCAGTCGGGGTCGTTTTCTCGACCGATAACATGGAAGAAATCACCGCGCGAAAAGCTCAGTTCTTGACTGGATCGGGCTTCGTAGTCATAAAGCGCTCGAATTACCTGTCAGGGCCAACCGGGTCAGCAATTTCATTTGGTTCTCCACCGAGGCCCAGGAGAAATGTGCCGCAAATCGGGCTCAAAGCGGGGGCTAGTTGGAGAAGAGACTCGAAAGCCCTTGACCCACCCGCAAGGCCCGCTCTCACTCATTGTCCCAGGAACCCAGAAGGCGGAGGTGAAGCGCAGTGTAGGAGGTCGCCGATGGCCCAAGAAGGCCATATAGGTGTTTTTTTGTGGCTGGGCTACATTAAACGTACCTTTTTTGGAGGAACTATCGCGACAGCGGATTTGGGGCCGATTGAGACATGAGCCTTCGCCTTCTCCTCTCCTTTGATCGACCTGCGGAGGGCCTTGATGGCGCGTAAAATGTCAGTTTGTTTGCTCGACGATATGAATGACATGTTTCTGAATGGCTGAGCCATGCACTTCGGGTTCAAAAATGTAGAAACAGCGAGAGAGGGGAAGCGCAGGACTGGTGATGGGCGGTGATGCAGCGCGAGCGTGAAGAGCGACGTCGATATCTCATTAGGTCTCCTAATCGGGCGACCGACGTACACAGACAATGCGACTAGAAATGCGCAGAGAATGATACGAGAAAGGGAAACGCAACGGCTTGGCTGGGTGTACGAACCTTCATGGTGTTGCCGTAATATCCCTCTTTCCGTGATCGGGTTGATAAATGTATCTCAGAGCAGGTGCAGTCACAGAAGACCGTCCCACCTTCTGTAGTCTTTCACACTTCCTGCCTGTCTTTCACTGGCGATACGGGTTCTGCAGCCAATGAATCCCAGAGTAGCAAGAGCGGACGTTACGCCAGGTCTGCTCACACGCTCTTGCCGTCGGGAGCCTGTGAGTCAGTGCGACGGCAAGGTTGGTGGTGCAGGCGGCTGCTGGATGCAAATAGAGGGGCCCAACGAGATTGAGGCCTGGCGATGGCAAGAGCGTCGCGGAGAGGACTTGTGCAGCGGTCGGTCGGGTCGGGTGGCAATCCAAGACACGCAGTGGACAGCCCCGGCGCTGAGGGAAACAAGGTCGGGCGGTGGATATGGTTGTTCGGATAATTTGGGCGCACTTCGAGGGATCCCAAAAAAGAAAACGATGTCGTCACTTCAGGCAGAGTAGAGCAAGAGTCATGGGGAAAAAGCCCGTGCCCACAGGTCCAGTCCCCGAACTGAGGATATGCGTGGGTTCTGTTCTAGTCGCAGATCGTGCCGAGGGTGCGATGGCTGGGACGGCGTAAAAAACAGAGAGATCAAAGCGACTTGCTCTCACTGGGGGCCTTCCCTCGGGATGGTGAGGATATGAGAGCCTTGGGCAGGTTCGTCGGGGGGCTTCTTTATTCAGGATGGTGGCATGCGATCCTCCCTCTTTGTCCGGCGGCTCCTTCGCGTTAGTCAGAGGAGCCCACTGAGTCGCCGTTGGCCCGTGCTATCGGCGGTTCTGCGGTTGGAAGTGGGCGTGGCAGTGAGTAGGCGGGCGGGTCGAGGAGTAGGAGCGAGTGACGAGGCGGCGGAGACGGGTTTAAAGAATGGGAGGAGGGGAAGCGAGAAAAAAGAAGGTATGAAAATTTTCAGAGAGAGGGGGCGCAGCAGGCAAAGTAGGCAAGTCAATGTGTCGCGCGTCCCTTGAAGGGCATGTACTGCAAAACTGCAGGTCTACTTGGGATCAAGGCAGGTACCGTAGGTTGGCAAATAAGTGTGTGTGGGCGCGTGTGTCGAGTTGGGTTGGGTTGGGGCGGGTTGTGTTTTGCCCACAGGATCCGACAAGACGGGGTGTGCAATGCAAAGTATAGTTTAGGAATGGGCGCGGGGGCGGCAGACGGACGGCCAGGCGGCCCAGACGACGAAGCGACGGTGAGTCCTGTATGTACGGAGATCGGATGGGACAGACCGACAGACAGACTGACTGACAGGATACGACAGGACAGGACAAGAACCAGAGCAGAGCAGCAAAAAAGGGGGCTGCAAGGTCTGTAGAACATGCATGCAAAATCGGAAGAGAGAGGGAAGAGCGAGAGAGATTGGCGCCCAGTTTTGTGCATGGGAGGCCATACCAGACAAGGCCAGTGAGACTGTTCGGTTCCTTCGCCCATGGTGACTTTGTGACTTTGTGACTTTTGCGCCGTACAGATGTACAGCCCGCAGCACCAGCCAGCAGCCAGCAGCCAGCAGCCAGACACATGAAATGGACCAGGGCGATCTGCAGCAGAGTCAGTGAGTCGCCGTGGCCGCGCCAACAATGTGGAGGGAGGGGTAGGGGAGGGGAGGGGAGTGGATGGGCAGAGAGGGCCGCATGGGCCAGGGCCCAGCTGCAGCAGTTTGTATCTTGCGACTTTCAACTTGCTGCTTTGCCATGCCCAGGCCACTGACCAGACCAGGCCAAGCCAGCCAGGCAGCCAGGGCCCAGGATTTGCCAGGGGCCCTTAGCTGGAGGGGCGCCTCTATTTTTTTCCCTTCTTTTCTGTCCTCTCTTCTTCTCGGCTCCTCAACCGGTTGATGGGATGGACATCTGCGAGGTGGTGGCAGGCAGGGATCATCCAAGACAAAGCGGGCCTGTGATGTGCTGCGGTTCTCTCTTGTCCCCCAACTCGAGAATCGCCCGGCCCGCCTGGGCAGCAGCCACCAGCGGCGCCATGCTCGGTACCTGACAGCTGCTGCTATGCAAGCACACGCAGCACGCAGCACCGACCTCGTCACAGGCCCCACTGCACCCGGAATTCCAATATCCAGCCTCTCCATCTCTAACCAGCGATCCGGGCGGAATGACACCAGGCTGGGAAAAGCCCCGGCGGAGAATAACAAGCGCTGTCGTGATGGGGGTGGGTTTGCTGCCGGTATTGGAATGTCATCACGGCCACGGCCGTGCCCGCCGCCCTCTCTGCCGCTCTAGTCTGTGGCCTCTGGTCTCAAGCCTCGGTGGTCTGGTCTCCTCCGGTCTGCTTGCTCTATCTATGACTGGCCCCGCCCCATCTCTTCTGCCTGTGCGGCCACGACCTACCAACTCTTGTTTGAGACTCTGGGCTTCTGGCGCGGCAGTCTGGAAGCACTTGGGAATACAGACACCATGCCAGTGTCAGGTGGTAGCACCAACACGCATCGCCTTGCTCACTGCTCTCCTACTTCTATTTCCAGGACGGGGGCCGGACGGTGGGTGGGCTGTTGTGGCGGCCACACAGACACAGACAGGCAGGCACTCGTTGCGACGGCGCCTATCTAAAGTCCTCGTCCTTCCAAGGCCCCAAAAGTATAATAGCGATGACGCCCGCAACACCTGACCCGGCGGTTGCAATCTCCCGTCGCATTCCCTCTGATCGTGTTACGATGCCGCACTGGTGAAGAATTCCGGAGACCCAGAGTTGGGCCGGGGCAGGGTGGAGTGGGTTCCAGAAACCGAATCCTTCAATCCGGCCCGCTCCCCACCAGCTGGTCCCAAATTCCCACGAGAGCCAGCCAGGCAGTCTGGGCAGTCCAAGCTCCTTCTGGCTGTGATCGGCCAATATACAAGTGCTCTGGGACTGCCGCTGGCGCGAGCAAGTCTGCCAACGGCCCTCTGCTGTCATCTCATAAACACGGCGCGAAGATGCTAATCGCCCCCAGGAGGAGGTATGTGATGAGCAAGGAGTTTCACACGATGCTGCAATGGAATTGGCCTGTTGTGGCCTGGCATCGCTGGCCCACACCACCCGATTCTGCAGGGGCTTCCTCGATTTCTGGTCGAAACGGCAACAGGTGCTGTGCATGTGCCAGGGGGTCGCTGATCATTGATCATCTGGACGGTCTGTGCATTCCGTTGGTCTATTGTGCCGCTACCGTGGTACTTGGGTAGGAACCAATTGGGAAGCAATCCACGACAGCCATCTGGCATTGGACTAAATTAAAAGATCTGGTGCTATCAGATACCGCTTGTCTCAAGCCGAGAGCTTTTGTGTGAGGGCGTTTGTTTTGAGGTGCGTCTTCAAGCCAAACAAAAATCGTATGACAACATGTCCGCATGTACGTAGAGAGTGGAATAAATCTAAACATTACCAAAACCTCGGGGTTAACCCACCAGTCGCATCCCAACAGGCTGGTAATGGACCCCCAATTACCGTCATGCGAGTTATTACATCAGACAGCTCACAAACAGGTCGCACCCAGGGCCGCCGGAGGTCCTGATCGTGGGCGTCAGTCACTCACTCACTCACTCATGCAGTCACTCAATCTGCCTGTCTATCTCGGCCTCTTGCCTCGGATGGCCGCTGTTCCATCGGACAACGCCCACGAAGCCACGCCTCACCATCTTCGAAACAAAGGGCCCCATGCCAACGCCCAATCACCAGCTCACCACACCTCTTGGACGCACCATCGCATTCATGCCTCCTGCCACACCCATGAGTGGCAGCTAGCCTCGAACGAGCGAGCGGGACAACGGGAGACAAGAGCACCTGCCTCTACACTGATCGGTCACGCACAAGGAGCTACCCGCGAAAGCCCTCTACTTACGCGATTGGGGCTTGCCCGCTCGCGAGCCCGGACTTGTCGCTCTGCCACGAGGGGCTGTCCCTTCCCTGTCAGGACCCGGACCGGCACTAGCGAAGGGAGCTGTTCCTGCCACAAGAGCTCTGCCACATCAGAGCGATCGCGGAATCTTATCAGTGATAGCCTTTGACAGTGTGAAACGAAGGTGGGCTCGCCAAAACCAAGCGAACTGGTGGCTTGGCCGAGCTTGTGACGACAGGTTTGGTAAGCACCAAGTAAAGTTAACCAAAGATCGGTGCGTCGCGGTATCTTTACTGAACCCTGTCCTGCCGTTGACCCAAAGCGGAGCCGACATAGTAGAGACGAGAATCAACGAGGCGGGCCTGTGTCTCGACCTCGGCCTTAGAGTGCAAGCATATGCCGTCAGAAATGCCATGTATTGCTGTTCGTCTAGCTCGGCCTCCTAGCACATGTGCCGATGCGAAATCCCATCCAGCCACGTCTCAGCCACCTGCTCAAGTCCATTCAGACGGGACATCAGCCTCTTCGAGCCGCACACGAGGAAGGGAAAAGAAATTGCACAGGCATCGCTGCATGTCACCTACCCCTCGAGCTAGAAAGCCGAAACTCCCAAGCTACTGTACGTACGTGCAGTCAGTCAGTCCCCCCCCCCCTGCAGACAGACTAGCGTCGTGCTGTTGCTGCGCGACGGCGACATGAAAGCCTAGAATATGCATATCAGAATGCAGGTACGGGGCAGCGAAAAAAGACGCCCGCAGCTAGCTGCTATACTGCATGTGGCTCTGCGTTGTACCACCGTCACGGCCGCAGGAGGCTCGCATGCATCACAAATACGAAGGCAGAATGGGACAGCCCGAAAGATGCCTCGTGTGCCCTCCCCAACCCTTCCAGCCCTCTCCAGCCTTACCAAACGGCCGACCGAAAAGAGGTACAACGACTCATTCCGGGAAGAGATCCTGGTGTCCAATCCGGTGTGCCTGCATGGTGGTCTGCTGCACACGGTGGGATGGACGAACGGCGGGCCCGACCGATCATTCGCGGAACCGTTGTCCTGTACTTGTGCGCGGAGCGCGGCGGGTTGGCGCGCGCGTCGTCGCTTCTGGGCGGGGACTGTCCTTTTTTTTCTTGTTTCTTCTTTTGTGTTCTTTTCCACGTTTTCTTTTCATTCGATTAATCAAAGAGCGACCTGTTTTGATGCTCCGTCTTGCAGCTGATGACGACTGTCATGTGTTCCATCTGCAGGAAAGCCTTCGTGCATGCAGCTTGGGGGCCAACCTGTCCCGTCCCTACACAATACACTACAGACGGACCGACCACACGAGAATGCCGTTATCGTGTTCGGCCCTGCAGCGTGGGGGAAAGTTTATACTAGGGTACTGATGTGCGGGCCCTCCGTCTACGAAAATGCATGTGACCATTGTCTCGTCAAAGTACAGACTACGTAAGAACCCTTATCCACAGGCACGACGCCCGACTCAGGTTCCCAACCCGAAATGCCTGTCGTCGAATATGCAGGCGGGTCCGGTCTGATCCCCGTCGCCATGCGCACACGATGCTGCATGGAAGTTTTCCTCGTCATCTCACAGGGCGTTCGATGCCGTCTGGAATAGATTAATTACTGGGCCCACCCCGGTCCCCGGTCTGGCCATCAGGCTGCCGGGGACCCAACTGGGATGCAACTCCCCCTGTGCCGTCGGCGGGGATGAGCTCCCGGTCCCTGGCATCGATGTCGCCCGCGATCCGGAGCCAAGGCCCACCAGTGATGGCAAAATTGCAGACCCACCAACCCTTCTGCAAGGAATCAGTAATTTCAGGGGTCTTAACTGAATAAAAGCTGAATGTAACACTAAGCCTAATACAGTAATGATTAGATAAGAACCCTTACCTTATCAGGAAGATAGGGGTTAAGGTTAGATCTGGGCTATTTATCCCCTAACCCTGGTCTAATATCTAGGGTACTGGGTAAACCCACTAAATTTTATTAAAAAGTGGGTCTAAAAACCTCCCAAATAGCTAAATTAAGAGTTTATTAAAACACACTCCTTGTAACATACTCCCTGTCTCTCACAAGTACCTTTACCTTCTAAGCTAGAGGCTCCAAATTGAATTTCTTACCTGGCTGGTAATTAAATTTCAAAAGGGACGATTGGGGTAAGGGTAGACGGTACCGGTAGGTACCGCTAAGTACTACTTGAGTCCTAACCCAGTATATTTTGGTCCTTAAGAATTAAGAAGATATGTTTTATTAACTTTGAGGAGGAGGTAAGGAGGTATATGTAAATTTCTTAGTGGCTTGGCTTGTAGATTTAGCAGCTCGCTTAATTTCGCTTGAGTGGGCACGGCACGTAAAGTGGCCCGTGCTAGACAGGGAGTGTATTACAGGGAGTGTGTTTTAACAAACTCCTGAATTGAAATGGCTCTGAGAGCCTGCAAAATTCGGCAATTGAAATTTCAGCCGCCCATCACTGAGGCCCACACGACAACCATGCTTTTTTTTCTTTTCTGTCCTAAAGTGGTTGCTTGCTCGTACTTTTTCATTGAGTTTTCCTCCACCCTCCCCCCCACACGTTGGCGTCATGTCTGTGCTTCTGACAAGTCACAAAATAAAATAAAAAGAAAGATCGGGAGGACTATTTGACAAATCCTCAAGCGAGTAATTGCTGCTGTTCTCGAACCACCTGGTGCTTCCTCTTGTACACGGGTCCATCCTCTGACCTCCATTCCTTCCAATGGTCCGCTGGGAGCCTGTCCTCTGCCCCGCCATCCATTGATTCCTGGGGTGGGGCCTCGACTGACATGCCTGGACATTGAAGTCAATGCCACGAGGACATCCGGACGCACCGCACGCACCGCACGCACCGCACGCACCGCACCCCGGCATCATGTCGCCCATGCCGCATACCCACATTGGGCAACGCCGGCACGTGCGGAAGCAACACACAGACGCTGGCAGGATTCGGACAATCTCGAGGCCATTTTTGGCCCTTGCAAAATCCCGCATCCCAACGTCTGTGCCGGGTGGGGCAGCGAGCATCACGGTATCACGGCTAGAGGGCTGCTCTGGCCTGTGATCGTGGGTTGCAGCATGGCAAAAGGCAATTGGCGAGCAGCAGCAGGGCAGGGCAGGGCTTAGCATGTGTGCACCAACAGGATTCATCCGGGCGCACGCGGCGATAGACTCGAGCTTCCCGGGTGCCGTGCGTGATGCTTTTCCCCATGGGCCGTCCCCATTGCTCGGGGCCGAAATTAAGCTCCCAGGTGCATAGTTTCTTGGCTTCTCCCATGGGATGGCGCTGCTGCCCCGTCACGCCTCGATGCAGCAGCCCGGCTGGTCCCTCCCTCACGATGAGACAGTACACCGAAGTCAGAAAATTTCCGGTCTGCTCTCGATCGTCAGTTTTTCCCCATTTGTGCAGGAATTTATGTAGAACGAACCCTGTCCAGTCGCGGGACTACCCAGGCGCGGTTTTCAACATTCCTCACAAAGGCATAGACGATTACGTGGACTTGGTGCGCATCGCTGGGGAGGGAGGGGTGTGTGGTGAGGCATCATGACAAATTCTGGCTGGCCCTTTGCGAACCCTTTCTCCCCCGTACACTCTCATGCGCGACATAACAAGCTCACCCAGCACCAACCCAGGCCTTGCGCATCACCGGCCCAGGCCTGGTGAATTATGCTGCTGGGTTAGGTTCTTGCCCGATGCAGCAATATGCGAGCAATGGCACGGTCGGATCCAAGCTGGCCCGCGCAAACATGAAACCCGCGAACCCAAGGGCCCGCCCCCGGAATCATGAAACAGTGACGGCCGCTAGGGAGGGGGGTCTGTCTGGTTTGCCTTGCTTGCCTGCTTGCTTGCTTCTTTTCTTTCCTGCTTCTTCTGGTTCTTTCTTGAGGCTCTGCTGCGCCGATCGATGGGACTCCCCCGCTCCTTGCCCTAGTGGCGTGGAGCCTTGCTCGATCCGTACCTGACAGCGACCCCCTCCCCATGTCGACCGGCCACGGAGACTTTTCCTTGCTCTGATCGAACATTCCGCCTGCGAGGCCGGGCACCTTGTCTGACGAGGTCGCACTTCCTTCGGCCTGGTTGAGCTTGTTCTGGTGACGTCGATATGACCTCACCTCGCATTTTGACAGTCAAAGTGAGCTCGGTGTCTTTCGTTGTATACAACATTGTTTACACGGATGTCCTTTTGAACCACGAATGGCGGACGTGTAGTAAGTTCAGCAGGGACCTTGGCACTATAGAATTGCAATGGTATAGAGAAGATCAGTCAGCCCGAAACTCTACAATGAGGCTCCCCAATTCACCGAGAGAGGTTATGAAAGCTCCATGATTACAGCTTCCACATATGGTTTCATTCGACGTCAACACTCCCGCCGGGTGATAATATGACATGCTATACTGGGCTGAAGAACACGAATTTTGGAAAAGATTCGACACCGTTGGGAATTTGTGGTAGAGTCGATTCTCCCCTCAGACAGCGTGAGCGTGGCTATTTGCGCATTAGCACTTGCTTCAGAAAACGATGACAGTTACTCCTACATCAGCTACTGTTGTTAAGGATGATTAGTTGCCAGCCCGGCATGAGAAGTCAATTGCCCATATGCATAGTCCTTAGCCCAGCATGAGATACTGAATAGTAGTGGCTGAAATGGTATGACTCTGATATAAATGCATAGTGGCTCGGTATGGGTGGTTCCTTTTTCAATTGGTTCGCATACTCTTATGGAGCTGGAGTGGTACTCGATAGACTCGTGCTTAGCGCTCCAAACGACTCGAAGCATTGAACAGGGGCTGGGATTTCGGAAGTATGGTTTCTTACCTTCCTCTGCACTCTAGAATCAAGATGCTGTACTAGGTACAGCATCTCGCCCCTGAATAAGCCTACCTAGCTTTCCTCTGTCCCTTGACACTGGGCCAAGAACTCATCCTCGAAGCGTTCCTCCGCCGAGGGCCTCTCCTCGAGGTCCCAGCGCAGTGGTTTGTGCACGAGAGCTAGAAAAAGCGCTTTGTCATTGCCTTCAACCTTTTCTCGCGTCCTTCGAGGGTCTGTTCGGGAATCGGCGTTGCGGCAATCCAGTTTCCTGCAATAGCCGGTGAGATACTCCTAACAGGTGGATGTAACTCCAGAACTGGGCTCACCTTCACTATCCCAAAATTCACGGCTGTTGGTATTTCGCTCTAAGAATGCTACTGACGGTTGGTCCATCAAAAACACCATTTCCGCAAGGTGTTGTTCCTCGTTTTCAGTGACCATCCTTCACGGCACGGAAAACTTAGAAGACCGCCACCCTCGAACAGATCCCAGATCTGGATCGTACAGATCAGAAGATTGAGCATGGGAGTCTGAGATCTCCTTTGCTTACTATGACTCCAAAAAACCATACGTCTATTTTAGAATCCCATTCCATACCAAGTATCACCTCCGGGGCGCGGTAAACGCCAGGCATAACATCCCTGGTGTGTTTCTGCCCTGTATCTCCTAGACGCGCTGCACCAAAGTCTGCGATGGCTGGGGCGCCATGCGTGATTGGCATTCTATACGAGAGATGGATTACGCGATCATCTGGGACCATGCACGGTGATGGGTTCTGCAGTTCTTTCTGTTCGATTGCTGAGAAAACACTGACGTCTTCCACTCCAAGGAGAATGTTATTTGGCGATATATCTGGAAAACATTTCAATTTCGACAAGTCCAGAAGTTAATGAGAGAGCAGTACCAGTATGAATTATTCCGGCCTGGTGCAGGAAATCTAGGCCGAGCAAAATCATAAGCATGCTTTGCTGTAGAAGATCCTTGTTCAGAGCGTTGTTCGGGAACATTGTCCGAAATATTGTGTACGTGAGACCAAGAGGGGCGAACACCAGGCACTGATGAGACCCGTATGGTCCTTGGATCTGAAAAGTGTCCAGTGTCACTCGCAGGCGCGCCTTGCCGGGATGCTCGGCGTCGATAGATCTGACAAGTCCAGAAACAGCGACTTTATTGGAACAGCCTTCTCCTGTGGTGCAGACCTTGAGCGTATGGAAGGCCTCCTCACTTTTTAAGAGCGTGTCTCACACCTGGGCATTCAGCAAACGGCTTGAACCCAGCAGTAAACGTGAACGCATACCTGAGGTCTCGGCATAGCCAAATGGTGGAATTGGTACCAAATCCTAGTTTCGCGACGATCTGATACCTAGAGCAGAATACTTCACCCAGTCTAGCCGGGTTAAACTTTTCGGCTCTGTACTCTGGTACCGTTTCTTCCTCGACCCTGTGGTCCAGTGGAAGCTTCTTAAACCCCTTGCTTGGGAACGCGAGAATCTGGCTAGGCATTGCAATTGTGAAAGCTCGAGCGGCCAGAGGCAATTGGACTGGGCAGGGTCTGATCCAAAACATAGAGGAACTGAAACACCTAGCTAGTAAAGCATAGGTGTTGAGAATTTGCCCTGGTCTTATTCGCTGCATAATCACTCTCATGGCCGGATCGCTGTGTTGCAGACGCGTCCCGGATCGCGGGAGTGGACATGGGGGACACGGAGCTGAAGTGTCCGTGGTGTGGAGCTCGCTTATATCCTTTTATTTAAATTGTTTATTGCCCAAGAGCCCTCAAGTTGTTGTGCCGCAGGAGGTTGCTCCTTGTGCAAGAAAGCGGAACCTAAGTATATATGCACGCTCAACCCCTTCACATCTAATAAGCTACATACACTTGTAGTTCCTTGCGCCAAGCCAATCTTTGAGGGCTTTCAGGGATATGGTGCTTATCACATTGGGCTTACTGGTTTTCACAACGTGACATCAATTGATTCTACTTGTGCATTCACAGAGTTGAAGAACCAAGACTCCTCCTCGCAGGTGACATATTGTAGGAGCCCGGCACTGTATGGCATTTAACGCTGGGTCTTTGAGCGTTTACCACTGTGTGAAGGGACCGCCTACTGCTCAGAAGAATATGTATACGGATTAAAAGCGAAACCACTGTAGGAGCGCTCAGCACCCAAGTCCGCTATTACACAGGTCACTCAAATTTGAGACGCGAACGACTCGTCAATCCTAATTCTGCAAATTAAACTTGTCTCAGAGTATCTTGGCTTCCTGACAACATTATTTTTCTTCAAGGCTTAGGCCGTAATTGTCAGAGAAAGCAACAATTCAGGCAGTTCTTAGATGTCAAACCTTTTAGAGGACTTGGTTGGGACAAGGAAGAGCAAATCAGTAACCGTAAGGCCAGGTGTGGAATGAGACTTTTGGACTTTTGGAACGTTCATGTCAAGATGCAAAACTGGAGGGTGTCTGTTGGTCACAGAGGGAGGTATGTATTGCAGGCGTGTTAGGACAATCGAAACAGAGTCAAACGCACAGACTCGCGACTGCGCAAAAGGCTGCATGAAATATTCTAGGTGATACTATTAGCCTCGAAGTCTATATTGGAGATCTACATGAGCTTATAGACAACGACATCAGTTTGGCTTTTCCCGGGAGAGGCTACGACGCACAAGCTTCCTTCCGTGCGTCTGCTCCCCTACGCGTTGCTCACGATGGGCTGAGAGAACGGAGGTCTGTGGGCATCAGAACGTGTAGCTTGCCCCGGCCTCAACGGAGTCGCCTCATTTGCTCAGACGCCCGTGGCAACGTGATTGCTAATATGATGCCATCAAGAAGGGAACCGTTGCGTCGCTGTCACGAACGAGGTTCGCTCGCTCCATTCAAACCATCCGGCTCGTTCGATTGGCAATATCGATTTCTCTCGATAGCCAAATCGCAGCCTCCACAGCCTTTGTTCAGCGCAGACAAACATCTCTCTTCGCGTCTCATCCTGACGGCCGAAGCAGAAACTGGTCACACCACCTGATGACACCCAAAACATGTCAGCCTATGCTTACAACAAAGTATCCAAAGTAGTATCCAAAGGTCAACTGAAGACAGTCCCAGAAGGCTAAGAAGGGGCGGGGACGTGATGTATCGCCGGGGTGGCAGACCAGCTGCGTTGGAGGACATGAATGCATATTTACTTGTGTCAGTTTGCATCGGACTCGGACTCACCAGGTATCTCGACAACAGCCTGGAGCATACCTCCCGAGTTCCAGACCTCTATGCCGCCAGAGCAGCCAGCGTATACAAAGCCGTTCTCGTCGCATTGTATGCCAGCCGGTATCCCTGTGGTGGGCACGGCAAAGACGCGCTTGTTGGCGAGGAAAGGTGAATCAGCCCTCATCGTCATATCAAAGGCATAGATAGCCGATTCCCTGTTGTCACGTCAGATACAAACCTGCGAGTTGCCCAGCATGTTGGTCTTAATCTTACCGCGGGGATTCCACATCGCCCTCGCCCTTGGCCGCACCCGCATCAGTGACATAAACCGTGCTCTCATCCGAGCTAAACGCAATCCCCGTAGGCCTGACCATCCCGTCCGCCACGACCCTCAGGTCCCCGGACTCGGGGTGGAACCTGTACACCCGGCAGGGCAGCAGCGGCCTGGGGCGAAAACCTAGGTCGAACCCCCGGCAGGGGTCGGTGAACCACAGCGCGCCGTCCCGCGATGACACGGCGACGTTGTGCGGCGAGTTGAACTGCCGCCCGTAGAAGCCCGTCACCAGCGCCTCGGGCGGCTTGCCCCTCGGCATGAAGTACAACCCGCCCGTGCTCCCCTCCGTCAGGCTGCCCTGCGAGCAGAATACCATGCCGCCGCCATACCGTGCGCCGCCGGCGGGCATCGTCATGCTCTGCGGGGGCCGAAGCTTCTGCCACTCGACGGCGATGACGTCGTCGTCGCTGCCGCCGACTGGATCATCGGCATCCTCGTCTCCCTGGACCCCGCTGCCGCCATCGCGGTGGGGCCTGCCTCTGCGACGGAGGCTTATCCGTGAGATGAGGATGGTGGGCAGTGAGCTGCTGCTGCTGGTCTGCAGCAGGTTGGAGGTGACGTACAGCTCGTCATGCTCCGGGATGTAGATGCAGGCCTGGTGAAAGAGGGGGTTGCGTGACGTTTCGGACGTGGAGAGCAGGAGGGAGTGCCGGCAGCGTGGGTCGAACGCGGTCCCTGAGGTTGGCTGATAGAGTGAGATTACCGGGTCGCCATCTTTGGGTGCGGTCGGCCTTGGCCCGGAAACTGATGTACCTCTGCGGATGTGGTCAGCGGTTGGGGGCTTAATGAGTGCCCTGTTGCGGTTGACTAGACAGACAGTGGTGTTGTGAGCCGGCCAGACGGTCTGAACTTGACTAGCTTTTGACGGTGTTAGACACGATCCTCCGCGCCTGACTGTTTGTCTCGGACGAGAGACGCACCTGGGCCGGTGTTGCAGCAACCTCGATGTCTGAAACGGTAATGGACGTCATGCTGATCAAACTACCTTAGGCGTCCGTAATCGAATAAGTGGCTGAAAGCCAAAGCTCCTTGTTGTCTAAGCAGCAGGTTGGAGTTCGTAAGACCGGCGTCTTCAGCTGGCAGGGGCCGAGTCTCGGCTCCGGAGATAACTTTGGTGGAGCACACGGCGCCGTGAGACCGGACGCAAGAGCCCGCACCATCCACGGTTTTTTTTTGGTGACACAGCGTCTTGATGGGAACGGAGTTAAGACTAAGGAATTGTGATGATAGTCGCGAATCCTTACGTCCGAGAAGTCATGCATTTGAGCTGGGGCTATGTCTGCGACTCAAGAACACAATGAATTAACGGCTGTCTGCAGATGTCCTGTTAGAGAAGGCATACGGCGGGCATTATTCTCTATCTATCTCATTGCATAAACAAAACTTGGCAATATGACTATCATCTTTGTGACAGGAGCTAACCGTGGAATTGGACTTGCAATTGTGCAAGCAGCGGCGGCCAGGATTCTCGACGCAACCTTCATCCTTGGCTGCCGTTCCTTGAAAGCAGGGCAGGAGGCCGCCGAGAACCTCCGCGCCTTGAATTTCAAGGCCACGTTCGACGTTGTTCAAATCGACATCGAGAGTGATGGAAGCATACTCGCAGCTGTAAAGTACGTCGCTGAGAAGTATGGGAAGCTAGACGGTCAGTTCCACCTGCGCTTAACGACTCTGCTTAAGGCTGATGACTTGCGAAGTTCTCATCAACAACGCTGCCGCGGTCAGCCATCCAAAGTCTCAGGACCTCCAAGACGTCCGGGCCAATCTCAACACTGTTTTCAACAATGCCGTCGCGTCACCTGCGATGGTCACAAGGGCGTTCCTGCCCCTGTTGCGGAAGAGCGACTTTCCCAGGGTAATCATGAATTCAAGCGCTCGAGGAAGCCTGGAGAGAACAGCCAGCAGAAAGGTGAGAGTCAGAAATAAATGTCAAAGGTATCAGGCTGAATGATGTTAGCTTCCACCACCGAAGTCCGTGGATTACAACGTAGCGAAGGCAGGCTTGAACATGTTGACATTGCTGCTGCAATTGGTAGACGAATCGAACACCGGAGAGGAAAGCATCTGCTTCTGGGCGGTCAATCCGGGACACACCAAGACCGGCTTCAACAACTTCATGGGAGCCAAAGATCCCCTGGACTCGGCTGAAGCATTCGTGAGGCTTCTGCAAGCCGACAAGGGCGTGGTTCCGGCGGGCACTTTCTGGGAGTTTGAAGAAGGACAGTTCAGAGCTGTGCCATGGTAGTAGTTTTGGAGTGGTGCATCTGTATGCAGTCTGTAATCGAGAGATGTATTTAGCGTCGTCAGCCTCGCTACTGCATACCCTGACCACGAGCTCGAGTTTGCACAATTGAAGCGATTGCGCAGCCCGTTGAAAAATGCTGCGACAGCATTCTGGCATGAGTTTCTCTTTCAATTGCCTAGTACCTTTCCCGTCTATAAGTGTACAGTTGACCCAGAACCAGGCATCCGAGATTCACAAGTCCCTTCGTCGTATGTCCGCTGCAGTCTAGTGCTTGTCTTTCGCCTTAGAATCCGCCTCTGCCTGGTCCATGAATTGCCTAGAATGTGGTCAGTGGCTGAGAGTTAGACATTCGGGTCAGTGGGCTCAAGTACTTGATGAAGTCGGCCTCTTCGTTGCTGGATGCGTTGATGGGAGGGGTCTGGGTAGCGGCCTTGCTGCCGCCACCGAGAGCGAGCTTGCTACCGCCGAAGAGGGCGCCCAGTACACCCATGGCGAGCTGCAGTGCACCACAGTTAGTTCCGACGTCGTCAATTGGCATCGGGGATGAATTGGTCGCCGCCGCGAGGCCGGAGAAAATCGGAGGGGTATGCGCGGGCACTGACGTAGTGGGAGCCGACTCTGGCGCCGAAAACGTTGTAGTATTGAACCATCTTGACTGTGGAATTGAGGCCGGACTTCGCGATGGGTCGGGGTGTGTGAGGTGTTGTCGAGGGGAAGCTATTCGTGCTCGGCGTCGAGAAACGACGCAATGGCTCAATGGGACAAGCTTCCCTGCGGCTGCTGAATTTGCGGCTGCCTCAGGCAAGAACGTCGGGTAAATAGCCGCCAAAGATCGGGTACCTGGGTACCTGGGTACCTGCGGAGAGATAAGATCTAAGCGCGCAGAGTCCCCACCCGAGGTGGAAGCTTGGAAAAAGCGACGTCATGTACCATCCATCATCTAATGGGAATTGAGTTGTTGCACCTTCAAACGCCAACCGACACGAGCAATTCAAGCAACGCCAATCCAGACCTTTTCGCAGACCCAGCATTCCTGTCGCGATACGGACCCACCGTCTCTCACAATGTGGTGGGGAAAAGGCTCAGACAAAGATTCCAAGGCGCCGCCCAAGGGGGACGCCTCAGCTGCAGAGCCTGGCAAGAGCAATGCTCCACAACCTGCCCCATTCGACCCAAGCAAGCTTCCAGACCGCGAGAAGCTGCCACCTGCGCTGCAGAAGATAGTCGACAAGCAAGACAAAGATGACAATTGGTATGACGAGCTTGTGGACGGCTAGTATGCCTCGCCTCTCTTTGCCCTTCCCTCTGATCTCTAAAGATTTGGATGGCTGACCTCCACTCCATCGCTTGAAGTGCGCCAGAATCGACTGAGTCCAACGTACGATTCGCCGGATATGCTGCACGAGTTCGGACAATACTGCTTTCTGCTCATCGCTACGTCGCTTGTACGTCTACACCCACACAATCTGCAGCTCCCGAGCTGCAGTCCGAATGCCCTCGCGGCATGCGATGCGCGATGTCGACTAGCGGTGCTTATGGTGTCCTCTTGTCGACTGGCTGGCAGCTAATGATTAATTTCGCATCATTTAGACACTTCTGACATAGGAGAATCATTTCGGCCCGTTGCACATCCATGGCTCGTCCGCGGCGCATACGGAGTCAGTTGGGCCTATATCTTGGGCGACGTGTCGTATGAAGGATACAAATCATATCTGCACAACCAGCGTACTCTGAACCCGCATGTAGAGCTTTCAGAGAGCCAGCAGAAGCTCACAGGGCTGGAGGCAGTCGGAGCTGCGGATGCCCAGCCGAAATCGGTTCCTCCACTCGAGAACTGGAAGACGGTTATGGCACAGCGAGCTATCTTCCAGAGCGTGGCCAGTATGGGTCTCCCTGCCTTCACAATCCACAGTGTAGTCAGGTACAGCGGGAGAGCCCTCAAGGATGCCAAGAACAAGACGATCAGGACGTACGGTCCGATCGGCTTGGGCCTCGCTGTCGTTCCCTTCCTCCCGACCCTATTCGATAAGCCCGTGGAGAATGCTGTCGAGTGGATATTCCACAAGGGCTTCGCGACCATGGGCGGGCAGGATGCAGTAGGCACGGCGCCCACAATGGGCAGGGAAAAGGCCTTGTCCACAAAGCCAAAAGAAAAGGAACTGTAGATGTTGGTGGCCTTTGAATCAGATACGCTGCTCATTCACGGTATGAGGTGTGCCTCACCACATATTATTCTCCTCTAGCGCATGTATTGCAATATCAAGTAGACGGAGAGTCCATATAATCATATTATGTATTCGATTCTGTCCGGCAAAAGTCGCTTACGGACATGCTCAAAGAATTATCTCCAGATATCCGACCAAAACCGAACGCCGACGCTATGAATCCGTCCCGTCTGACAATCACTTTACATCTCGATCAAATCCGGTGCAGGTCCAACGCCGCGTAAAAGCACAATCGTATTGCCCGAGACAAGCGCAGCCCCCACCTTCTCGCTGTAGTCCAGCACCCGCCCACCCTCGACATGGAACACCCTCAGCTTGTCCCGTTCGTCGTTGGACCGGTTGTTGATGTTCTCGACCTGCAGGCTCTGCGCGGCAGCGTCCAGGACCCGTCCCACCACCCAGTCCTTGGAATAGAAGAACTGGCCCTTCGGTATCTTGGCCGTGGTCGTCGCGGCCTCGGCCTCCACGAACAGGTACACCCTCTTCTCGGGGGCCAGCTTCTCGTCGCCCTTGGCGGTCTTCTTCAGGTTGTTCACGGCGACGATGCGCTGCGACGCGGACGTGGGCTTCGCCTTAGGGAGCGCGCGCTCGGCCGCCTGCCCGGCCGCCACCCGCTTCGCGGCGCCCCACGCTTTTAACTTCTGCAGCGCCCCGAGCGCCCTGTCGGCCGCCTGCCGGCCGGGCCGCGCGCCGAGGGGTACCAGGTTGTCGCAGTCATGCTCCTCCTTGAGCCGGTGCTTGAGGCAGTAGTCCCGGTTGCACCCCTGGCAGTGCACGCCGGGGACCAGGCTCGTGCCGACGGTCGTCTTGCAGTCCGGCGACGCGCAGGGCTTCTGTGACACGTGGTCCCGCAGCTGCTTGCCGTCGCCGGCGCTCGGCCGCGCCAGCTGCGCCAGGCGCTTGCGATTGGCCCAGGCGCCCTCCTTGGCGCACTTGTGGGCCGTCTCGGTCCGGTGGTCGAGGCAGAAGGTCTTCTCGCATGACTGGCAGTAGAAGGGGAGGAAGTCGAGCTGGTTGCAGTACTCTGCCTCGCAGTGTTTGCCGACGAGGGTGGCGTCGGCGTATTGGGAGCGGTCGACCTCGGTCATGTTCACGTATGAGGTTTCCTGGCCCTCGGAGGAAGTTGATCGGTTGGCCATGGTGGCGGCGGGCCGGCGAGGGCGTCGTCGTGTGTCTCTTAAATAGGATCTGGTGAGGGCGGGAGGCAGACGTGCCACGTCAGTTGGATGACCAATTCGGCACGGCACGGCACCTCTTGTCAGGTAGGAGGTGGCCAAATGTGAAGGTCGTGGGAAGGAAGACCAGGCTACCTAGGTATCTTAGGCAAAAGGGGGTTGCGAGGCTGTGACGCTGCGGCTGGCATTGACATGGGGCTTCCCCGCTGAACGCCGACTTCCAGGCCTTTCCAGGATCTTCAGGGTCCTGCTGGGGCAAGATTTGTAAGCCTATAGGGCTGATGATGGGCGACCAGTGGGCTGGCTGGCTGGCTACCCTCCAAACGTTAGCTTGCCTAGTTCAAGCTGTGGACCATTTCACTTTCTTTGTCACATGTCACTCCCATATGCAAGTTAATTATCTGACCAACTTTTCTCTCCACCAAGATACCAACGTTCTCACAGACTAAATCCCGAATCACCATTGTCATTCATTCATTTATTCGTGATTAGACCGCAATATGGTCACTTTTGTTCACCGGCTTTCGTTCTGATCGGACCTCGGTCCACTCGCAAAGACTCTCTGCATGATGTGCTTCTTTGGATAACACCATTAGAACTGAACAGCCAGAAATTGGCTTCCTGGAATGTGGGATAGTCCCAAGCGTAGTTCCAAAGTGGCTTCGCCGAAGGACTTTGGCCGGCATTTAGGTTAAGCTGGACCGCGTTCTGACTGACACCACAACTACTCGTTTGAGCGTAATTGTACGGCACTCCGGGGATAGTAATGGCTTCAGCCCCTCCTTCCGACTGATCCGGGCTACCTCATCAACTTGGGTAGACCGTCGTCCAAGGACCTCTTTTTGGCTCCTGGCGCCAGAGCCACTCAGGTTTGTTTATACATCCATTCCCGGGAGCTGTCTTCTCCCTTAGAACTCCATAGAAAAGTGCGGAAGTCTGAAAGTCTCTTCACATTTTACCCTCATTGTACCAAGTCGCAGTCGAGCGTTGAATGGTGACTTCGTGTCGGATATGTATACCCTGTAGAGGAACATCGTCTTCGGGTGTATTGCCTCGTGTAGACAGCCTCTCAAATGGATGCCCGGCATCGTGTGAACCAGAGAAGGGTTTCTTCCCGCCTGAATGACCGGCGATGACGGTTTTTGACCCTATGGGCCGCCCATGGACGACGTGGGACCGCACGTGGGACCTCAAGGACGACTGGGCACCGTAGCTGGCACCGTAGCCAGAAGGCTTGCTTCCCGATGTATCTCGCCAGAACCGACGGTAAAGGGGCTGTGCCATGGTCAGCTATGTGGCACATATATTCAATGGCAACCCCTATGGGCCCAGAGACGTTTGCTCTTGATTGCTCTTTTGTAAGTCTTGTCAGGGGTGACACTCCTGCCATTGGTGAAGTCCAAATGGAGGAGAACATCTCAGTAGCAGTCTTGAGTAAGGCGCTCGAGACTGGTGTGAAGTTTCGCAGGAAAGATTGAGAACGGAGAGAGGAAAGACACTTACCATAAGGCACGGCAGACATGCGCCGACGATCCCCACGCCTATCTCCGCAAGCGTCACAAACCATGGCAGCAACAGATTGTTGGTCAGTTCGACACTATGCTTGAAATAGAAAGCAACCAGTAGTATTAAGCGAACTATGCTTGCAATAACAACCCTAGCCCGGAAAGAAAGCTGTCAGTAGAGGAAGAGACCGGCCATATGCCGGGTGGGCACAACTCACATTCCTCCAACCACAAAGATACCCGAGACCGCAATTCTCTTCCATCGCTCCAATTGAAGTTGCCAAACTTCGTATACCGGGAGGATAATAGTCAGCGTGTCGATGGCAATGTTCGGTGCTGCGACGATAATCAGGTAGACCTCCATTCGAAAGTGGCAAATACCTGTGCCCGGTGCTGACACTTTGTTCCAGAAGAAAGAGATCGGCTGACACTCAACGAGATTGCCAATGAGGACGCCGACGAACCAGATGGCACAAACGGCTGTTAGTATCCAGATGTACTTCTTCATAGTTTTTGTCGGGAATATCCTCCAGTAATACGCAAGCACCGAGAGCTTCATCATTGGAGATGCAAAAAGGTACGCCCACTCAAGCCCATATAAAAGCTGGATAACCATTAGCCACATTGTCGGAATGGCTGCGTTAAAATACAGCACTTAAACTGAACTCACCTTCAAGGATGTAACGGGAGCCATTGGCTGCTCTCTCAGAGCCTGAGCCATGGGCTTTCCCACACCCCCTTCATAGACTAATACCACGCTGAGGGCCAGAACAAAGTATAACAAGACAAGTGTAAGTAAAGCAAGCCAGTCGTCCAAGCCGATTCCGAAGCGGCTTAATTTCCGTGACCAAAAGCGCAGGATGACCATCAGAGTTGAGAACGCTGTGAGGAAGTATGACAACCCGAGTGATACCTGCCCCTCGGTCGAGGTGGTCGCCTCGACCGCTGGAGGTACGGATATCACCGATATGTTCCTAGCCACATACATTTCTCTCAGTCCAATCCGTGTGCCAAATCGCAGCTTTCGAGTGTTGGCCAACATAAGCCAGCAGGAAAGAGCTCGAGGCGATATTTTACGAGTCCACGAGCAGCAACAAAACTAGCCCAGGAGGGTCTCGGCCTGTCTTGATTACAATATTTGCCGTACAAATCCGCTGAAGAGCTTCTTCTCCAGTGCCCGGCAAGTTCCTGCCGCCTCCCGCGACATATCTCCTGAGGCTCATTGCCGGAGACAGTTGCTCTGTGTCGTAACACGAAGCAGATCATCTCGTTTCGGGCGTCTCAAAGCCCCGAAATTTCTTCGCCGAGCTTGGTGCTGACGATTCTCACCTTACTCGTCGTCCTTGTTGGTCTGCTCTCAATCTCCAGAGCCCGCTTCTATTGTGTAGTACGAGTCAGCCCAGCGACCAGAGTCACCGTAAACCCATAGCAAATCCTCTCGGTACCAGCACAGCTCGATGGATCAGATAGATCCTTCGGTCGGGGCCCAGCGGTGCTGTTGCGCATCGACAGAATCCACGCAGAAGGGTATCGATCCAGCCCGTTGAGTGCCAGGTGTTCATCGCAACGGCGGTCAAGGTCTGTGGTTCGCGGGAAGCCCAGCAGGGCTGCGTTGTGGGAACGGCGGTGTCTCCGCCACCACGTGCTCCGTGTGGTCCAAGTTGAGGGTGAGTCCACTCATGGGGTCTTCTGCCCGAAGTCTCAGCCCCAATCTTCGGGCGTCTTCTACGCTTCTGACACACGCTCCGTGGCTTCGCGAGGACTCCAGAACATGACACCTGTCAGAAGATTACGCATTCGCAGGGTAGCCTGTTTGAATCCCTTGGCGAACCCGGAGACTGATCGCATGGTTGGGGTGCGGCTCCAAGGTGATCTGGAGAAGATGACACGCCCGGCGCCTTGCGTGGGGCGGTTCTGAAAGGCAGATGGGCCTAGGTACTTTGAGCTCCCTTGGTGGGCCACCAGGGGGGGGGGCTATACGTGCAAGGCAACCCTGGGGATGTTCCCATGCTTGAGGTTCTAGAAGGCGTGGAGGAAATTAGTACTTTGTTCCGAATGAGGTGCCTCCTGCTGCCGAGAACGTACTTTGTGAACTCAAAGGTTGGGGCTTGGGCCAGCTTTGCTGAGCAATTTGCACGATTACCACGGGCTTTCTTTTACTCATTATGTCAACACACGATTCAGTTGCTACCGCGTAAGGTGAAGAAAGCCTGAGTAAGAGACCCAGGCATAAAGGCTATTCTATTCATACACTCGCATGGTAAAATAAGGATTTTCCCTCAAGTCCGTTCAGAGAGAGACAAAGTCAAGATCCCGTAGCTGGAAACTCTCAGGGTTTGCTTTTTTTTTGGGGGGGGGGTGGTCCAGTAACCCCGAGTCGTCGACTTTGTCAGAATCCCTTGTCACACGTGCATTCGTGTGTCGCGTTAACTTAGGCTAAGTAGTACCCGTACCCACGAGGAACCCTTCGCGACTCTATCTATGACGTCGTCTTTCGAGCGCAGTGACCGACCTTGAGGAGCATTGAACATCCATCTTCGCAGGCACGTTGACTTTTACCCGAGTTCTATGTCGGTGGAAGTACAATATGCCTTGATTGAAACAGATTGGACTAGACATTGTCACAATGCCGCCCCACGTCCCACGCAAGAGACTGCGTGAAGATTCGCCCAAGAGGAACGAGCCAAAAGGGAAAGGCAGAGCGACAGCTAAGGCTATCGCGCCGCCGAGGAAGCCGACTTTGTTCGACGACCTCGATTCGACCATCTCCCCAAAGTCCGAGGGCAAGGCGCGCAAACAGGTCATCGAACTTAGCGACGACGACGACAGCAGCTCATTGTCATCGCTCTCTGACGCCGACTTTGAGGACGTACCAGGAGCGAAGCGCCAGAAGATCGAACCGGACTCTGCAAAGGACGACGAAGACGAGGATGAGGACATTGAATTCGAAGATGTCTCCTACCCAACTTTGGCACCCCAGCAGGCCCATGGGCCCAATGAAGGGGCTCTAGAATTAACCCTGTCTCATGTGCCGACGGCTTCCTATGCGGATTTTGGTGCCAAGAAGGGCCCATCCAAGAAGGAGCGTCAGGCCCGCATTGCGACACATTGTATGCATGTCGAGTTCCTGATGTGGCACAACGCAATTCGCAATGCATGGCTCTGCGACCCCGTGACTCAGGGCATCGTCTTGTCCCATCTACCACCGGGTATGTGGGACGAGATTGAGCGCTTTAGACGCAGCTGCGGATTGGATCTGTATGAGGAGACACCAAAGAAGATCACGAAGAGGAACCCCAAGGGTAAAACCAGCGACAAGGCCCTCAAGGGCGGCAAGGCCAGTGAGAAAGTAGCAAGGGATTGGGGCGATGCTGCTCAGAGACTTGAAAACGGTGCAGTCGACCTGAGCCACGGTGATCCACTGTTTCGACTGGTTAGGTCCCTCTCGGCCTGGTGGAGGAAGCGGTTCCGAATCACTGCACCCGGGCTTCGCAAGCTGGGGTATATGCAAACTCGGCGGTGCGCGAACCTGATCAAGGGCTTCAACGACGGAGGCATCAACCCGAGTCGATATGGCGAGCGTATCTCAAGCTTGCAATGGTTTCGGCTCCACGCTCAGGAATGTACCGGCAGTCGGGATGTTGGCGCGCAGCTCTTCACATGTCTTCTGAGAGCGCTTGGACTGGAAGCAAGGATGGTTACCAATCTGCAACCGGTTGGCTTTGGGTTCAACAAGACCGAAGAGGCCGAGCCCGAAAAGATCGGCGATTCCTCTACAGGAGTGGACCAAGGCACACCGATCGTAGGACCTAGCAAAGACAAGGGTCGGCCGACAATGAGAGCTCCGAGTAAACAAGTCAAGACTTCACAGACCAAGAAGCAGCCGCCTCAGTCTGGTCGATCATTGCGGAAACAAGGCCGAAGAAGTCTCAAAGAGGACTCGGATGGATCAGCCGACGACCTCCAATTGACCGAAGAAGATAGTGAAGATGGTTCTGCGATCGAGGTTCCCCCATTGACACCCAACAAGGATAGCAATAACGCCAAATTTGACAGGGACCTGGAATTCCCTCATTACTGGACAGAAGTCTTGTCGCCTGCTACGCAGAAGTACGTTCCTGTGGATGTGATCGTCAAGAACATTGTGGGTACAAACCGGGATCTCATTGAATCTTTCAGTCCCCGGGGTGCCAAAGCAGATAAAGCCAAGCAAGTCATGGCTTACGTTGTAGGCTTCAGTCAGGATGGCACAGCCAAGGACGTCACCATCAGATACCTGAAGGGGCAACTGTTTCCTGGCAGGACAAAAGGCACAAGGATGCCATTGGAAAAGATTCCAGTCTACAATAAGAATGGGAAGGTTAAGCGCTACGATCATTTCGACTGGTTCAAATCCGTCATGCGCGCATATGCTCGAGGCGGCGAAAACTACCCCCTGACGGAAGTCGACTACGACGAAGACGCTACTGACTTGAAGATCGCACAAGCTGTGAAGAAAGAAGTCAAAGAGGGCGAGGAGACCCTGCAATACTTCAAGTCCTCGAAGGAGTTTGTTTTGGAACGTCACTTGAAACGCGAGGAAGCATTGTTGCCGACAGCTAAGCCCGTCAGGTACTTCAAGAACAAGGGCAAGAAAGGGGACGGCGAAGAAGTGCCCGTGTACCTCAGGAAGGATGTTGTGCCAGTGAAGAGCGAGGAGACATGGCACAAACAAGGCCGGGCACCTAAACCCGGAGCAAAGCCGCTGAAGTTGGCCCCGTTCAGAGCCGCGACGACGAACCGGAGACGTGAGCTTGCCGAGGCAGAGGCAGCAGCTGGCCACAAAGTCCTTCAGGGGCTGTACAGTCATGATCAGACGGATTGGATTATCCCCCCTCCGATCCAGAATGGCATCATCCCGAAGAACCAATACGGAAACATTGACCTGTTTGTCGAGCACATGCTTCCAGAAGGTGCCGCACATGTGCCGTACCGATCAGCGATACGTGTCTGCAGGCGGCTCGAGATCGACTTCGCTGAGGCAGTCGTGGACTTCGAGTTCGGACACCGGATGGCTGTGCCTGTAATCCAGGGCGTCGTCATACCCGAGGAGCATTATGACCGTGTTATGGAGGAGGTTGCGAAGGAGGAGGCCGAAAAAGCCAGGAAGGAAGACGAAAAGCGCCGCAAAGTTGTTCTCGGGGCGTGGCGGAAACTTCTGATGGGGATGCGGATTGCTGAGAGGGTGAGGCGTGAATATGGGCATTTGAAAGACTCATTCCAGGCCTTTGGCCACACACGTGACGACGTCCAGGATGTCCCAACCGGTGAAACCGGCGCGGTCGATGACGAGGACATGGCGGGCGGGTTCTTACCTGGTGGCTTTGAGAACGAGGAGGAAGAAACAGGAGACCGTGGGGCGTTCCACAAGTCCAGCTTCTTCCCGGCCATCGAGGATGACGAAGATGGCGGAGATGAAGGAGACGCGAGACTGGTGATTGAAGACGGTGGTGCTATGGAAACGCGAGTGGCGTCGCCACCGCCACTGTCGGACAACCCCTCAGAACAGAGACAGGCGCCACGACGAAGAACAAGGCAGACGACACAAGTGTCTTCTTCTGAAGAAGAGGAAGACGACGATGAGGATGCAGATTCTGATGGCGACTACTACGAGGAATGACGAGCAATGTAGATGCCCCATCAAAGAAGCTATGTCACAGGTAGCTCATTGGCTAGTAGGATTGACGTGTACCAGAAGCAGTCTGCAGATTGCTGGAATATTCTTTTGGCTTGGCGCTTGTGATTCCAGCCGTGTGTAGGTGCACCCCTCGAGTGCTCACATGGCTCATTGGTCAGCGAGAATAGATGACTGTGTCGTGCATGTGTGTCTGTCCCGGTATGAAAACTGTCCGCAGAACTTTGTTGTTCTGACCAAGCTATGAAGTGTGGTCTAGTCTTTCGACAGCCTGCACACTGTATTTTCTCCGCAATTCATGTGATGAGCTAGCCACATACCCGTATTGTTGTGTCAAGTGAAGAAGAAATGGGAATGGGGGGTTGCCAGTTGGAGAGGGCGCCTTCCGCGTTTACTGTGTAGCCATTCGCTTTGGTCGGCAGACGGGTAAGAGGCAGGGGTGGCGCGGGCCGGAACAGCTGAGGACAGCGGGAGTGAGACCAACCAAACACGCCTGCCCGGGCCGGCCTGACAGCTCATGCGCTCTTGGGAGTTGGGACCCTGCCAACCAGCTTCACTCAAAACAAATACTACCTAGGTTGGATTGGCCGATCAGCTGCTCAGCAGGTGCCGCATCTGCCCACCCACTCCGCGAAGTCGAGCCTCCGCTTGTAGACCTCAGTCGAAAGTGCCGTTTCGACCCAAGCCTGCCCTCAGCCCACCCGCGATGCTCACATGTCCTTGAACAAAGCCTTCCTACTTGTGTGCCTAACTGCATAGCTAACCATCCAGACACCTGTCGGCCCAACCTAGGAGTATAATCATCTCTCTCACCTCTTGATTCCTGTCTCCTCCCCAGCCGAGCATCGCCCCGAGTTCACGGCATCGTGCCGTCTGGCCAGTGGCAGCTCAGAATCTGGGCCGGGAGAACTCCCGGCATCCGATTGATTGCTCACTCGTTCATCCGTCCAGTCCAAAGCTCAACCAGACCGATCACCAGCTGGGACCAGCTCAACACCAGCAGCTCCCCGTGCTAGGCGCCCAGTTCGTGCTCTAGTCGTGGGCATTCACCAGTAATATCGACGCTTTTGATGTACTTGCGCGAGTGACAACCGACCAGGGCCGAGCGAGTCTACTAACTCCACCGTCCGAGAGCCTTATTACACCAACAGCCAAACAGCTTGGGGCCGCTGCGGGGGGGACTTCACCCATGATGCGCGACTGCTCACCTACTCCTGTCGCTGTCTCTAATGTCCTAGTTGGCGAGGTAGGTGGCACGAGCTTTACTTTTCCCAAGTGTCGGTCATTGATGGCGCCACACAATTCTTCTTCTGCGTCTTCGTACATCTAGGCGCAACCGAGCTTCCCGCCCTTTCCTCCTGTCTTTGGTATCTCTCAGACTCGGCTGCTCGTGTACCTCGAGGTAACTGAAGCCTGAGGGCAAACCGTGTTCCCCCAAAGAGCGAAGCCAGCAGGGACAAACAAAAGGGGGCACCTTGATGTCTAGCTACCCACCTACTTCACATCCCGAACACTGATCCCAAGGCTCCGTTTTCGTTGCCTGAGGTCATATTTATCACAACACTCCCGCACAGGCTCATGTGTCTCAAAAGTGACGACTCAGCAGTCGTACTTTCCCAAATTTTAAAGTCTACCGACAGGTCCAATTTCCACTGACTATGGTGAGGGGTAAAGGCTACCTTCGCCTTTGTCACTACAGAAACGAGAGGCAGCAGCTCGATTTGAAACAGGAGCAGCTGCCGCAACAAAACAACCTCGCTTTGACAAACGGAGGCGAGCGTGCAGCATCACTCCCCGTCCACGTCCTGCGCAGCCGCTTCAAGATGCTCTCGGTCAAACAACCTGGAGCTCCGCGTGTTGCCGCAATGCAGTATCAAGGTGAAGGCCAAAGCTTCGGCCTGTATCTTGAGGACGAGACAAAGTCTCAGTGCAAGATCAGTGTCACCTCGACCCTTCCTGACATTGATCCCGCATACCTGACCCGTGTCTGCGCTGAGGCACAATGGGATGCGAACCGGGTCATAGACCAGATTTTTGACCAAATGGAAAACGGTAAACCGTATCCACGGGTACCAAAGCAAAATTTCTTGAAGAGAAAGCGAGATGATGATGAGCAGCCCTTCGGGCCCGACAACGCTGCCGCAAAGTTCGACAACGCAGAGCGACGGCAACAACTGAAGGCTACTTCATATAAAAAGACTTGGTGAGCCCCTGAGATTCCTCCCATCCCGACATCAAAGACGACTATCAGAGAGGAGCGGGCAAGTTCATGATTTAAGACTCGGTCATGCTGATGTTGCTTAGTGATATGATCATGCAGCAGTCTTTTCCTGAGTTCTACGCTGAAGACTTGAGAAAAACCTTGGCTGAACACGGCAACTGTCTCTATCCTGCGTTTCTGGAAGTGGCTGCGACTGTTGCTAGCAGCAATAATCGTCCACCGTACCGAAAGAAGACTCGAGTCACGCAGATTCCCAGAAGATACGATTTGGATGCCCTGCCTGACCGCATACGCACCAGCGATGATCAAGGGGAACGCGAGGCGTTGGAGGAGTTCCGGGCCTTGAGGGAAGTTCAGGCAAAACAGTGCGCAGAAGCCGAGGTCGAACGGAAGCGAGAAGAAGCCGAAAATAGCAATCTGGAAGCCGCTGTGCTCGAGGGTAACGTCGCTGACTGTGGATGTTGCTTCGTGGAACATGCGCTCAATCGCATGGTCCATTGCGATGGAGAGACCCTGCATTGGTTCTGTCGAGATTGCGCAAGGATGATGGCCGAGACCCAGATCGGACTTTCAAAGTATCGCCTGGACTGCATGTCCACAGACGGCTGTACGGGCGGCTTTGCAATGGACCAGAAGGAGATATTTCTCGACGCACACTCCATGACAGCTCTGGACCGCATCGAACAGGAGGCAGTTCTACGAGAAGCAGGCATCGAGAACCTGGAAACATGTCCTCAGTGCCCATTTGCCGCGGAGTATCCCCCTATCGAGGAAGACAAGGAGTTCCGGTGCCTCAACCCAGATTGTGCTGTCACAAGCTGCCGATCGTGCAGGAAGGAGACCCATGTCCCCAAAACATGTGCGGAAGCAGCCTTGGATAACGGCCACTCTGCGAGGCACGAGATTGAGGAAGCAATGTCGGCAGCTTTGATACGAACTTGCAATAAATGTTCAGCGCCATTCATCAAGGAAAATGGCTGCAACAAGATGACTTGCACGAAATGCAGGAACATCCAGTGCTACGTCTGTTCGAAGTCATGCGACTATAGTCACTTCAACGACACCAGCCGGGGTGGAAAGACAGGCAACTGTCCATTGTTCGACGATGGGTACGGCGTCGAGAAGCGGCATCAAGAAGAAGTCCGAGCGGCAGAGGAGCAAGCGAGGAAGAGAGCCCTAGAGAAGCACCCGGAGGTTCAGGCCGATCTGCTGGAGTTCCGATTGTCTGATAAGGTCAAGAAGGACGAGGAGGAAAAGGCCTCAGCACATCAACGTTAGTACCCTTTTGTACAGCGCATGGAGATAGTGAGAGATGAGACGGGTTTTGATAGCTAGGTCCGCTAACTCAGATTAGACATCCAGCATCGCCATCATCATCACCATCACCGGCCAGGAGCCCGCCTAGGAAGGTTAGTACGCTTCAATGTCGGGCGTGACCAGGCAATCGAACCAGCCCAGCCAGCGGCACAGATGCGACCTTTTCATCAGCCTCCTCCTCTCCCAGCTGCTGCTGGCGCTGCTGGAGCTCCAGCTCCAGCTCCAGCTCCAGCTCCAGCTCCTCCTGCCCCAGCTGCTGCGGCTCCCCTTGCTGCCCCTCACCGCCAGCACGCCGCCTTCAATGCACCGCTTGCGGGGAATGTTTACAGGAATGCCCATATGATTCATGGAATTCCGCCTGAACTTATCGAGATCGGAGCTCCTCAGCCGATACCGGCTCCTCTTTTACCGGTTGCAAATCGAGCGGATCGAAAGCACCGACCGTTTTTTTCCTCTCTCAAAATTCTCCGGCGTCCATCGCAGGCTTCGCATGCACAAGCCGAAGTGGCTCCTGACCGTCCGAACCCCCTACCGCAGGACCAAGCGGCTCGTCCTGTGCCGCAAGCACGCCAACCTCAACCCCAACCATACGTAAGCCCTCGGGCTGTGTTCGGCCCGCCTCCAGCACCAGCGGTTAATCCAGCCTTGGATCTCTGGGGTATGATGTATGGTTCGGGCCCTGGAAGACCCCAAATGGACGCCGTGGACCGTTTCTACGACAATCATTACAGGCAGGGTGAGCATCATGAGGCCTCACCTGTCGGTAACGGTCAGATCGGAGACGCTAACCAACCCGATCATAGGCCCTGGGATCTCGCGGTGGAGGAGCCGGCCATGAACGGCGTGATGGGCGGGTGGCACCCCGCCCCTCCTCTCGTGGACTTGGAAGACCTGCCTGCCCTGGAGTACTTCGAGGATATACCGCGCTTCAATGATATGGCGCCTGTGCAGTTCCCAGTGGGCGATTACGAAAGGGCCGGGCTTGACTTCAACTTCGCGCCGGCTCCTTTTGGTTTCGACGACCTGATATTCAGGTGACGGGCGGGCGGTTCTGGTGGCGCTATCTTACAGGCCAGGCGGGATAGCATTTGTGACGACAGACGACTAGACAAATACCTCGGGATTTCTGAGTTTTTTTTTTTGGTTTTCTTTTTTCCCTTTCTGCATGGCCCAGGACGGTGGAGCATCTCAAAGTCCAGGCGTTTCCGATTTCACCATTCCGGATGGACGAGCGGACTGCAATATATGCTGTGACCATGGGCTCAGATTGTAGAAATAATTGCATTCGTATATGGCCTATTTCGGCAATTTGTGCTAATGCACGAATGGAATGTGTTACCTGTGAAATGGTAAGGACCGCTTGAGGTGACAGAACGGGACCCTCCCATCACCTGCGGCATCATGTGTGAATGCCATCATTCAATGCCGTTTCTGCCACTGCTGCAGACGACTTCAGACCGCGCGTACGCCTTTTATAGTTGCCAGATCAGAGCAGGCTTCGCGCACTCTTTCTCCCCTAGATTTAGCGACTCATGCATCTCTCCATTCCTGTCCTCACATGCGCCAGCTATTTGCGCCAAGAACCCATCATACCTTCGTCAAGGCTGCCCTGCTATTCATTGAGTCTTTTTGGTCTCTTTCGACCAAGTTTGTGACGAGGCTGGCGGGGATGACACGCGTTCTATGCCTCTTCCGAGTTCCATGGGGCGAGCAGCGCCGGCACGTTACCTCCCCGGGGGCGTCGCTGTGCAGCTCGATAGCGATTGTTTGTGAGATGCTCATTCGCCAACACTGTGTGAAAGTCCTCATTCACTGCCGTCTCGGCCGCTGCTGCAGACAACCTCAGTCCGCCCGTACGCCTTTTTGTAGCTTGGACTTCGTCTACTTTCCGTTCTAGGTTGGCCCCAAATGCATCTCATTCCTAGAAGCGGTATTGCTGGCGCGTGCGTTGCCCGCAGCTCGTGCGACGTAGCTCTAGGGCTACACCCAGATCTTTTTGGGGGTTGTCATCTCCCTGTTGGCAGTGCAGCACTTCACCGGGTCTTGCCGAACTTCTCGTGCCATTTCCCCTTGGCAGCCACGACGGGGGCTGAGGCGGATTCGGCCTCCGGGACGAGCTCGACCGTCTCGTGGAGGGTTGCGACGGTGCTCAGGGCTGCCGAGCCCTCCTGGTCGGGGCCGGAGGCCTGCAGCAGGATGAGGGCGTTGGAGGTGTTCTTCTGGCGGAGGGACCAGGTCTTGTTGTCGGGCGTCTTGAGCAGGCCCGCGGTGGGCGAGGGCTCAAGGCGCAGCGTGGGCGGGCTGTCGGACTCGAGGAGGGCAAGCAGCTCTGGTGGCAGCTCGAGCAGCTTGTAGGTCGTGGCCGAGGGGGCGTGGTTGAGGGGAATGCCGGTGACGGACTGACTGGAGAGCATTATGGCGAGTCAAGGCAAGTAATGCGTTTGGTTGTCTCTGTGTCGTCGAGAGGGGTCCAGCATGGGATTGTAGTCTGGAAGCAGTGGGATTGAAGACGGGCCATCAGTTGAAGGGGCAGGGATGTGCGCACTCAAGCACCTGGGAATCTGACGCTACTGTATGGCAGAGCGCGAACCCTTGCAAGCGTGGCTTTGATCCCTGCAAATGGATTTTGAGGGCAGACCGCGTCTGGGTTCGCAGGCGTGGCAGGCGTGGCGGGCGTGGCGGGGTCAACCCTGGGAACACCAGCGCCGAGAGAGGGTGGTTTGTTTACATCGACAGGCCCGTCGAACCTCAGATCCTCACCGCTCTCTGCGCGCGCGCCCACGAAGCTGACTGCGAAGGAGGGATGCAGCTTGCAGGAGAATCCATAAACCTCGACGGACTGCACAAGGGCAGCTTGCCCATGGGCTAATTGACCCCCCCCTTTTGAGCAGTCAGGCATCAATCAGAGTTCCCTCCGCTCAGATCCGAAATCTGACAAGCCGGTCCGTGACTGACCAGCAGCAAAGCAGCAGCTGCGAGACGAGACCCACGTTTGCCGTTCCCACCCACACCCCCGTCTCGCCCGCACGGAGGAGACACCCGCCGCCCACTTTCTCCTCCGCCAAAACCCAACACACAACACATCACATCATATCATTGTTGTCCACACGTCCGTGCTTCCCGGTTCTGTGCTGCTGCTGCGAGGTACTGAGTGGCTGCGCGCACGTGCATATGTTTGTATGCATCTACCGTAACCTAACCGTACGTGCAGAACAAAAACAAATCTCAGTGCCTACCAGATGCCTGCACACGACGGGCCCTGAGCCTACTCCTCCTCCGTCCTGACCGTTCCCCCCCAGTCCCCAGTCCGAGCCCTCGTCCTCGTCCTCGACGCCGGCCTCGACTTCTAGAACTTTTGTTCTCTCTTGTTTTGACTTCCCACCCCCCTGTCACCAGCTCTTTCTTGCTGCAGGTCGATTTGGGTTGCATCTCATCTTCTCCTTCTTGTATCTACGTACAATCCTTTGCGACTGCTGCTCCTGATCCACCCAGTCATCATCCACCTGTTGTTCTTGGGCCTCGCTGAAGTGTCCGTCCCCTCTTTATCAGGGCATATCGTCGCTATCGCACCGTCGCATCGCTTCAAATCGCACCGCATCGTACCGCGCCGCTCCGCACCACTCAGCGCTGCAGCGCATCCCATTGTTTACTTTGTCTCGGCCTTGACCTCCCACTCTCGGACACGTCCACGCCGCCACCACCACCACCGGCTTGGTGGCTGCAGCTTGACCTCGTGCACCACTGGTACTTGTCTTAGCCGCGAGACAGTCGGTCGGTCGCGTATCCTGCTCGTGGTATCGACAGGTATCGACAGACAACACAGGCTGGTGCTACTGCAGACTGCCGCACCACAACGCTGTGCCGTGCCATTGGACCATCTCGTCTGAGCTTGTTTTTTCTTCTTCTTATTCTTCGTGTTGAGGTTCCCCGTCTTCACACCACCGACTTCTCTGGCCTCCCGATCGGCTGCTCCTCGTCTCATCTTTTCTCAAGCTTCTTCAGGCGCCCTCGACCACCTTGACGGCCGTTGCTGCCGTCTCTACTCTGATCCGCGCAAGTCGGGGTGGACCATGCCACAGGCCCATTGAGCGACCATGGTTCGAGTCACCGATGAGCTGGCCTTGACGCCAGGGAATGTCACTCTTTACTACGCCTACGACCCTCTGCTCGGAGACCTTCCTTTCTTAATATTCCACGGCCCATCTACCACCGCCAATTACACCCACAACTCCTCGCGCATTCAGGTCCATGTTTTCAGTCCCGCTGGCCTGCAGTCCTACCCGCGCATAACCATCTCACCAAATTCTCCCTTCTATGGCGTGGTCAGCCACTTGCCCCGCGAGTTCCAAGGTGACGAGACATGGAGGGGCCTCGCTTTTGGTCTCTTCAAGTACTTCACCGAGCTGCCAGAGGCCGTCAAGACTCACCTGAGGAAGCAGTACCCCGGCCCGAGAGGCCAACGCCCCGGCTCGGCCCCGGCATTGTTCAGCGAACAACATGCAGCTAATCTTGCCCAGGATATGACCAAGTCCGACAACACGGCAGAGGTAATAAAAGCTTTGCAGTCAGCCCTGCAGACCCAACACATCAGCAACATCGATATTGACCTCGTCCTACCACCTGGTTCCATCATCCCACTCAATAACGCCGAGCTGGAGGAGGTGCCCGATGACGAGGACGATTTAATAGACCCAACCCTTCGCCAGTATGGCAGCTACACGCCACTGGTCAGGCTCTGGGGAGAGCCTGTGTTTCTGCCAACATCCAGGTTAAGGAGAGCCCCGTCCAAACCGACCTCGCTGAACAGGGGCAAATCATTCTCCAGGGATCAGAAGGAAGACCTCCGCATGAAATTGAACGAGCTGGTCGAGACAGAAGAGCGGTACGTTGCGAAATTGAACGAGCTGGTCAAGCACATTGCCGATGACTTTCGCCAAACCGCCAAAAGTCGTCCATCTGGCAGCCTCAGCCCGAACGAAGAGGATGTGGACAAGCTCTTTCCTAAGTCGTCCGATTCGATCTTGCAGCTCAACTCTGCGTTCGTGCAGGAGCTCCGCAGGGTCATGGACGAGACGGAGGAAGATGCCACGAAGGACTTGCAATCATCTCATGGGAGTGTTACCAGGGTGGGCGGCTCAGTGAGGTCGAAAGACCCCAGCGGTGCTCTCGCTGTTGCCAGGCTCTTCGTCGAGTGGTTTCCCAAGTTCACCGAGAGCTACCAAGATTACATCCGGGCGAGCCAACATTTCCCGCAGCTGCTGAACAGCTTCCTGGATAAGCAGTCCAGCTTCCGACAAAGGGTCGCCCAAAAAGGAGAACAGACAATCCGGTCCATCTTGATCGAGCCCGTGCAGCGCCTGCCTCGGTACAGCCTTCTAATCGATCAGATTGTGGGCTGCATACCCATAACACATCCTGCCCTGCAACTTATGCTCAAGGCCAGAGACATCATCACCAACATCTGCTCCATGGACGAGCCACTGATAGATAAGCCACATGTCGCGAACCGCCTCCGAAACATGATCGAAAGCTGGCCACTGGACTTAGAACCACAAGGTCGCTTAGTGACAGCGATCGACGTCGCCGAGCTCGCGCCACCTTACAACGTCGACTCGCCACAGTTTGGCGCCCACGATATAGGCGGAATTCTCTTGCTCTTCTCTGATTGTGTCGCTTTGGTCACCAAGATGTCCACCTCCAGTCCTACTGGTAGAGAGCTCATCCGAGAGATCGACAAGCCCTCTGCGGCTGGGCTGCTCGCGTCAATGACTAATGCGGCGGGTGGTCAAGGATCCTACGAGCTTGCGTTCATGGGGTGGCACAACCTCGCCGATGTTCGGTTTACAGAGTCCGAATACGGTCGGTTGTTGTGGATGACATCTACTCAGGAGATGAAGGCAGCGCAAGCTGGCGAAGGGGCGAGCAAGGCGATAACCTCGCGTTGTTTCATACTCCATGAGGCTTTCGAGGGCAAGGCTGGGAAGCTGAGCGAAGAAATTGTCAAAGCACGTATCGAAGGTCGCTTCTCAGAATCAGAACGTGAGACTCCCGTTTGGACACTCAGATCTGTTAGACTTCCTGAGAACAATCTCGGGATGCATGCCGCAGTGTTCCAGGAGGCTGCAGAACAGCTTGTGGAAGGCCGCAGGGAACCTGCTCCTATTCGAATCGTGGTCGATAACGAGAAGGGCACTAAGGGGCATCCAGTTGGGCATTATGGAGTCGAAATCGTGACCGAGGTCCGGAGTGGGAGCCTTAAACGCCTGCGCATGACTACACTGGGTCTCAATGGCAAGCAGTACACCGACGATGTCGCCCTGGAAGACCTATTGCCTACTCTTTCCAGACGATGTAAGTTGCCCGTTTCCAACACCCATAGTCCTCCGAAGCTGACCTCAGCTAGTCATCCAACTGCTCAGCATCCAGTTCAATACGTCCAATTATCGGCTGGCTCCAGCCATAGTGTCCTACTACTCCAAAATCGCGAGGACTTTGAACTTCAGCTCGAAGGAGCAAAGACCAATGTCTTTCCTGCGTTCATCTCCTGTCAAGATGCTGTCAAGTTTCCTCAGCGGTAGCACATCTGACGTTACCTCGACAAGCCCACCTAAACAGCAGCGTGCCGGCCTGCTCAGCCCCCCGCCATTGATCGCCCGAGCAGGCAGCTCAAGAGAATCCCTCGTCGACTCCATAAGAAGCCGTGGGAGCCGGGACACTATTGGTGTTGCCGGTGATGATGAACGGCCTGACAATCCTCTAGTGCGACTAGAGCAGACTTTCACCGGATATGTCGCCGTGCTACAATCGCGCAAAGGTCATTTCATCGGGCGGATGTTGATGAACCGGTCAACGGCTGATGAGCTGATCGTCAATGACCTGTACAACCGTTTAATTGAGAGTCCTTTCGACCTGGAGTCGTCTTCCGAAGTCAGTGCCGAGACCGTCTTTGTGGCCTTCGAGAAATTTGTGCGCATTGCATGGCGAGAACAGATGGGACCTGTCATGTCCACCAAGCATTTGAACTTGCTTCTAGAACGAGCGAGCAAGCAAGTTCCGGGCGAATTTGGCGATTTTGTCCGCTATCTCTTTAACGAGATGGCACCACAAAATCGAAGGGCCTTTACCGCGCTAATCAAGCTACTGGAGGATTTGCTCGAAGGTTGTAGCAACGACAGCGATCGCGGCGCTTTGACTGTTGCCTTCGCGGAGCTCCTGGTCGACGATGGCAGCGCTCAAAACTACATCAATCTTCTTGACCGCCTCGTGGAAGACTGTGACCGAATATTCGAGGATCCTTTGGCCGCGCTTACCAGCTCCTTTGAGCGCACATTGGCCTACGAGTCTCTGAACTCGCCATATCACAGCTACAAGTCTGCTGGCTCCCTGAATTCAAACACATCTTCTCTCAGACGCAAATTTGGCTTTGACAATCTCCTCAGGCAGAACAGCAAGAACGAAGGGGATCGCCCTTCGGTGTGGCGGACCTTGAGCAAGCATGGGAGACATCCGGCGACAGGAGACAGCTCGAGCCTGGGCAGGTCCGCAATCAACCGGTCGAAATCAATCGATGTCGGCGTGCCTACAATACCTAACAAGCTCAGACGACCGGGCTCACGCGATAGGCCTCGCGTTGCTGGTGCGTTTGATGACATGCACGTACGGCCACCAAATACACACCGCCCAGGAAGTTCACATCGTCTTGAGTCCGGCTTGGAAACGATAGGGGAACCAGAGACCGAGCTGCTCGAGCCGCCGAAATCGCCCAAGAAGAAGAGAAGAAGCTCGCTCTCGGACCTCAAGAACCTCATGGAGATGACCACCCCGGAGGCCCCAACGCCACCCATGCCCCTGAATGTCACCAAGAAGACATCCGAAAAGGTCAACGCCGCGCCTCCTCGCATTCCAGTGCCGTCGTCTAAGATACCAACGAGCCCTACCAAATCAAAACCAAGTCCAAAACCAAGCCCACCACCCACCAGCAAGATCCCGACGACACCTCAATCTCAAAGTCTGCGTTCGCCACGGCAGAAAGAGAAACCCGCCACGGAGCCATTCCAAAACATGTTCTCTACTCCTCAACCTCCGTCGACGGGGTCCTCGCTACGCAGGAAACATGCAAAGACCTTGTCTACTTCCAACATTCCATCTCTCAAACCTTCCCGACTACCCATGGCTGGCGCTTTCAGCCCGACAACCAACGATTTCTCTCGCTCGACCCCCACCGTGGGCAGGTCGTCGACCCAGAGGCTGAAACTGCAGTCTCCGCAGAAGCTCAGAGAGCGCCTAGAGTCGGAGAAGAAGGCGATAGAAGACGTCGACTCGGGGCTGAAGTCGGAGCTGTCCCGCATATCGGCAGACATGGCCCGGGTGAACAACACGATGCCGCGCTCGGCCACGGGCGACCTCCGCAAACTGTCAGCGTCTATGAAAGCGCTGGACGAGCGGATACCGCAGGTGCTGCAGGAGCTCGACGAGCGGCAGAGGGCGATCAGGGAGGACATGGAGGCGTCGCTCAAGGCCAGCGAGGCAAAAGTCAAGGCCATCGACCAGCTGTACAAGGAGGCGACGGCGGAAAACGAGCTGCTGTACGAGAAGTTCAACTCGGAGCTCGGCAAGATCGTAAAGGCCATCCGGGGCAAGGGCCGCGAGGACAGGGAGGAGCTCGTCGCCAAGCTCAAGGACTCGAGCGAGGAGACGGCCTACGTCAAGAAGGAGAACGCCAGGCTTAGGAGGGAGATTGTCAGCCTCCGTTCGTTACTCAAGGGCGGTGGGAGCAGGGATGACTGAATGAATGAGGCACGATGGCGGTGTCCAATACTGGGTAGGGGTGAGGGCCCACACAGGACCCAGCAGCTCCGGCCGCTTGCACATGATGTCACGCTTTGTTTCCCACGTCTTGTTTCAGGGGAGTTGCGTTTTCGAGTCCACGTTGTACAATAATGTCTACGTCTCTATGCTGGGATGGAAAAAGTTACAGGGGTTTTGGAAGGGTGGATGATGAATTGGTGGGTGGTCGGTTCCGAAGTGGAGATGACGATGTATGGAAACAGTGAATGTGAATTGGGACTATACGTTTCAAGACTAACGAACATGACCAAGAGGAAATAATCCGAAAAGAAAAACAGCAAAGGATGCCTACGCCCGCCATGATGTCTAGAAAGAGAATGCTCGCTGATGTGTGAAAAGACTGTGGTTGTGCTGGTTTATGGTTCTAACCCAAGAATGGTGACCTGTCATCGCACCCGCATGTTCTCCTCGCGCCCATCCAACCAACTGGTGCAGTTGACACAGCGCAGAGACTATGATCATGAGTGTCAGTGGGACATTGATGGCCCGTTACGCACACATATACCCACAAAGGCACCCAAACCACAAGACAGGACACTCACCTTCTCATTGATCCTCTTGCGGCAATACCGACACTTGACCATATGCTTGATAATAGGATCCTTGCTGAGATACTGATAGAGCCCAGCCAGTGCATACAACGCAGAACCAAGACCAACAAAGTTGAGCGTCTTGTTGAGGAAGACTCCGTAGGCCATGACGACGGCGCCGTCGGCCTGCGCCTGCTCGATGGTGTGGTAGCCCCGGGGAAGGTCGTAGTAGCTGGGGCCGGCCTGCAGCACCGCGAACTTGAGGTCCAGGTTCGCGTTGAGCGGGAGGAGCACCGAGAGCGGGGGCAGCAGGATGTCGCTGACGAAGCTGGTTACCACGTTTGTGAAGGCTGCTGCGACGCTACGTTTTGGACTTGGTTAGCTATGGGACTGGTTCACGTGGTATTCTCCGGCCCGGGCAAATGTGGATATCTATGCTGGTGGTGGGGGAGAGAGACTGTTGAGTGTGCTACGAGAAAAACCTACATTAATCCGAAGGCGATCTCGAGGATGTTGCCCTGGGTCGCAAAGTCCAGGAAGCCACCCACTATGCGGCGCGTCCTCTTTGTGCCGTACTCGAGGAGCGTCTCTTCCTCCTGGCCTTCATCGCCGAGACGAGGCATTGTGCGATAGTCCAGTAGACGTGCAGGAGGGAATGACTTTAAGAAATTGATAGGATTAGGATTTTCTGAAGACATTAGATGGACAACGGCTCAAGAGTCGATAATGTCTTTGTGATGTGTAATCTGTGGGAAGGCTTTGATGGCGTGAGGACATGATGAGGGAAAGAAAAAAAGCAGTGAATGAAATTTACCCTCCAGGCCTTGCAGTGTGGTTTCAATTATAGATGAGAGGTCATTCCGACGCCCAGGAATAGCACTGATCTGCGCCCCGACCTGGCCGCGCTGGCCGCCGGATTGACAACCAGGTCGGGGGGACAGGGACCCACGGAGGTGATGCTGTATTGCCCGCCAGCACGTCAGCCGTATATTTCAAAAATACGAATAATTCAGCACCTTTGTGACATGTCAACAGCGATGGCTCCGTGAAAGATACGTAGTCATCCTGACCAGCGACCATCGATCACACCTGCCACGGAGACCCTGCAACAGCAGCCCCGGTGCGGGAAGGGCCCCTGGTTTCAGTCACCAGCACGGCTGGGCCACTCCCCCGGGACCAGGCCAACTGCGCCCTTGTCTCATCATGAACCCAAACAAACACACACACACGTATATATATCCAAGCCAAGAATGCGATTTCTGACTCTTGATCTCCGAAGCTATCGTTCCCCAGCTGCCCATATGAAAGAAAGATGAAAACCCACCCCTCTTAGATCGCGACATATCGGCCGATGTTGCTGCGCTTCGCGCACATCGCGGCCGAGTCATCGCCCCACTCGAACAACGACAACGCATCGCGCGCGGGCCCTGGTATGATTGATATCGCAGGTTCATGCAACCATGTCACGTGTCGCCCGCGCCGCCTGGGGATCGCTGCTGATAATCTCTCCTCTCTTGAACCTATCTGGGTTTTTTTCTCCACCCAAGAACACGGATCGGCGCCCTAGCACTATCGGGTGAGTTGGCAGACGCTGGATGGATGTGTCCAGCCGAGGGCATCCGGCGCTCAACCTGCATGCAACGCTTAGTTCATGTGACTCCACAGGAAGCTCCGGATCTTCAAGATGTCTTCACGACGTAGATCAAAGACATCATCGCCCGATTTTTCTTTCTTCTCTACTGCGTGCTGCCAGCTCCGTATCGAGCTTCGAGCTGCAAGCTTGTGAAATTCAGGGGCTCCTCTCGGACCAATCCTCACGTCAACTTTACATGATGTGCCAAATAGAAACTCGGCCCCAGGCATGTGGGCTATGTTGTTGATAGCATAAGGTATTCGCTCATTATCGGTGTATTCTAGGAGACCTCGAGAGTTAATATGAGGTGGATAGGGAAGCCTGTCTGTTAGGGCCGTGAGTGGCCTTGGTGTTCGACTGTGCCTCGTCAAATTCGCTCCGTATTGTTGTGCAACTGGATTCCACCGTCGCGCAAAACCTCTCAAGTTCTTCCAAGCCCGGACCGTCTCGTATGCCCAAGCCAACGTCGCTCCAAAAGTCAGTACAGTCACTGCAAAGTGGAGGACTGCAAAACATCACGAATGCGGGACCTTAGGGAGGATAAGGTATGTACTTACCTATGCGCCGTTGAATCAGGCTGGATTCTAGCAAGCAGAGTCAACAAGACCAGGATGAACACTGTGAGCATGGTGACAAGCGGCGCCGCGACAGTGGACTTCATCTTGACGAGGTGTGCGGAGGGCAGGGTGTGGGGTCGTCTGTTTGTACAATAATGCCTACGTCTGCGGTACTTGGTTATGACTGTCCAGGTTCCTGGAGATGCGTGGCGTTCTGAGACATCTCGGACGTGAGCAAGGAAACAACACGCCTGCATGTGTGGGTTGACGGCCGAGTCTGAAGCAGAGGTAGGTCGTGACCGACTGATATCATGGCTCGGGCGCTGGCAACAATCATGACTTCACATCCACTTTCACAGTCACATCGTGAAATTTTTAAAAAGCACTCAGCGCCATAGCAGAGCCCTCTTAGAGTTTGCTTACCTTCTGTCAAACTATCATCCCTCTCTCGCAGGTAGCGGACCCTGCGTATGCATACTGTTCGACGGAAGGGCCGTCCTCTCTAGTATCAACGAAGGTCTTGGGCGCGTGGTCAAAATAGCAGCCCTAGTAGACCGTCATCGGTGGAATTTGTGGTAGCCGGTCTAGGTCATCCACTGAAAATTCTTCCCTCCAGAAAGCTGCAGCGAACTGCACTGGCAGAGATGTCCAGGTGGTATTTGCTAGGGACTCCGCATCTCGGTTACGAAACCACTGGTACCACTGTCGGTGTATTCCTTGGTTATCTGAGTGGAGAGCAATGTACTCCTTGTATGGGATTTCATGCGTGAGCTTCTTCAAAAGTGACAACATGCTCTGCTGTGGGGAGTTCACCCAGAAGAGGTTATCCCACAGGAGGTTATCCCATAGCAGGTCATTCTACACGGGGTTAGTCAACAGGAGGTTGGCAAGTGAGTTTTGCCTAGACGGTACACTATATAGATGCTATGGCCGCATAGCGGACACCCGAGTGAAGCTCGTCCTGTTTGTTGGATATGGAAGAGTTCGGAGTCTGAATGGACAAAAATCAAAACCTCTTTGCTAGTAGGCACCATCGGAAAGAGCTTGTACGCGACACAGGTTTGTGAGAGAATGGAAGAGGCCGTACTGTGCGCCCATATGAGTCTGCTGTTGGGTAATTGCTTCCCATGAGGTAGTTTTCAATTTTGATGATCTCAAGCGGGACAGCTTGGACTGAGATCCTCTCTACTGGGATAACTTCGACTGGGCCGCCTCCCCCTCGAGCATTGCCTCCTCTTAGCTGAGCTGCTCTGGTATGATCTCCCGTAGGATATATATCAATCTGCATAATACTGATCCCATGGTCTGGACCACATGCCGCTGGTTGTGTGGTTGATCAGGTCAACCACGGGGCTGCTCAAACGACATAGGTAATATGACAGACAGACAAACAGTGTGAGCAGACAATGACCTGCTGCTCCTTGTCGACAATGATTGACCCACCGCCTTCGCAACCATCAACTTTTGGGCACAAGGCATCCATAAAAGCAGACGAAAAGCCTTGTAAACACCAGATCAAGCTCGAGCTTGAGCTACTTAAACGATGGCGGCGGACATCATCACGAAGAAGCTCAAGCCAGGGGTGTTGCCACGCACATGCTCTGCCCGGATGGATTGAACACATAGGTCACGACAAACGGTGATGAACGCCATTAATATAGGGCTCAGTCGCCAGAGTGATACCACTCAAGACGTCTCGTCCTTCACACTGTGCAACAGTCAGTGTTGATTGCGCCCGGAACAAGACCATCAACGTCCTACACTAGTACTCACCCCGCAAGAGAACACCTGAATGTCAGATATATCTGCAGGTTTCTCTGGCGCAATCGTCAAAGTTGACCCAATCGACCTGACAGTCGTAGTACGTTGTAGTCTAGTGACAAGAGTTCTTGGAGAAATCAAGAGCACTCCGACCAAGCTGGCATGATCGCGTTTACCGGGTGTGAAGCAAACGCAGAAATACTCTACGTCTTGGGTTGCCCATTTACACCTATAGAATGTACCTTACTCTGACATTTTTGCCCACACGACATGAGACATACCTTGATAGCTCCGTAGAAGAAAACAAAGAGTAGTACCTCGCAAGCCGGGCTTTCCAACAAACACATCCGGAGTCTCACCAAGCAGTTATCCTGTATACTCATTCTGACTCAACCATTCCGCTCCGGCCGTTCCAAAGACATATCATAACCCGTCATTTCCAGAAAGTTTTACAAATACCCTCTCCCCCTTCCCCGAACCCTGGAACCCCGTCGAAGCGTGAGACAGCGCCGAAGATATGTAAGAGTCGTCATCACCACACATCATCAATCCCGCTCTAGGAGGCCCGGGCGCGAGCGCGAGAGCGAGAGTGCCTCAGGAAAGAAGAAAATACCGCGCGTCACCTTTTCCGGTTCGCTGCTTACGCTGGGGAGGAAAAAAAAAAAAAATTGTACCGGGTTTGAAGAAGAAGTGCGCACACACACACACACACACACACACACACACACGCGCACAGACAGACACGCACAGACAGACACACAGGCACAATCAGGTACACACACCCGCCCCGCGAACCATCTGCTTACCAAGATGCTACCCTTTCCGTGCTGACCGTGGGGTGTTAGAGTTTTCGCTTATTCTCGAGGGGGACGCATCATCACATCATCAATGGAACCGTAGGCTGCTCTAGCCGCGATGCCCGAGTTCAGGCAGCCACCTCCACAGCAGGCGAGCGACCTTGGTCGTCCAGCAGCCGCCCCCTGTGCCCGGCTGTTCTGACGATATCATGTGATCCCGCGAGCGAGCTTCGCAGACCGGTAAGGGGATACGCGGTTCGCAATCTCAAACGATCAGCATCGCTCTCCCGCCGCCTCCCCCGGTCTGCCAGTGCCGTCTTCCCCACAAGATCCGAACTCGACAACATGACAGCAGCCGACTAAGAAAATGACGCAGTCCTTCCCGGTGACAACTCACATGGATCGCAGGGAATCTCGTGAAAGTCACAGGGGGGGCCTCCCGAGCTCTCCTTGCTATCCTCTTTCTTGGCCTGCCTGGCGCGAAAACGACAGGTCACAACCACGCGATCAATATGTCGCACGAAGACTGGTGGGCGGCCTGAGGGTGCGAGGGGGCAGGGGTGAAGCCCAGCTCAGGACGGACAGGCGCGAGCACGCACGCAGGCATGCGGGCGCACTCGCACGACTTCCAGGACGTCGCCCCATGGACCCGTGCGTCGGGCGATCACACACGTCAGCGCAGGTACCCAGAAGTTGTAAGAGAGTGGGTTAACAGGGACCTCTCGAGAGCGTGGACCTATAACTCCTCCTGCCAAGGGGGACTTTGCCATCAGACCCCCGAAGGGTTCGTCCTGCTGGTTGGGTTTCATCCACCTCCAGCGCTAACGTATGGAGACCCCCCTCCTCGCGCACGAACTACAACCGGCGTGGCTGGCGTGGCTGGAGTCTCACGGTCGGGTGCAACTCTGACTGTCAACGGTCCGCCTGTATGTCTTCCGCCATGAGGAAATTTCCTGGCCAGACAGATAAATGATAAGATCTACGTCACTTCACGCGACCTTGGTCAGACACCTTCTTCCGAGCCCAATTCGCGGTTCGGACTGGGCCCGCGGGATATTGGCCCTGCAGCGCGTGCAGGAGAGATTGCCTCCTCCCCTCCCTCCCTCCCTCCCACCTCACCCTCCTCAGCCAAAATCTCGCCACATGTCCCCGGGGGATCGATCTGAGCGGTTCGGCTCGGAACCGAGATGGAGCCTCGAGAGCAACATGGGCGCAAGCTTGCCTTGCTGTGGGCCCCGGCGTACTGTTGCGTACGGCACAGCAACTTAAAAATCCACGGGCAGTAGGCCTGGTGGGAGGGGTGTGTGTGTGTGTCTTGCATTGGTAGTGCTGAGATCAGCCGGGTTTCGTTGGGCGCAGATCTGGGCTCCCTATGGCGCATCGCCTGAGGGAGAGGGGGGATAAAATGAGCCGCATGTCGGGCTTAGTAATCGACCATATTAAAAAAGATGCGCATTGCCTCGAACTGGGTGTTTCACATGGGAGAAAAAGATGGCAAGGTGAAGAAAAAGAGCGAGATGAGCCATTCCGCCTCGCAGATTGTCCGCCACGACCTGCAGAGCGAGATGAGTGGCCGGCAGAGCGAACGCTCACCGGTCTCAGACTTGGCTTGGCTGCTTGGGGTAAGCTGTAGTAGAGATGAATTGTAGTCTTTTCTTTTACTTTCTTTTTGTCCTCAGCCGCTTACATCGCGGCCCGCCGGGGATGGGTGTCTTTGAGTAGTCTATCGTAGTCTAGAGGAGACTACTGCGAGGCGGACTACCGCGTGTTGTGAATCAGCAAGGTGAGATGGGGTGGCGTGGGACCCTGGTCAGAAGCTTGGGAGGGGGGGGGGTCGAAAGGCCGTGCTGTGACCCCTCGGGCCCGGGACTAAAATTTGAGACCGCCCTCCCCGACGTTACGCCATCTTTGTGTACACTAGTGCCTGTCATGTACATCTAGGCGACAAAGGAACGGCGGCGCGGGGAGGGGGATAGGGAGAGGGGAGAGGGGGAGGGGGAGGGTGGGTATGCGTGCAAGGCAGGGAGTCGGGGCCGAAGGGGATGGATGATGGGACGGGGTCAGGAAAGTGAGAAATGAGATCACGTCAGCGGAAGCTGGACAACAGAAACAAAACAAAACAAAAAAAGAATGATTATATAAAAAGTGCCGACGCAGTGCGAGGCGAGGGCAGCTTGGTAGGGCTGATGGGGACGAGGTTGTGCGACGTTGGCATCGAGATTTCTTCAACGTCAGACTCCACCCCACCACACGCGGAGCCCACCACCACCAGACCTGATTAGGCTGACTGACGACGACGCTGCTGACAAGTGATGATGGCGGACGGGAACGGAGACGAGGATCGATACTTGGGGGAGGTGAGAGGGGGGCTGCTGCTTGACAGGCAGAACCAGGCCAGGCCTCATGCAAGTGAGACTGCGAGCGGGTGGCTGGCTGGTGGAATAAGAGATGGGAGACTCGGTCAGAGAAGGGTAGGGGTCAGGGTACGGAGGGACATGCAAGGAGCGCAGCACTTGCATGGGCGCCTCTGCACAGTCCTGACAGTATCTTCTTCTTTCTCTTCGCTCAAGGGTCTGGTGTGGCTGCGTCGACTCCACCCGAGGTTGTATTCGGTCTAGGCCAGGGGGTTATGGGGCAGAGTGAAAGAGTGAGAGATAAAGTAACTCGGCGAGTGTGAGTGTGAGTAAGTGAGTGAGTGTGTGTGAAAGTGAGACAAGTCAGCTGTCGAAGCAAGCGCCATGGGCGCCTTGTGGATACGCTCATGTACCATCATGTACAGGGACGCGCGTGTGGGATGACGATGGTGGTGGATTGGATGGATGTTCCCGAGATCCTTCGGCCACGACCGCGGCGCAGTTTGCATGACTGTGATGCTTATCACTGGCCGTCCCGCAGTTTAGGAGCAGGGCGCGCTGCGCTAGAAGCCAGCTCAACGAGTGCCGTGTGCCGTGTGCTTGTGACGGAGGTTGATCTGTGGGGGCAATACCGTATGGAGGCGTCGTCGCTGCTGCCGATGCCGCTGCCGCTGCCGCTGCTGAAAGTCGGGGATGATGCAAGGTGGTTGTGTTGAAGGAGAGGAGGAGTAGTAGTAGGAGGAGGAGGAGGAGTAGTAGTAGGAGGAGGAGGAGGAGGAGGAGATGAAGGTAGCGTGTTAGTGTGTGTGTGTGTGTGTGGTGGTGTGGTAAAAAGGCCGACTAGGTATGGGCCAGCATGGCCCAGCCCGCCAGCCAAGGGTTTGCTTGTCTGCTTGCCCAGGGCCAAGACCCTTGAGCCTTCCTAGCCTACCTGGCCTACCTGTCTGGACCACACTACCTACCAGGCTAGCCTACCCGGGCCCATACTACCTTGGCCTGCTATCTAGCCTGCTCTGTTAGCCCCAGTCTCTTCCGTTTCCCTCTTTGTTTCGAGCGCTCTCGCACTTCCAATCCTCCCCCATTCCCCACCAGCCAGATGCCGCGGAACGCTCCCGTTCGTTCCCCCGTTACCCGCTACCCGTTCCCCCGTTTTAACCCTCTCTCGACTCGTTCGTCCCTCCCTCGCTCCATTTTAAACTTTCGGAAGCTCGAGCGCGATGGACACTCGGACTGGGAACTAGCCACAACCTTATTTGGACGTCAGCCCGACTGTCGCGTGGGGTTTCTTTTCAGCTTGATGTAACTAGGGGATTCCACCTTCTTCAACAGGTTTGGGGCCCGCCTGCCTCCATTCAAAAAACGACCAAAAATATTAAGACAATGACATGCAGACGGGGCAAGGCATCCACCCATGCCTCTGTCAATCTTGATGCCGGTGATGATCTCCCCCCTCGGAGCGCACGAGACTCGCTGCGTGTGCCGTGCCTGCAGCTGCGCGGCCCACACTAAAATGCACGTTTAGTCAACACGGGGGGTGCCTCTGAAACGGGGGGTGCTTATCTCGGCTTCGACCCTCAGCAGCCGCCCAGACAAGGGCCGCGCCCCCCTCCCTCCCCCAAAGTTCAGCGCGACAGGCAAAAGGACCCGAGCCACGAAACTGGCGAGCCCGCTCGGTCAACTCGCCCCAGTCATTGGAAAAGGAAGTTTTCGTTGGGGGTGGGTTGCTGGTCTCTCTTGTCTCTCTTACGATTTCGCCTCAGCCCTCGGGATCCCGTCCCATGAGCCGGGGGGGGGGGTGTGCCGTCGTGGTTGGATTGTGGGGTGTGCCGTCCCTCCTAGTGGATGCCTGCCTACCTGGGCAATTCAATTCGCCTTGCACTTTTCAGCCCCCAACAATAGTCCCCACTTCACCGCCGTCTGTTCCCTCGATTTCCATGCAAGGAACACGGGCCCTTGAACGAGCAAACGCTCAATGCAGAGAGCCAATAGTGAGTGGGACTCGTATTCACCTTTCCGTCCCAGCCAGCCTCAAGAGATACTCGGCCGCCCTACAGCCTTCGATGCTGTCCCCTGCCGGGAGCTGTCAGAACACAAGGAGCTATTCGGATCGCTGCTACCAGACTTTTTTGTAGCATGACAAGAGTCCCATGGGCACAACGGGGTAGGACACATCTACAATGGGCACGGTTGCATGCACGCAAACCATCCCCCCCGCCCAAGCATACTTTTGAAATCAATGGTTTTGCCGTTAAGCAATGCAGCAACCCAACATCATACTTGAATCTCTCTCATCTCGCATCAAGGCCTCAGAGTCCTTCGTACGTTATATGCTGCCATCAAAACGTTTGTGTAAAGTGCAGCGAATCAACAAGTACAACAAAGATATAATCCCTCTATGCGATACCTGCTAAGACGATTGTCGTCGAAAGGGGTTGGGGTTTGATTGGGCGGTGATGTGATGATGCAAAGAACAATTCTCCAGGCACGGTCAAAACCGAGCCAAGCGAAACGAGCGGCGAGAAATCGCCAGGATCAAGCCGTCCGCTTCCATGGCTATCCTCCATCCCATGTGCGCGACTCGTCCCAAGCTTCGTCACCCCTCTCGTATTCCTCTTCACCTTGCTCTCCTTGTCCGCCTGGAAGCGAGTGTTGGTGCTCTGCGCGTTGCGCGGAAGAGCGGTGGTAATGGGAAGGTTATGGGGGGGGGGGTTTTAAATCAAACGGGTATTTCTCGCAAATGCCATGTCCTCTGTAAACCATTTTCCCAAGTACCCATTTCCTGTCCCAGATTCCTGATAAAGAGAAATAGCCCTGTTGATGCCCTGTCTTTCCGATGGCTCCTTGCTCCTTCATGTCCCAGGCCGACCCATACGCCATTAAAAACCATCGGACCAGACCAGCCCTGATCTCGACTTCTCAAACAACGCAAAAATGACAAGTTTCATGTCTCAGGTAATCCGCTTTTCCCAGTATATTCCGCTGTCCGTGTACCCCAACTTCCTTTCCGAAGAAGACTCGGGTTGTTTGCGCGTGGCGTTGTCAGCTTCAAATTGGCGGGGCTGAACCCAGCTCTGCCCCCTAAGTGCTGGACATCCAGTATGACCCAGGGTTAGAGATCCTTGAGCCCCAAGGCATTTTGTCTTCAGTGAAGGCCAACTGCTGATGTCTGTGGTGGGGGCATCATCTGTGGGTAGTAGCCGTTCGAGGTCGACTTCCCTTCATATCGTCCGCAGGCCCCAGTTCTATCAGAGAACAAAGGACCCGGGTATAACTTCGAAGTGAGGTCGAACCCACTTCCCATTCTCAGGGGGTTATCCGATGACCTCGTGGACGGGGTGTGATGGAACATCTCAACCGGTTGTCGGGGATCGTGCTGAGGCTCGATGATGGTTGTTGGGTAGTACTGGTACTTCTCGGGCTCGTGGACGGCCTTCGACTCTTCGGAGCTCAATATTGGCTCCATGGGAATCGCTTCGTGGTGGGTGCGGTAATGATCGGGCCGCGTGTCGTAAGCGGCCCCGTAAGCGCCCCCAAGCATATTCGCATTTGGTCCTCCGTACCCGCCCCCAATCATGGTTGAGCCAGCGCCGGCGTAGCCGCCCATACCGCCAGCCGAGCCACCCGGTCCGCTGCTTGTGCTCGCTCTTCGCTCGGATTGATAGTGCCCCGGCGACCTTCCACGGACTATCATCTTGGCTGACTTTCTGTGCGCGACTTTGAGCCATTGGTCATTTCCCTGACCCTGGGCTCCGATGTCCGCAAAGAGTTCGACCACAAGGTGGTAGTACTGTTGTGCTGCCCTGCGCTTCCCATTGTTTGCCGTGGCCTGCTTGAATTGAATCCTTTCGAAAGTGTGTTCCGTCGGGAGCGAAGCGTGAAGGGAGGTATGAGGCAGCGGTTGCCCATACATAGATTGCTCGTAGGCCCTCGATGATCCTCCAAGCCCCATTTCCGCCTGTGTGTAGTGACCCAGCGGATGGTGTGCCGTCTGGGGAGGCTTAGGGTTCAGCCTGGTCTTTTCCGGGGGCGAGATCGGCCCTTTGTCCCGCTTCGGAGTGTGCTGAACCAATTCAATCGTGTGAGCATCGTTCTCAGAGACAACTGCCGAGATACACATGGCCCAGCCAGCAACCTGGTACGACTGGGTGGACCCAGATGGTGTGAAGTGTAGACTGGCCTGAGGATGCGTCGCCGGAGGGAGGTTGAACGAGCAAATGCACGAGAAATAGTTCCGCCGGTAACACGTCCACTCGTTTTCCGCCAGGAAAAAGCCTTTGTCAATTGTGCCAGAGATTTCTGGCTTAACCTGAGTGTTTGGGGCGTCTGAGTAATAGAGTACGCCGTGCATCGTCAGCCCCATGAGTGGGGGGACGGTCGGCTGTTGCTTGGAATTGTACGAAGGATCCATCGCGCGATGGTTAATAGTACCTGGGTGATTGGTGAGACCTAAGTTAGGGCTTGGGGCTGGTGACATAGGACGGCGTCGGTGCGCACCTGGGAAGGACGGAGATCTCGGTGTGTGTTCAGGTGCTCTCCTAAAAGAGGGCGTCGCTGGCGTATAGAGATCTCGCGTGGCTGGATGCGGCAATGTTGTGGATCGAAGGGCATGTGCCATGCCCGGGGTAGAGGTGCTACTCCCACACTGGCTGTGAGTCAAAATGTCCAATACGGAGCGAGGGAAAGAGTGGACAGGATGGTCAGAGAATCCAGTTGGCGTGCTTCCGTACCTGGAGCCAAGGCGAGACCTCGGGTCTATGTGTGGGAAGACGTGAGAGGTTGGAGCATAGAAGGAGCCCCCGCTGTCGTGTGGATAGGCTGGTGCCGAGTTGAAGAGGGACGTGTGGCCCGGAGGATAAAGATTTATGACTGGTGACGGTTGAGCTGAACTTTCCAGTGTCAAAGGGGAGGTACTGGAGTCGTGACTATAGCTACTGGCGCACACATATCAGCAAGGCTGCCCAACAGTCCAACGCCAAGTAATCGCTGTTAGCGTCTTCTAGAAACGCCTGCCACCGAGGATGTTGTAACTCGTTGCCCATGCGGACGCAACACAAGGCCAGGTGAGACAAGTTGTCGTACTGCCAGCTAAGAATGTTGCACAGGTAACAGCAGACTACAGGATCGGGGTGTCTGCTGCGAACACCATATGCGGTAGCAAGCGGAGGGGTCTTGACGGCCTAAGTAGCATTTTTCCACGCTACGGATGGCTGGAGACTATCCTTGCCTTGCGCGCGCGTGGTCGTGAGTACTGGCCACAGAGAAAGGACGGGGGGGTCGGGGGGCGGGAGGATTGGCTGCCCGCACTCCCTGCTCATGGACCATCTGCGGGCTGCTTTGTGCCTTTTGAGGAATCGACAGGGGCAGCAAGGCACTTCTCAACACACCGAGGATTTTCGATCCTCCCACCCCTGTCGGTTGACATATGCTCAACGATGGCGGGCGACGGGTGAGGGAACGCACTCTCAGTGGCGGTGGACACTGTCCAATGCGAAATAATCAGGGGGCGGTGCGCAGGGAGCTTGATCGCCATTCTCATGCTTGTCAGGGCCAGAAGTATATGGATAAATGTACTTACCGCATATCAGATTGATTGGGCAAGTCGAGGTACTCCAGCCCGGGACAGGAGGGCGAGGCGAAATCCTGCTGGATTGAAAGAGATGTGTTAGGTTCGGCGGCAAAGCGACTGAGTGAGGAGGCGCATGAATGAAGCACGGTAGAAAGAGTAGCTCAGCGGGCTCTACATCTTTGTTGACATCATGACCAAGTCGTTGCCAGAAGGTCTGGGTGTACGGTAGCGAGCAAGGAGCCGGGCTATCAATGCGTGTGCCTGTCGCCCGTCACGGTCAGGTTAGCTGTCCAGCACCCACTTAAGGAAATTCGTGACGATGGGTAGGCCAAGCCGGCAAAGAAATCCAAGATGAAAGAATGAGAGGGGAAGACGGGGGTAACAAGACGACATCTGCAGTGTAAGAATGCGAGGCTTTGGCTTTTGAGGGTGAAGGCAGATCAAGCCCGACGCCCGAATTCGAGGTTAGGCTGTCTGTGTGTGTGTGTGTGTGTGTGAGGCAGTGTGTGTGTGCCTGCTGCACCCTGCAGTACAGTTACCGCAGGATACAACCAACGACATCTGACCCCGGTGGCGCAGACGAGTATCGGATACATAATCTGACGAGGAGCCCCAGGCTTATTCCCATGTACCGGAGACTCTCACTGTCTCACGGCGCATGTAATGTAAAGCTGCAAGCCCACCGATTCCGCTAGCCATTTTTTGATTGGAAAGAGTGAGGAAAAAAAGGGCCACGGCCAAGACACCAGGTCGGGTGCAGATGTCATTCTGCACAAGAAAAGTAGCATGTTGCCAGCGATCTCTGCCGTGATGGCCTCGAATTTGCGAGCCAGAAGCCATCCGATTCGCACGTTCTATTTCAAGGAAGAGCTCGGGTCGCAAGCCTGCCGGACTTCTCTGCATGCGGAAAAAGAATGGAAGTGAATGCCGAGTTTTGAGACAGGCAGAAGAAACAAGAATCTGTGTTATGGGCTGACATACTCCGTGGGGGACTGGACTCACTTTCTGAAACCTCATGAGCTCGACTCAATAGGTTTGTTCTTCAACACACGCAATAATTTCGCCCGGCCACTTTCGCAAAACCGAGCAACCATGCCTTTGGGTGACGAAACAGGGTCTGCCATTCAGTTGCAGAGCTGGCACCGCGGAGACGTCTTCCACATCTTGCCGTGCGGATGATCCTGCAAGGGAAGCTCGTAACAGTGCGAAGGGGTCGCGGCGAATAATTGACCATGCAAGCCTTCTAAGGCATGCATGGGGAATGAAGGAGCGGGGCAATGGTATTCTAGCAATGTGTGTGTGTGCAGTGTTAGAGAGGGGCAACAATGAGTAAATACCTTGGGAATTTGTGAAGTCATGCGAGGTGCCTCTCCACGATCCAGAGAGGAATCGTTGCGCAGGAGGCAGTCGATGGGATCAAGCTGGTAGGGTGCCTATCTTACCCCCATCCCGTGGGGCTCATCGTTAGCTAAGATGCTTTGCTGGGGACTGCTGCAGCAGGGTGGCATGTTAGTGCCTCCAGGGGTGGCTTGACGTGGGTCGGAAGAGACAGAGCCTCCATAATTTGGAAGCCTGCCCCCCTTCGCCAACCAGGGCCTAGCTGTACAGCGGGAAGTATCCTCCTCCTGTCAGATGATATCTGGGCCGCATGAGCCAATGCACAAGAGCGGCACGGCAACGCAGGCGAAGTCTTGGGCAATGTGCTCGTATGCTAAGCAAAGTGCTGACCGACCTTAAGAGGTATTTCTGCCCTTGTCATTCCTAATGACCGATTGGCACTCGCACTCAATGCTGTCGGAAGTCTCAGCTGTCCTGATTGAATGCGACGCGTCAGCGTCTCCTCCAGTTGATATCAGAAATGTTTCCCGAATTTTAACAAATAATCCCCTCGTGCCGCCTGACGAGGTAGCATGAGATCGGAAAAAGGCAGAAAGGAGCGGCCAGGACTGAATTTTGACTGTCGCATCTGGGCGCAGAGCACAACGACAGTCTTCGATGCACAGTACGAACTGAGATGGGCTGCGAAGTGATCTGGCTCGTCCCCGGTAGGTCGGAAGGATGTCGAGGAAAGCTCGTGAGCGTGGAAGACTGCTGCCAGCATAAATACGGCTTTTCTGGAGAGGCTACCGCACTTCATCCGTCCGTCGCATCGAAGAGGATGTGCTGAGCCGTGTCGTATCGCGCGGCGGTTCCTCAGCTCAATAGCTCCGTACCGCTGCGGCGTCTAGAAGCGCTGGGCTGGCCCGCTGCTCGGGATTTACCCCTCGACGAGGTTCGAGTCCGAGACATGGGAAAAAGAAACGAGGGCACCATGCACGTCGATGAAAACGGTGAAGAAACAGCACTAACATGTACGTCGGAGTGGGTCCTAAACCAGCGTTAGCTTCCATCTCGCAGTTGCTTCAAAAGACCGTTGCAACTGAGTATGACGTCTCCAGCAAATGGGCTTCTAGTCGAAACAAGCAAAATGCTCCGGATAGAGCCCTGCACATGCCCGGCTACGAGATGCCATACTTTCTCCACGGTTGAACTGCACGCCGAAAGATCTGGGCGGGAAAGGGGGTGGGGGGCAACAGGCATTGAGCCCTCAAACATTAACCACTGATGCCCTGCCCTGTTACCAGTTCCGACGTCGACAGTCGCCTTGCAGCATCGGCAGCGGCGGCCACTCCCAGCTGCCGAATAGGCGACAAGATCGCGAAAGGTACGTCTTCCCCGAACAGCGGGTGATGTAATCAAAGGCAGAAGAAGGCTTACTTGTTTTCACTCCGGTCTTTCGGTCAACTTGCTTGAGGCTGATGCGTGTAGTAGCAGGAATGGCCGTTCAAGGGCAATGGATGGCTTGCAGAAGAGTCTCGGTTTCGTTACAGCCAACCAAAAAGGAACCGGCAGGAGCTTGTTTGAGAGCAGGAAGGCGCGCGAGGTGGACGCTTGTTCGGGTGCAGTGATTTCCCTGGTTCTGTTCGCTTCGGTCTGGCACTTTCGTTGCTGCCGTGCTTGGGGCTGGGTGACTGTGTTGGTTGGCAGTTTACTACCCACCCTGGTCTTGGAAATGCTCCAACGGGAGGACTCAGAAATACCGTTCTGGCTGGCCTTAGTGGGCAGGCTGAAGTGTTGCAGTTCCCAGGTTTGTCACCTATTTCGGGGCGAAGGCTCGTTGTGAAAGTCGTTGCCCCTGATCTCACCTTAAGTTCTGAGGCAGACAGGTGTTGCTGGTCACGACCCACCTACTCAGAAGTAATTGATGATGCTCGCTGCAGAATCGTGTGTCGTCCACAACAGGGAAGCCGTAATCAATATCACTCTCGAAGTGTACAAGATCCGATGTAGCGTGTTTGGGTCGGTATTATGGCGTTCCAATGTGTTGGGTATATGTGGTTAGCTTGTAAAGGTGATGGATGGTGGATGGACGGTCGGCCAGCTTGGGTGAACCGACAAGTCAGAACAGAGTGCGGCCGGTGGTTGGTGAGGTGCTATGTCAGGCAACGCAAGGTGAAGCACCTATCTCAGTTGGCCTCTTGTTACCCTGGCACAGTGGCTTGACAGGCTCGCACAGGCTCGGAGGCTGGTAGTGGGAGGCTCAAAGGAAGGAGTACAAGTGATACAGGATCAGATGGGAGGGTGCCCAGGTGACTACACACGCAGATGGTCGAGGATGTGTTCCGGGTGAGAGAGTAGCTGGGGGTTGAAAAGAGCCTGGGAGGACTCGAGATGTTTGGTGCCTGCTTGCGACGGGGGGCGAGAACCGCGTGCCTTCTTAAACTCGAGGCAGATCGGTTGTGCAGACTTCAAGACAACGCCAACAGCGCACGAGGGGACAATTTGTGGAGATGGGTGAGCTCGAGCCTCGTTGAGGTCGATTCTTATTTCTTTGCGAGTCCGATTTTGGCAAGGTGAATTTGGGCAGCGAAGGATGAAGGGCCAGCCGTGGGCCTTGTGGTTGTACCGTCCCAGCCCGGCCAAACGAGCAGAAAGAGAGAGACAGACAGACAGACAGACACACACACAGAGAGAGAGAGAGAGAGAGAGAGAGAGGCCGGGGGGTAGTGCCGCTCCAGGTTGGCCGCGTTGACTCTGATGCGTCGCCGTCAGTGAAGCTGGTACTCAGAGGCCAGTACCTTCGGTCAGCCAATGTATTGTCACCACGGTCATGTACAGGGTCAAAGCCTCTGCCAACGGACGACTCCAAGCCTCAACTCGTACCAAGTTCCGTACGTGACAATCAAGCAAGGAGCCGCCGGCCCACTACCCAGGCAGGTTTGGTCTCTAGAGCCAATTTTGCAATCAAACGGCTCACTCGCCTCTGTATTCGTCCCTGTAGGCTCCCTATTGTCGTCCCCTCGCGAGGATTCCGGTCAAGCGCGAGTGTGTTGCTTGAACACAGCCTGATGTCCTAGCAGATTCCAACAGGCGAGTCTCGCGATAGCCCCTCGCCTGGGAGGAGAGCCGTTCGGGTGGCAAGCACGGCAAGGCGACGGTTTGGGCGGACGAAATGAGCTAGGGACGATATAATATCAACCACCCTCCCTGTGCTCATAGAGGATAATAGAACTGTACCTGAGGCGCCCCGAGCTGCGGGCTGGCCGCCGAGTAACAACTGGTACCGATAGCGCAGCACAATTGCCAGTCGCACCCCTGCTGGGACTGAGACGATGTTTTCGAAACATTCTGCTTCCATGCATCAGAGATGCACCTACCCTACCGTTGAGACATGTTCTCTACCACACGCCACGGGCTCTCACTCTGATAGGGTAAAGATCTGCCCGGCCAGAGGTTGGTCTAGCGACGGGTAGCTGCAGCGAGACTGGTAGTCTTTGCACGAGCCCAGGCTGGTCTCCGCGAGTTAGATTGACAGTGCCTGGCCTTGGGAGGGTCCATTGTCGTAACGGCCAGGCGTGGTATGGTCTGGCCTGCTCCCCGTTACTAGTCCGTCTCTGAGCATGACTGCACTTACCGAACGATCGGCCCTTGAACGAGACCAGTGACGCCTGACGGAGAATGGGTTGCAGGGACGGTATGATGCAAGGACGGGACTGAGTGCAGCTGATGCCGTCTCTCGCTTGCGTCAGGCGTCGAGTTGACAGCTAACTACCCACCGGCAAAGCCTGCAGGCCAGATCCTGAGGCTAGATAGACGGCGCGGAGGCTTCACATGAGAATCTTTGGATGTCGGCCCCGAGGTCATCCCATACTCCGGCTCGGTGCTTTTCCTGGCTTGACAGGTTCGGCAACGGCCGATCATGAAACTTGATGCTGTGTCAATGTACTCCACGCCAGCGAGATCAGTGTCTCTGCGTAACCAAACCGGGCACTTCTTTGGCTTGCACGTGAGCGGCTTGCTTAGAGCTCGCCCTAAAAATTGGGGCCGGCTAAGATGATAAAAGTCTAGCATGTCCCAGTCAATGGAATGCGATGTTTCCCGAGCGAGGATGCGTCGCCTAGCCCACCGTTTGCCTGCGCCGGTCGCTTACTGCCCTTGTTAACGTTGGCGCCAGCACTGCCGATGAAACGGACCTCGGGAACCATCCTGCCCCAGAACGCTAGGCGCTGAACCAGTTTGATGACAACTCCCTGGACCCCAGCACGCAAGCAATGAAGGATGAGCCGGGGCCAATGCGGCTTCTCGACGGGTGAAGCAGTGCGAAAGGATTCTGGATGGGGTCGTCCACACGAACGAACAACCTCAAGGGATGGCCCATGTTGCCGGCTCGATGACCTGCATGAGGGTGCTCCGCGGGCCAATCACAGGAGCCATTACCCGAGGCGTCTGAATTCCACCTCACTAATAAGGGCAGATCGGAGCAAGCTGGCCATGTCTGCCTTGACGGGCAAACTTCCTGGCTGTCCCTAGGCGCGAGGCTCTAGCGGGGTCCGGGGATGAATGTCAGCTGCGGGCTGAGCTCTCTTTGCCGGTACTCACGGTGAGACCAAATTACAGGGACAGGGCAAACGTGAACTGTGCCGTTGCTAGGTAGAGCGTTCGCCCTGCCCGTGTCTAGCCTTGGGGCGATTCAAGGTGACCTCAACGGCGGGCGCTGCGACCATTCTCGTGTTTCCTAGCCACGCGCGATTCTTAATATAAAAGTGATGCTGTTGGATCTACGGACTAGTGGGAGGAAGTGATCGAATCATTGAACGGGTCGTTTGCGCAGCTGTCCGTTTGCTTTTGATTCGGTCTGCACTTGTCCAGCCACCCAATCTGACGCGGTTCAACCCCCGAAACCCCGTCATCATCACACCCACGGGGACTTGGCAGTTGCGTCTCCCTTGCCTGTCTCAAATGAGCGCACTTTCGGCCGTTTCTTCTCTATCAATCACACACTCGAGCTCAGCAGAGATGGCTCCTTCACGAGTAGGGCCGATCTGCGCATGGACTCGCAGTGACGGTGACATGTCCATGATGCCACGAGCCAGGACCCGATAATGCAGTATTTGTTCAAATTCCGAGGTGACTGTCTCTGGATTGCTAGCTGGATAAGCGTACGTTCGCGGGGTCATGCGCCGGTTCTAGGCACCATTGGGCGAAAGGAGATCCCATTCCCTTTGATCATATCAACCTCCATGCTTCTGCGTGACTCTCCATGTCGGGGAAAGTCGCGATTGACAAGGTCAGGCCGGATCGGGCCGTAACTTGAAGTGCCAACAGGGCATATATATGACCCTGGTCTGGCAGGCCTGGCTGGACAAGCCCAATGGACAGAGCAGCTGGCCAGGCTCATGGCTCAAATGAGTTGATGCATATCTTGATCCACTTCCTCGCGGCGGTATCACCCAGAGCCACGCTGACAAGCTGCAAGCCTTGCCGCCAAGGAATCTCCCAGGTCCCGCAAGGAGCAGGGCCTCCATATGGCAGGACCTCCATATGGCATGGTCGTCTTGGGGCCCTAGATGTTTCGAGCCCCATGATTTTCCACACCTTGCCCCGTGAGACTCTAGATCTTGTGCGATGTGACAACTCACCGGCGCCATCCTACTTCAGGGCCCTCTGCCGTGTTGATGGCGGCTGCTGGAGATTTCACCGATAGATGAGGCTACTGCTGTCCACGGCTGTTATTGTTGTCCTGCAGAAAGCAAGTCAATGGTGCATGAACGCATCCAACATGTTGAAGCTTGGTGGCAGCCGAAACTAAGGACCGTGACACGGGATCAAAGCACGTTGTGTTTGGTGACGACGGAAACGGGGATAGCATTGCAAGTAGACAACGAGAACTGCTTCGAAAATCGGCTCGAGAACTGGCTCCCGATCATCAAGTAGAAAGGAAAAGGCACGGGACACGGTCAGGCCCAAAGAGCGAGGGGCAGGAGGATAGGAATTCGGGCTGCGATGCAGGCATCGGTCCACATCGGAAGGCAGGCAGCGAGGACGTGGTGCTTTGATTCGACATTGAACAGGGTCCAGGTACGTTGCCAGCTCGAGGAGAACTGGACTGCCAGGGTTCTGCTGGCGATGGCATGCATGATCCTTTCCGAGTTCAGCATGGTCTGCTTGGAGCCTTTTCCGTCCTCCAGAGAAAGTGGTGTCGACGCCTGAAGGCTGGCAAGAAAACACATGCAAATATTGTACGTCCTGTGAGTGCGAAATGACAGGCCAAGGCAAGTTAAGGTACACTGGGCAAGACATTGGATGGCAGGCGGGGCCAAGTAGAAGTACGCCAGGGTACCTGGTGGCGGGACTGCCTGGATTGGTGGTCGGTCGGGGCTGAACCTACCCAGAACGCGGTAGTGCGACCCCGATACTTCCCGACAAAGTTAGCTTCTCCAGGGTACGGTACCCGCCTTCCTTGATCGATTTCAATTGGCCCGACGCCTTAGCGACCGAATTCCCCCATCCAAGGAAAACGTCGCTCCTGAATTCTAGTTCGCGTGAGCCAGGACGTTGCAGATAGCATCACTTTTCCAACCGGTCAAGACCCCCCCCCCACTGAGCGGGCGCGCTGGCAGCATTCACCGATTCGCCTCGTCTACATTCAAACAATTGGCTGGATGCACCAGGCAGACCGGCGTCGGGCAGCATCGGTCTGCCAACGCAGTAGGCTCGGCCTGTGCCCTGAAAGCGATTCGGCCGTGGAGCGACAACTTTACATCAGCTTCCAATACGGCCCTCGTTTGCCAGGTCCCCAGATGCGGCGTGCCAGCTTGTGCCTTGATTGCAGAGATTTGGGAGCAGCACCCGATGCGATTCAACTACGAAACCGTGGAGTCACGAGGCCGTTGAGCGTGAAATATACCAACACACTCGAGCTCGTCAAGTCTTGCGAACGGAGACATGGAATCGCCATCGCCGGCCCGATAGCTGCCTGGACGAGTTCAGAGCCTTTGCACGTCTTTCCCATCAAAAAGGGCAAGCCACCGGCCGGGCAACTCAACCTTCGTCATGGCGGTTCGACCGCCGGCCGTCAGTTAGCACTCGCGTGTCTGATATGTGTCACCTAGAGAGATTTTGGAAACAAATCATCGGCTGTTGAGCCTGCAGCCTCTGACCTGCGCTTTCCCCGTGTCTGCAGTGGCGAAGCGCATTGTTGATTCGTTGCAGCTTGTGGGTGTCGACTTTGCCATCCATTCACGAGAAGAGGCAGCTTGTTTCAAGAAGTCGTCATTTCGCAAAGCCCGGTGTGTCGTACAACGAGTACCAGAACAAAGCTATTGTACTAGCCTGGCTTTCTGCAAGCAGCTAGGGGAACACAAAGCCAGGCCGCCGCCAGGTACCGAAGATCTATCACCAAGCCACTCTCGACTCAGTTACAAACCCCTCGGCCACAGCAGAGCCCGGAACACTAGAGACATAGCGGATTGCACAGGATGAATTGACGTATGTTGACAGCGCGGCTGGTTTCAGGTTTCGCAGCATCGCCGCCCCAGCGCCCCTGGCGCAGTCCAGCCTGTCCTGACGGCGCTTGTCCCCGAAGCCCTGAGGGAAGTGGTGCAGCGATGCTCAGCCGTGATCGCAGAGGGCGAATTAATCGTGATGGATGCCCCCCCCTTCTCTCTCAATCCCCGACTTCAACAATTCTGTTTGACATCACACTTATTGGGCTCATCAGCAGTATATCGCTAAGTGCTCTATGCTGTGCTCCATGAACAAATTTGCCCTTTGCGCAGTATTTTTGAGCACCCACATTATATTCATTGTCACAATGTGTATTTCCCCATGGGGCTTTCCATCCAACCAAAGCGAGCTTCTTTCTGTCACCCGACCGAACATTCCACGTTCTGACGTCCAGCTAAAGCGTGGCGACTGGGACGGTCTCCGCGTTTCTGAACCGCCAAATCAACTATCTTCAGGCATGCCTTGGTTCCTGTCCAGGACTGTCCAGATATGACGAACTTGCACGGAGACAACTCCTGAGAGCGTATCACACAGGGCGTCACAATCGCAAGGAGGGTCTCACCGACCGCCTGAAGCAGCTATAGTTTCTGTCTAACGGCGACTCCGCACTTACCGTAGCCACTCTTGCTAGACAGGAGGTGGTATTAGCAGCAGTCTGGTCGCTTTTCCAGGCCATTCACCCCCAGCGCTTATCGCGGCGCTGAAAAGACCCCATGATTCTCGAGCCTCGCTCTGACGGGTCAGCAATTGCAATACCATAATCCATCCTAATTGCCATGCGTGGTAATATTTCGCCAGCCTATGAACGAGGGACCAATTCTAAGGATTTGGTTAGGTAGGCATATTACCCAGGGAAGCCTTTGCCGGGCGAACGCTGGAGATCTAGGGCAGCCTCATGCCGTATGCTGGAAATGTTAACACATTCAAAACCACTCGACTGTCTCGAACTCCCTGCTAGGAGCTGGGCTCTTACCCCATACGACCAAGCAACGCCGATAATTATGTGTCATCGTTGCACACTCGGCGAACTCAGCTGCTCACACCGGCAGCCAAGCATGATTCCAGCAAACGATATATCGGAACTTGAGATGGGTTTAGGCAACAGACAAACCTCGAGTCAAAACTATTCTTGATAAACCTCCAAGAAATGAGACTTTCAGCCACTTCCATCTACCGGCACACAGTGAAAATGGATCTTATACCCGACAATCTGGTTTATATCGGTCTTCCAGAGCTGGAGGCTATTCTGTGAGCCCTTACGCGGATATTCCGTTTGGGAGCACCTCATAAGCCAAGATCAGGGCCAAGGGTGATTTCTTTGACCCATACAGTGAGTGTGTTTCAACTAAAATCACCTCTACCCCGTCACGCTCATAGAGACACAAGCTTCGAAACAGAATGAGATAAAATCAAGGAACCATGGATGCTCAGACCGGCCCGCGCAACTCTCAATTCTGACCACTGGGCGCATCCAGTATCCAAAGGCGGAAGGGGAAAGGGCGCATAAGCGTCGATCTCTTAGGGCTACTCTTGCATACACCAATATAGCGTTACAATAGTGGGCTCGAAACATCTGCCGAACGAGCCTTCACTCAAGATGGGTCATGATGGGGGATCACCCCATACCTACATCGCCTACGCTCCTGGCCTCGTCTAGATCCGGTCCCTTTGTTTCCGCGCTAGCTCGCTAACCGTTTCCAAATCGGGCGCGATATTCTGCTCTACTGTCACGGTACGCCTGCCTGCTTTGCCACGATGGGCTTTGCCAGTAGGACCTTGGACTGCCGCGGGCTTCACTCATGCTGTGGCCGGGCACCAACTGCGGAATGAGCCGCCTCCCTGTTCGGACAGGGCGTCCGCTAAGACTCTGCGGGCAAGAAATGGAGGTTCCTCTGGAACTGCAACAAGAAGGGGTCGGAACAAGTCGTTCTCTTCGAAGTCGTCTTTGCCGAGATTCTCAAGGGTGTTCATTCACTTGTTCAGCAGGGGCAGGCAACCACAGATTGTTTCAGATCGTACGGTAGTCCCATGGTGACGCCGGGACGTAGCATGGTATCTTGGAGCTCGATTTCGCGCGCCCGTCATCAACGCTGCGGCAGCTGATGTTGGCCGCTGTTAAACACCTAACTTCTCCACTCGTTCGTTGTAACGTGTTACGGGCCCTAAAGTTTGGGGCCGGCGCTTTGCATCTAGCCCAGGCTTTTATCACGCACACGACCAAGATTGCTCAATGTGTAGCAGCAGATGGAGCAGTCTCACTGACGGTCGCACGGGCATGGGTCATGAAGACATACTGCCGGCCTGGCATGGCATGAGCCAGGATATCTGGACGCCCATCAAGCATTGTGCAGCTCAGATCATGGGCCATGGTTTACGAACGCTCACGCCTTGCGAGACAGTGTCTCAAAGGCCGACCAGAATGGGAATGTGCTTTGCTGAAGCAGCACTTTTTGTGCGAAGACGCGTGATTCCCAGTGTGATTTGCGTCCGCCCAGGTGCCGAAAGGGTTTGCTACGGGGCCCTTCCCCGGGGCCCCGCAAGCCCCTGCCAACCGCTTGCTCACAATGGCTTTGTCTGCGGCCGGCAGATGGGTGATGTGCAGGGCGCCAACGAGCTGGACAGACCGACGTCGACGGGCGCAGGACCAGGGCCAGGGAAGAATATTCCGATCAACCTGACGGGCACAGCTGGAGCCCGTGTTACAAGCGGATTCGCCATCCACCAACCAAGCCCGGCCAGAGCGGATCGATAGTACACAGCAGAGTGGCCCCAGCCGTGTCACCAAAGTGACGGATGGGTACATGAGAAGAGGCGGCGTGCTGGCAAGCACTTGATCTTCAACGTGACGAGAAGCGTGACCAGATCAGGCATTATGTCACGGGCCTGAGTGCTCCCAAGTATCAAACACGGTACGCAAGATCCCATCTCGCCCTGGTGTGCCATTGCAGCCGCAGGAGGTCGAACCACTCTTTGCATGGGGGCGGAGGCGCGAGAACCAGGCAAACAGTGGATGACAGGCAGGAGGCAAGAGAGCAACACTCAGGGATGACTCTAGAGTGCCTCTGTGCATGGGGAAAGGATAAGGGGTGGCAGGTGAGTGACAGTGCCTCTGCTTTGTGCTCCCGGGTGGCTCGTCCGGAGTTACACTCCATTACTCAACCTCTGACTATCTCACCCTTTCCCTCCCACGCACCTGGCCCCCTTTTTCTGAAGCTGGGCAAGAGGCTGCCAGAGGCTGCCTCACCTCACCCTAGCTCCCACCCACGACAGGAGCTGCGATCGAAACAACCCGCCAAAGCTTCATGGCACTGCTGGCAAGACCCCTTCGGAGGGCCTAGAGCAAGCAGCCTGGAAGACACACGCACGCACGCACGCAGTGGAAGCGGCCGTTACATCACGGAAATCGCCGACGATTAATCCTACCATCCATCATTATTGTTCACGACAGAAGCTTGACATCCTGAGCACAGACGGCGGATCTCGTGAACCTAGTCCGGACTTCCTGGAAGCTTTACGCCTCGAAATGCCTGGACGTCAACGGTCTTGTCACCTATTGGCCAGGACCACAATGGCTGTGATGTGATGAGCAAGCGTCGACCACCCCCCTTCTTGCCCCCCACCCTTTTTTTCTTTCCCCTCTTCCCACGCTGCTACCCAGTGCCTATTCACGTTTGGTAACGAGGTGTCGAAATTTTAGCAGCCTGCTCAGGAATTTTGAAAGGTCCCTGGACCCTGTACCATCTGCACGTATTTCTGCATCAGGGATGGGGGCTATCCTCATCAGCCTTTGTCTTGTTGTCCTCCTGTTTTTCTGGTGGTTTTCTTTTTTGGGGGGGGGGGTTGTTGTTGTTGGAGTACCTAGGTATCTACCTCAAGTACAGGGGTATTTACTCACTTACAGCAGGCTGCAAGCACCAGGGCCGCAGGGGCCAAGCACCTCTAGGCTGCAGCTTGGACAATCGACCTCTCGCTTGCCTCCGCCGAATCAAACCAGTCACTGACAGATCCAGTCATCAGTCATCATCCACCCACCCAACCACACTTGCAATCCTTGCGATCCTCGACAGCTTGAAGTTCGAGGCTTGACATTTGACGACAACAGCTCTGGCCCACCCCGTGCCATCCCATGCTCTTCCATTGCATCCGGCCCCATCCACACACTTCATTTTATCTGTTGTCCCATTGCCCTTGTCTGTTTGGCCTGTCAGAATCCAGTGGGGCGAACTTGCCGGCGTGACTGATCCCTGTACATAGGGGTCTACTACCTAGTTGGTACACACCTGGGTTTGACTCAGACCTGCCCTGCCAGTACCCGCCTAGGAACTTGTCATCTCTATACCTGCTCGTCTCGTCTGCTTCCTCGCAGCTCCGGGCCAGGACCAGCTTGCTCCTCCCACCCCTCCCCCTCCTCCTGTTACATTCGCTGCGTTCCCCGAGCCTGCTCTCGGCCTCACTCTCACCTGACTTGTCACGGGGAACCGGCAAGTGAGGAGAACCGCGCCTGCTCCTCGGTATCTCGCCTGCTGAACCTGGGTGATACAGCGAGGACGGGCACCGGGCCTCGTGCGGTCATGCCCAAGAAAAGACACACCAACAGATTCTCCAAACCGCAGTCCACAGCTCCGGCATCTCTCGCAAGTAGCTCAACGTTAGCAGCCCGTAATGAAGGTGAGTGCTTTCCCGTCTCGTGCGGACCATCTCTTGCTCAGTCCTGTTCGACTTGTAACCGAGCAGACCCAGGACTCGAGCCTTGGTACTTACACAGAGAGAGCCCCGCTGCATTGATGCATATTCCCGCTGTTCTACCTGCCCCAACGCCCCTTCACTTGCATCTCTGGCTCTCCATATTGTATCTCATGCACGCTGACCTTTGTGGCGCTCATGGCTTGTAGATCACCATCGTCCCAGTGTAAACCAGCTCTTAGCGTCCCTCAGGCGCACGAGGCTGAACAGCAGTGACCACCAGACCTCAGCCAGTGTCGCAGACATCGCAGCACCCAGTGTGCCGCCACAGATCCGCCAGATCCTCTTACCTGGCGTCCCGGAAGCACCGGAACCACCCCCAAGGAGGCGACCTCGTTTTGCCCCTCGCTTTGATGCTCAGGGCCGAAGGCTGCCAGCCGGTCCGCCACCGCCGCGCAGCTGGTTGTCGTTGTCACGGCATGCTCCGAGACTCGAATCCAACGGCCATCATGGTCAGGTGTACCAACAACGACTGCTCCCTGGCCTTTACCGGCCGGGAGAACGGAGTCTGATGGACATCGCGCTGCGGACAATGGCCCTCGACTGGGAATACCAGAGGTCTTACAACCTCTACTACATCTACAACCTGCCCGACCGGGTTCGAATGGCTCTTATTCACTACGTCAACACGTTCTTCGACCCAGGCTTGTCGTTATTGGACTTGAAGATTATACTGCTACCTCAAGCCCCTGAAGACGATGCCGGCGACGGAGATGTAGCAGAGTCCCTGCCGAGTCCCAGTTCTCTGAACGAGGGCATCACTCACTTAGACCTGTCGACATCGATCGAAAGGTCCATCAAGCTTCGCGAGCTCTCGTCCTTCCTATTTCCGTCGAATTCTGATGGCGATGGCCCGCTACTGGACTCTTGGGACGCTCCGGAGTCGATAGCTATCCCTCGACCTCTTCTCGTAAATCTGACCCACCTCTCGCTTGCCGCGAGCCCAGAGACGAGCACCTTCTGCTCCTGGAAACAGCTCCTTGCCTTCTCATCACACCTTCCGACCCTGACACATCTCAGTCTCGCCTACTGGCCAATTCCATCGCTCACGCCGAACGCCACGTTTGCCAAGGTGGTTAGTGCACAGGGCCAGGCGTTCCAGTACGGAGGTCGGAACCCCTACAGCCACACGCTGGACGACGACTGGTCCGAGGCGATCCTAGTCCTGCGGAAGCTCAGCAAGAACCTGTACGGGCTAGAGTATCTAGACCTGACGGGTTGTGGGGCATGGGGAAAGGCGCTGACGGCTCATTCGCACGGTCCCGATGATGAGACAGATCTGATCGACTGGGTTGGCGATTGGGGCAAGATCGAGACCGTCGTTCTGACCACAGGCCACGCGCCTCCAGCGGCGGACGAGGTCCGAAAGATCGATGAGTACAAGGAATTGATTAGCGAGGCGAGATTAACGGAAAGGATAATACGGGCGAGGAGGGCCGGCAGAGGCCGCCCTATTGCTGTTGAGACGGATCCAGAGCTGGATCCTCATTAGATATGCAAATGAATAGACCTGACAATTCCTAGTTCTGGCAAGCCAAAGGGTTCGTAGTCATCTCCTGATCGCGTGTTGACACAGCAAAGAAACGACTTTGTTCCAGCGAGCTGTTGAACTTGGCAAAGGGATAATCACATCTGCCGGCAACGTCCTATGCAAGCCGTCTTTGCAGAACACATCGATCGCTGAGATGAGGTCTCATTACAAGTCTTTCGTAATATTTTTACCATTCAGAATCTGCCCAACACAAGACAGCAGCCAATTCTGAACTGCCGGTAGAGTCTACTCTGCACATTTGGATGCGTCCAGGCCGCGCCGCTACCAACGAAAGGTTCTCTCACTCTTTTCTCCTCATCATCATCCTGCGGTCCTGCTTCCTGTCCGCAACAAAATGACCCGCTCATACATCATCGTGGCTGTAGGTTGCCTCCCCGCCCTTCTGCCTGCCCACAAGCGAGTCCCCGTCGCTTGCCTGTATCCGATGTGGGTGTGCGGACCTCGTCCTCCGCCCCCCTCGGCACGTTTCCAAGGTTCGCGTTGGGGGAGAGAAGGAAGGAAGGAAGGAAGGAGGGGAGAAAAGACCATGTGAATTGTCCGGACAAACTCTTCTGGGCCGCCAGCACACGTGTCAATGCTTGCCTCCCGGTGAAGAATCCATCTTCACCGGCTGCGTCATTGTCTCGTGTGTGCTTTTGCCGGTCACGCGATGGGCGGCAACGACTCGCCCTCCCTCCCCCTTCACCCTCCTCCTCCTGCGCTCCACGCATCGTGCAGATATTATCGAGAAGCCTCGGAAATGCAATGCCCGCCGCCGGCTCAGATGCAGTGCAGGTAGGTATGTAGAGCGTCACTCTCCAAGGGGAGGGGGTCGGGAGGAAAAAACGAGTCAATATCGGTTTCGTGATGGCGGATCCAGCAGCGGTTGATTGAGTAGAATGGGGGACATACATACGGATTGTTCCGGTGTGCGCGCGCGTGCCTTGCCCCCTCTCGTCAAATCCGGTCGGAAGCAGGAGGGCAAGCACATGCTTCGCCCGGTGTGAGGGCAACACTTCGCGTGCCCAGCCTTTTATTGATGTCGACGATAATAAGGTTCCATTGTTAAACGAGCGCGTTCGAGCGGCCGCCCATGTTATACCCCGTTCGTAGGATCAATGATAAGAAGGGGGAAGGGGAGGGGGAGGGTTGGGTCGGTAAAGAGAGCTCGCATGCGGGCGCGACCACCCACCCATTCACTCTGCTTGACGCCTCGGGGGGGGGGGGGGGCCGCGATCTGCACCCTGAGGCGATCCCAGGGGGGGAAAGCGGTGCTGTGATTAGCTGTGCGCGGATAGGGACCGCAGTCTCTTACCCTATATGCAGCAGCGCAGGCGGGCAGGCAGGCTGCTTGGGACTTTTTCCAATGTCGACGGCCCGCCGAGTTGATTTGTTCGGAAATTAAGGGAGATGCATCCGATCGGGCCACATGCAAGGCGGCAGTCGTATTTTTTTCCTGTCTCTTTCTACAGATGGCACCACGATCTCTGGACTTTGGTTCATCCATTCAATGAGCCGGTCTGCCATTTGATGGGTGTAGGATCTCAAGCCACCCAGCGGAGTTGGAGGGCGGGGTGCGCCCACCCATCGCCGCCCGGCCTCCCCCCCTCCCCTTTCCCGTGAATCTCTCCCACACCACCCCATCTCCGTGAATCTTCGTCGCCCACAGGTCGTTGTCCGCACCCTTAGTACCTCCAGATGGCATCAGACATCCTGACGACCTGACCCATCTCCTTGACATCGTGCACCCTAACGACGTCGGCGCCGCCCTCGACGGCGGCCGCGACCGTCGCGGCGGTGCCCCAGATGCGGTCGGCGGGGCGCGACACGCCCGTGAACTTGCCGATGAAGCTCTTCCTGCTCGAGCCCACCAGCCACGGCAGCCCCCGCAGGCCGGGCCAGGACCGCAGCTCGTGCAGGTGCCGCAGGATGGACAGGTTCTGCTCGCCCAGCTTGGCGAAGCCCAGGCCCGGGTCAAGGATGATGCGCCACCTGCGCACGCCCGCCGCCTCCGCGGCCGCCACGCGCTCCAGCAGCTCCCGCGCGATGCCCGGGATCAGCCCGTCGCCCGTGAGTAGTTCCCCGGGGGCGGCGGCGGCGATGGGCCCGTCGCTCTCGCTGCCGGAGCCGCCACCGCTGCTGCTGTAGTCGTTCAGGCTGCTCATCGTGGCCGGCGTGCCGCGCATGTGCATCAGGCAGACCGTCTTTCCAAGCTTCGCCACGGTCGGCAGCATGTCCGGGTCCATGACGCCGGCCGACACGTCGTTGATGATGTCGGCGCCAGCCTCGGAGGCTGCCTCGGCCACTGAGGCGCGGTACGTGTCCACGCTGATGAGGACGTCCCTCGCCTCGGGGATGGAGCGGATCAGCTTGATGGCGGGCAGGACGCGGGAGAGCTCCTCGGCGGCGCTGACCTCAGGGCGGTTCGGCGCGGTGGACTGCCCGCCGACGTCGATCATGGTTGCCCCTGAGGCGACGAAGGACCGGATGGTATCTGCGAGGCTCGGCTGTGTTGAGGCCGGGTGCAGACCGCCGTCGGAGAAAGAGTCCGGGGTCATGTTGAGAATGGCCATGACGTGAGTCTTGCGAGACGGCTTAAAGGCCTGCAGAGGTGGTTGAGAGGGCGACAAGGGCGTGAGCGTGGTCAGAGGTGGCGACGATGGTGGGAGCTCATTGAGGTAGTCTTGTGTGAACTTCCAGGGGTTTTGGGGATATAACGCCTTGGTAGGGATGAGTCTGCATGCTTGTTGTAAGTCTGAATCTTGAGAGGGAGAATATACCGTTGTTCGATTCTGAGGGAAAAAGGGGCTCACTCACTCTGCTAGAGGGCGGAGAACAAACTCCCTCTCCGGGATGCCAATGTGTGGGATCTTGAGTCTCTCGTGATCGACGACCTGGTCCTCATACAAGAGAATATCAAGATCGATATTCCTTGGCCCCTTGTCAATCACCTTCTTGCGCCCCATGGAATTTTCGATATCCTGGAGTTGGTCCAGAAGGTCAAGAGGCTCCAGTGTGGTCTCGACCTGTTCCGTGTAAGTCTATTGGCCCTCTGTTCTGGATGAGAGCTGAAGGCTGAGACGGGGATTGAACCAACCTCGCAAGCTCCATTGACAAAGCGGTCCTGGTCGGTGACATACATGGGCTCTGTCTCCCACAGGCTGCTCGTCCGCTTGACAGTGATGCCCCTGGCGTCCATCTCACGGCATGCCCTTTCGATCTCGGCGATGCGGTCGCCAAGGTTGCTCCCCAAGGCGATGTAGGCCTTACGAGGCCGCTTGTCGACGGTCATGTCGCTGGCACGGTCTATGCGGATCTGTGCAGGCAAGGTGTACCGGGTGAACGACTTTGGCTCCTGCGACTGGTGAGATGGTCTGGGCCTCGGGGTCGAGGATGAAAAGGATTTTTTCCCTCCGGCGCTGACTACGGCGGAGGAAGGTGGGCGGGCCTGAGCTGTTGCAGACCTTGATGGCGCCGCTCTAACGACATGGCTACATGTTCTGGAGGATAAGCAGCGTGCTGAAAAAGTAGATGAGAAGGCTCTCATATTCATCAAGCCAGGTGAGGTCGATGAGAATTAGTTCTAGAATCGCCTCTCAGATGGCCCCGTTTCCCGAGAGGATCGAGTCATGATTGGGTGAGGCATGTTGACAAGAGGCCTGGCCGGCACCCGAACTAGGTAGACTGGCAGACCTGAGTCCCGCAGTCTCGCCCAATTGAGGCTCCAAGCAGCAGCAGCCAGCCCAGGCTGCCAGGTTGGGCCAAGCGGGCGGAATATAATGGGGCATTGCCGCACAGCAGCACCGGGTATTAGCGGGGCCCGAACGCCTGGGTCAAGGGGGAAACGTGTGTTCCTGTCTGTTCGTCTGCCACTTTGTTGGTTGTGTCTGTCTGTGTCTGTGTCTGTCCTGTTTGTTCATCTAGGCCATGGCCAGCATTACTGATCTGATGCACGAATGTTTTCATGCAAAAGGGAACGGATCAACAATGATAAAAGCCAAGTCAGTCGAGTGCAGCAACGGGCAAACAAAACTACCTCGGCTCATCTGCACGGCGATGATGCTGCGACCCTGAGTGTGGGATTGCACCGACGCACCGATGTGCCGGGTTCGCATCGTCAGACGACCGAGGCCTGTACCTCGGCTCATGGGCCCCGGATCGCTTCTCCACACTATAATCGCCCAAACATGTGTGTTCGCACGATGCGCCCGCGCCGCTTCCCCCTTCTCCCTCTCGGGACGTGCCACATATTTCCAAACGACCCTTTTTTTTGTGAACGTCAGTTCGTCTTTCTCCTTCCTCAAATTCCCTTCGTCACTCAGGCATTGGTCCACCATTCAGGCAGTCTGTACATACAACAAGAGCAAATACCGTCAAGATGGCTTCACCACGTACGTACCCTCACACGCCACTCCCTCCTGTTCCTCTGCGCCCCCCCCCCTCTCCATATTGCTAGATTAGCATGCACTGACAGTACATTCCACAAAAACAGAGAAAATCCGCACCCCAATCACTGATCTTTTCAAGATCAACCATCCCGTCCTGCTCGCCGGCATGAACGTTGCCGCAGGGCCCAAGCTGGCCGCTGCCGTCACCAACGCCGGCGGGATGGGCGTCATCGGCGGCGTCAACTACACCCCGGACATGCTGAAGGACCAGATCAACGAGCTCAAGTCCTACCTGACCGACAAGTCAGGGCCCTTCGGCGTTGACCTGCTGCTGCCCCAGGTCGGCGGCAGCGCCCGCAAGACCAACTACGACTACACCAAGGGCAAGCTGGACGCGCTGATCGACATCGTCATCGAGAGCGGCGCCAAGCTCTTCGTCTCGGCCGTCGGCGTCCCGCCCAAGCACGTCGTCGAGCGCCTGCACAAGAACGGCATCCTGTACATGAACATGATCGGCCACCCCAAGCACGTCAAGAAGTGCCTCGAGCTGGGCGTCGACATCATCTGCGCCCAGGGCGGCGAGGGCGGCGGCCACACCGGCGACGTCCCCACCACCATCCTCATCCCCGCCGTCGTCGAAGCCGTCAAGGGCCACAAGAGCCCCCTGACCGGCCAGCCCGTCCAGGTCATCGCCGCCGGAGGCATCCACAACGGCAACCTGCTGGCCGCCTCGCTCATGATGGGCGCCAGCGCCGTCTGGGTCGGCACGCGCTTCGTTCTGTCCGAGGAGGCCGGCGCCCCGGAGGCGCACAAGGAGGCCGTCCGCACCGCGGGCTTTGACGACACCATCCGCACCCTCATCTTCACGGGGCGGCCCCTGCGCGTCCGCAAGAACCCCTACATCGTCAACTGGGAGACCCAGCGCCAGGACGAGATCAGGGAGCTGACCTCCAAGGGCGTCCTGCCCTACGAGAAGGACCTGGACAGCGTCATGAGCGGCGACATGAAGGAGCCCCCCAAGGGCCTCGACGTCGGCGGCGCCGCCGTGGACGACGTCGACGTCGACGAGCTCATGGACCAGTTCCGGCCCTTCCTCATGGGCCAGTGCGCTGCCGTCTGCAACGAGAAGAAGAACGCCAAGGAGATCGTGGATGAGTTTGTCAATGACGCCGCCGCGTCGCTGCAGAGGGGGAGCCAGCTGGTCAAGGTGTCGTCGAAGCTGTAAATGAATAACTACCTCTTTTTTTGTTGTCGTGTCCTGAATATTGCATCGCATTTATTTTTGAATGAGAGATGTGCGGGCCATGTGAGGTGAGGCTCGTGCTATAAGAGTCCGCATTGCAAGATGTCTTATGTATGTCGTATTGGACGATACAGGGCGTTTAGAGAATGAGAAAATGAGTATGACCGTTTTGATTCCACCATGTAAAGGCGCACTCGCCACCGCCCAAGGGTCTTCTCGACATGACGGTCGTTATGTGTAATGTGTCTGAGAGGCCTTGTGCAGTAGACTCATTCACACCACGTACAATCCCAAGGTGAACAGCACTCTCGATTTGTCCATAATTCACAGTATTTACAGTGAGACTTCCGTCAGCAACCGGTCATATAAGCGCTTGTGATGCTGGTAGTCCTGGCTACATGCACCACTGGAATCTCAGGTTGCGAATCAACTCCATTTGATGCCAAAGAGCCTCGTCCCTTTCCCTCCGTCCTCGCGCGACGTAGCATCAGCGTTCTCGAGGTATATCCTCTGCTGTCCTTTGATGTCAACATAGAAATACTTGTACTGGTGCTCACTTTGCCCAGCATATCTGATGAGATGTATGTGCGCCGAGCCTCTGTTGAGCGGGCCCTCCAGCTTTTCGATCGTTAGTGATAAATTCAGGCGCTAGGACTGACAGGAAACAATAGGCACTCACGTAAAAGTGCATCAGAAGATGATGGTTCCCCTGAGGGTCCGTCCTCTCAGTCGAGGCAATGGGCCGTGACCTCGCCCACCTGTTGTGCGTCTCCTCACCATGCGCCCTGATCTTCTTGCCCTCTCCGAGGAGCTCGAGGCACCGGTGGTCCTTCCTGATCCGGTCGACAGCACGGTTGAAATAAGTGGTCTTGCTCTCGGTCGAGAAGACATCCGTGAAGAGGAAGTAGCCGACAATGCCAGTCAGGCCGACACCGACCAAGATGAAGCCGAAGTTGAAGGACTGCTGTGCGGCCCGGGCGGTCTTCTCTGCTCCTGACAGCTGAGACCATGGTACGTGCCCATCGTCGTTGAATGGGGTCACTGCTCGCCGTTTCGAGGCGGACGAGGAGCCTCCCGGCGTCGCATAAGTCCTGCGAGCAGCGAGGGGAAGCAGCACCGGGTGACAGCTGCTGGCGAGTGTGGCCGGTCGCAAGATTGACGCGGTTGCGATTGTCTTCATCCTGGCTGCTGTAAAGCTTCCATTGCTCAGAGGCAATGAAAGGGATATACTGCGTGTGAAGATATGTGAAAGCAGTAAATTGATTTTGTAGCTTTTTCCCTTGTGAAGGACCGAGGTGGGTTCATCAGATGTCCCACTATAGCCCAAGAATCTGGAGCTTGAATGCTGGACCAACCTTTGAAGGCAAGGTTGTGGAGCCCGATGCGCTAGTCCAGAGACGGCTAGACCCTGCTTAAAGCCACCACACAGCAAATAGCAGTCACTGGCGCAGTGCGGGACCGACCTCTGCACCTAGTCGGTGGTCTTGGGCTTCACTGCAATTAATTCGTCGCGCTGTCCCTTTCAACCCCTTAATCCATCTCACAGTAATCTGTCGCCCAACCACTTGCTCGACGACTGCCCCGTTGCCTCCGGGAAGCACAGAAACCAAGCATCCAGTCTCTGTCCCCAGAATTACACAGCAACCACAAATACTCCGTCTTCCAGCGCCGACCGTTTTCCTTCCGTCGCCAAAATGAGCGGGCTTGCCTCCAAGCAGCAGTCGCTGAAGATCTTCGAGAAATTGAAGACCAAGCCAGCAAACAAGGTTCGTGCTGTCGAGTGCAATGCGCCCTGGCATATTTGAGGAAGCTTATCACCGCCTCCGGCCAATACGGATCTTCTACTTTATCCCGCCGCTCATGCTAACTTCGCCTGCCAACGCAGATCTGTTTCGATTGTGGACAGAAGAACCCGACATGGACATCCGTACCTCTGGGCATCTACCTCTGCCTTGACTGCTCCTCGAACCATCGAAACCTCGGTGTCCATATCTCCTTTGTTCGATCAACCAACCTCGACCGTAAGTGTACTCTGCGAATCGCGCACCTTCCGGCACCGCTGATTACGGTGTAGAATGGCAATGGGACCAGCTCCGCATCATGAAGGTTGGTGGGAACGAGTCTGCCACCAAATTCTTTCAGCAGAACGGCGGGACTGCCGCCCTGAACAGCAAGGATCCCAAGACCAAGTACCAATCCAACGCCGCAACCAAGTACAAGGAGGAACTAAAGAAACGGGCAGCTAGGGACGCCCAAGAGTATGTTGGGAGCACGCCCCACGTGTTTTTGCCCTATATTCTGACTGATCGCCCCCTAGGTATCCTGGCGAGGTTGTTATTACCGACGGCGAGGTCGCTGACGGAACCTCCACCCCCGCTGGCGAGCCTGATGACGACTTCTTTTCTTCTTGGGACAAGCCGGCCATCAAGAAACCCACCCCGCCCGTCTCCCGAACTGGCACTCCATCTGCCATTGGCCGCACCCCGTCTCCTTTCCTCAAGGCTGGTGACTCCAACGGCACTGGAAAGGATATCGCTCGCACTGCCTCGCCCCTGTCCCGGACCGACTCCACCGAATCCAAGCCTGCCGCTAGCCGCATAACACACTCCTCAGCACTGAAAAAAGGTACAACTGGTGCCAAGAAGACGAATGTGCTGGGCGCAAAGAAGGCGGGCTCTAAGCTTGGCGCGAAGAAGGTCACCACTGCCGACATCGACTTTGACGAGGCCGAGAAGAAGGCCAGGGAGGAGGCAGAGCGCATCGAGAAATTGGGCTACAACCCTGATGAGGAGGAGGCCGAGGCGAAAAAGGCGACTAAGAGCGACTCTAGCAACATCGTCTCACCCACCCCTGTCAGCCCGCCACGCGGAGGCTACGGCTCGGCGTCCCACACACGCGAGAAGTCCGCCTCGGAGATGGAGCGACTAGGCATGGGTATGGGTCGTCTGGGTTTCGGTCAAATCGGGGGCAACAAGCCTGCGGCGCAAAAGAAGGCAGCAGTCGGCGGCTTTGGGTCTGTTGGGCCAATCAAGGCATCCTCATCCAACGGTATGTTCTCTGCTCGATCCACCGCTATTATGCAATTCACTGACGCGACTTACAGACGATGGCGAGAACTATGCGAGAAGCAAGTTCGGGAACCAGAAGGGCATCTCATCCGATGAGTTCTTCGGCAAGGGCCAGTTCGACCCCAACGCCCAAGCTGAAGCCAAAACCCGCCTGCAAGGCTTCGAGGGCGCCACCGCCATCTCCTCCAACGCCTATTTCGGTCGACCCGAGGATGAGGACAACGGCGAAGACTACGGCGACCTGGAGAGTGCTGCCAAGGACTTTGTGCGGAAATTCGGCATTACCGCCGGTGATGACCTGGAGAACCTGACCCAGGTCCTGGGAGAGGGCGCGACCAAGCTGCAGGGTGCGATCCGCAGCTACCTGGGCAACTGAGAAACACAAGTGGCACGAGTGGGATGTGTTTTCGGGCGACGGACTGCGTGAGGCAGGCGTGGCAGTCTAGGTGATAACATACTATAAGGGACGACATACGAGGTTAGGTGATGATGATCTCGTCCATGAGGTGAATGGCGTTTGGAGGGGGCACACACGAAGGGGACTCGGAGCCGCGCAGTAAGCATATGTGAGGCTACGGGGGGAATAGATTGGTTATTAATAGAAGAAGGGTCGCATCAATCAAAAGCAACCGCTGTTTAACTTGGACCGTGGAAGCGGTGAATTGTATGTGGCAGCTGAATACGCCCCCCCCCCCCAGCGCACGGCCTGGAATCGACAATATTTACTTGGGATCAGCTCCCCTATGGATCTAAAGCACCCACTCGACTTCTGCAGGGCAGGTTTCTGGGAAGCAACGTCGGATTGAGGCTGCTCGTCATCACGCGGCAATACCCCACCCCCCCTCTGGAGCCACGGGGACGACCACGCTCCATGGGTAACTGGGCCTCGCCATCTATTAGAACGAGAGCGCATTGGTACAGACGATCAGATTGACATAGTCCTCCGCCCCATCACGAGTAGGAGAATGCACGCGTAGGTGATTGGGAACGTTGGTCGAGTGCTGTCGTCTTGTTGCCTGTATCCCAAGGGGGAGGGAGCCCTGCCAGGAAAAGCGCCGTCTAATGTTCACTCTCCCAACTTATATCAATGGGATATCTGTTTTCTATGGCACCCTCTGTCGATCCGTCTCCTGTACCAATGTATGCGGAGTTGGCATACCCACGTCCTGAAGACTACATGCGACACACAGGACGAACTGATCTCATTGTCCCACAAAGACATACCCTCCTCCCAGACGCCCCTGCTTTGGACGGGCCTGCCCTCCCGTTCCGAGGAGTAGGATAACAACAAACGCTTCCCGCCAACAGCTGCTGACAGTTCAAATTCCGAGGGAAGATGAGATTTCTCCTCCGCTCACGCTTCTTCGCCCCCAGGAAGGGGAAAGGGGGACCTCGGGAGGTCTGTCCAATCCGCCTGACGTGTCCGGTCCTCGAGACTAACACAAGGACTCCTCCCTATGCCCTCATGGGGGATCCTCGCACCGATAGTCAAACAAAGGGCCAGGAGAAACGTTGAACTTCGTCAGCCTGTCCTCGACAGCGAGGAAATGGTGCTTGTCGGCCACTGCTTGTTGAAGGGGGCGAGGGAAGTATTTTACGTTCATCCACCCATCGACGTTTGCGGGTGCTTGCCTCTGTAAACCACAACTTGGATGAGATTCCACCCTGGCCGTAACAAGGCTTGAGCATGATTTATTCTCACGGTCCAACACGACGGAAGGGGCGATATGGAAGAGGGAGCAAAACCTTCTTCGATTCATGAGCGCAGTCGTAAATGCTCCCGAGCTATTTACCGTCCGATCCGCCTGGGCCGGGTTGTTCGTCGAAGTTTGAGGGAGGGAGGAGTCTCGTGTGTTGATGGTGTGCTCCATGTCATGTATACTTCATGTATATCAAGATGGATAGATTGTACCTGCTTTTCCGACTGACTGTGGTCTATGGGATGATAAGCTCTCCTGTCCCGATGGGAAGGGTGCCAGTGCCACCTTGAATATAGACTCTGAAGTTTCTCATGCGGCTACTCCGTGATGCCCCCCTCAGCCACCATCGCGATATTTTCTACACATGCTAGTTTGATGGACGCACATGGGAGCCTTGTCAAGCATTATTCCTCGGTATCAGACTCATATGTGAAGGCAGTTGTTGACATGTTTTCACGCAGTGGGAGATCTTGCACGACGGACCTTTGTCGTGAGACGTTTGAGCATCGACGCCAACAGGAATGAACGCAGGCACATGCAAGGTCTATATCCACTCAACCTTGTTCTCGAACTTCGTAAGCTGTCGCGTCATTCCGCCGTGCTTCCCCTTTTATACTTCACATTCAGACTACGCCAAGACCAGTCACATCGCCCGCCACTGAACCCGAGAGTAGGTTTGAGTTTCCACCCAAGCCGGGTCCCCAGGCCCCTCAATGCAAAGCCGCATGTGAATTCTCGCCAGATCCAGGGACCGGCGACAGGTAGATCCACACGCACCGGGCCAGCTTGTGTGATCACCTATGAGCCAAAGTCTAGCTCCCGGCCTGCCCAGTAAAAGAGGCAGTGAGCTCCATTGGCGGCCGAGGACAAACCTCCGCCGAAAGACATGGCCCCCGTCTTGTTTCCTCTGTCCCCCAGCCGACCCGGTGCAGGGATGCACGCACCGAGGCAGTACTCACATGCTCAATGACGATCGGTGACCAAGGTCAGAGGGTTCCAGACCTCCCTCTCCCCCACTAAGAATCGCAGTCGAGTTTCGCAGATCAGCCGCTTGGAGGCTCGGCAGTACGCAGCGATATGGTGACTGTCTCGTTGATGTGATGTCTCGGATACATGGAGGCCAACGTCCCTCGCACAGTGCCGGCGGTGATCAGGGAGGCATGCATAGCAGAATCTGGGGGACCATCTGGCGCAATGTACCCCCCGCCAATGCGGGGACGTCAGACCATTTCAGTCCCAACATCACCCCAGAGGCTATCTCTGCCTTTGACGTGGGAGGCCCTGCAGCATGCGGGCTCCACAAGTCGCGGTGCCGACCGATAATACGTGAGACATATATATTGCAGTACACACACCGCAGGACGATGTGAGGCACAGAAACAGTTGAAGACACTACTCTGGGCCTCATCACGAAGCTGTTGCTGTGATGTATCCAAAGGCGCGCAAAGGTACGATCACATGCTTGCGAATCAGCTGAATATCATCCTAGCCCCTCGACGAACCCATATTCAGTTTGGAGAGAGGGTGCAGGGTACAGGGCTCGCCCCCCAAGACCTGGTAGCATTCAATGCAGCCGATCGAGGGGTAGGGAGTGGCTAGACGCGGGAAAGCTTGCTTGCATTCCGACGCGAGCTATAGCCGTCGAGGTGTGTTACTATTAGCGACGTATAGGCTGTTAGTCGCATTGCAGTAAAACGAGCTTGACGAAAGGAAGTGTGCGCGTATGTGATGCTGATCATTGCCCCGGTCGGGTCCTTGGTCGAGCCGGGTAGATCCGCTGCCTAACATGCCACTAGGAGGGGAAAGTGGTGCCAGACTTCTCAGATATCAGATGCTTCTGATAACTTGCAGCGTCCACATCGCGGGCAAATGCAACCCATGAGATCCGGCTTTTTTCGATGTTGTACAATTCCAGCCTCTCGCATCTGCAACAGGGTGAATCAAGGTGGATGTTGCACACCACGGTGTCAAGGTATCAATCCTTTCGCACGCCCTCCTGAGGCGAGCCTCGGCCACAAGCCGACGTGCAGTAGACCGCGACCCACGCACCAGGACGATGTACAATTTCGAATCTACTGTGCCACAGTAGTATTGAAACGTGGATCGTGCATTCGCATTTGAGAGGTGATGGGCTCGACCTCAATACTGACTTGACTCCGTGTCGAGCTGCTCGTGGCAGGCTTCGAGAATCCCCGGGGTAACCCACCATTTCGCCAACCAGAGGGTCGCTAATATGCAACTGTTGTTGAGCACGGTCATGACAGCGCAGAAAAGGAACATCGACTTCCTAAAGAGGCCAATACCGAGTCGCGATGTCTTTCGGCAGGACTCACTAGAGAGAGACTCTACAGCTGATATGCATGAGGCGCAGATCACCTTCGCTAAAAGGCCTCGCCCAACGATAGCCGTGCACACATATGCAGGTCCCGTTTCCAGAAGCTCAGGGAGCCTGTTCTCTTCTCGACGGTCACACTATGTTGCAGGCATGTTGTGCGCCGTCGGTAGTCAGCTTGAGCGGTTCAGGAGTACCTAGTCAGGATGGGCCTAATGAATGTCGCACTGTCGACAAAGGCCAATCTGAAAAAAAAAAGGGCTCTTCGGGCTCATTGTCCTGCACAAGCGCCGAGCATTTTGGCGGGAAGGCGAGCGGAATTGGCCGATATTGTAATCCGGTACGACTGGATCCACAGAAAGGCCTATCGTGCCGATGTTCGGCCGACCCGCGACTTTTTACCCCAGCATTTTAAGATTGTATCAGCGGGGCGCCTGGGGACGACGATGCGGCCTTGGAGCCATGGTGGAAATTGTACGGGTGCGTGCCATGCATGTCCTCATGAAGATGCCCTTTCGATTCTAGTAGCGGCAATCTTTCGGGTGGAACATCACAGCCAACTGGAAGCGATTCATTCCTCGTCGTAAGAGAGATTGTCGTTTTCCAACTCGGAGTCTTCGACTTGGCTGTTACCTTCAGTCTCGTGGTTTCGTTGGCCTAATATGAGGTCCTCACTACCCTGCCACTGGGGAGGCATCCCTGGCAAGAGGCTGGAGTCCTTGTCCTGCCAGCCGTAGTCCTCATCTTCACTGTCGGCGACTTCGAAGCCCGTCTCGCCCAGCTTCCGTTTAGGGCCAGTTATTGTGGAAGACGCAACATGTCCGTCAAACTGCGCCGGAGACAGACCCGTCTAGAACCATTAGCATGCAGAAGACACCAGACACGGCAAGGAACGACGCGACCTACCGAGTCGATATTGAAGGCGAAGACCCTGTCCAGACCATCTGCGGCCGTCTTGCCATTTACTTTTTGCACTGCGGCAAGGCGAGCACCGTATGGGTGACCGTCGTTCCACATCCAGTCTCTGAGCAGCGCCACCCTCGTGGCAATGCCCTGTTCCCAGACGCTAGCGTTGATGGCAGGTATCAGAGTCGCACTCCTCTCCGCCTGCATCCTTGTCGCACATTGGGTGAGGACGACTACTGCAGCATCACGAGTCGCAGCTAGCTTCTGTAGGGCACTGACTACATATTGGAGTACCTGCAGTCGCTTGGAGGACATGGACGGGCCTACGGCAGTTAGCATAGCTCTGAGAGCTGCGGGCAGAGGGAGTCTCGCCTTTGCCGCTGGCCTTTGCGGCAGCTTTTTGAGCTGGCAGCCTTGGGAATGCATGATTTAGCAGCGCAGACAGCGAGTCAACAACAATGAGAGCAGTTTCTGGCGGAAGGCAGGTCCGTGTCGGCCGGCACAGAAGGGCGATGAAGTGCGCAAGACTAGGACAGGAATAATGAACAAACCCGTCGAGGTGGTCTGATGCAGCATCCTGACCGCCAGCTGCTCTGGCTCGGCACACCTCCGTCAGTCGATCGCGGGAGACGGGATAGAAGCAGTCTGCAGCTTCAGCATTAGCTTCGAGCCTCTGGTGAGGAGAGGGCGGGCGCGTACTGACCTACCCAGACGACGCATTTGCCACACCGTAGAACGTCCGCAGCGGCCTGAAGTCCGAAGGCAGTCTTCCCCACCCCGGGAGGCCCCCAGATCTCGGTGAGGTGTCCCTTGTGTATGCCACCGGCATTGGCCCCCTCGCCCGGGGAGCTGCTCACAGCACTGGCTGCTAAGGCCTTGTCCAAGTCAGGGAGATTGGTCGATACGAATCTCGAAACATGGGCATCCAGGTCCTCGAGAGCCTGTGCAGCGGAGACGGTCGGCAGACGGTCTGAGCATGGTGTCAGCGTTGGATCTGTCACAACTGTGGGCGGCCAAAAAACAGCTGACAATGCTTCGATTTACGTACGCGTTGAGGGCAGGTCGAAGCTGCAGATATCGCGCCCGTGCCGCTCGTGGTACTCCATGGTACGCACCGCCGCCTTGACTCTGAGAACCAAGCAAGGGAGGCGAAGATGTGACCGTCAGAGTATCTTCTTTTCGATGGATGCGGAAACGCTTGTTTCATTCACCGCAGTGGCTGGTACTGAGAGCTGTTGAGCATATATGAGTTGCCTACTGGAAGGCGCGTATTCCCGGAAGCAACATTTTAGACGCGCCTCCCCCACACTCTCACCCTGCACATGCCTGCGTGTGTGGGGTACACAGGTACATAAAATATCTGGGTTCTTCGCTGAGCTTGTCATAAAAAAAATTGGATGCTACCAAAAAAGAATGTTGATATCCTGGGTTCTGAGTCCAAGTTTCGAAGCCAGAATAATCCTGCAGCTTTCTCTTCAAACAAAATCACTGGGGCCATCTACGATGCAAGCTTCAGGTCGGTGGGTACGATGCGAGGGCAGCAATTGTGGCCCACCGAAAAGAGATGTGTTCGTTCGCCGTTGCATCTGAACTTCGCAGCTCGGGTTCTACGGCGCATCCATACGCATTTACGCCCCCTTTCCATCACAGAAGTGACCTCTCACTTTCCCCTTGTCTCTCCAAACACAGACTGCGACCACGACCGCGCCAGTGCATGCTTGGGGAGGTAGGCGCATTGCACACGCACTGTGTTCCCCGCCGGTCCGCCTCCTGGTAACATCCAAATTTCCCAACGATGGCTGTTTCTCGTGTCTCCAGGGCTTCCCCCACAGCCACGTCGTTTGCCGAGGGCAGAGTGTACGGGGTTTCAGAGAGCACGTCGGAGACGGACAGCTGCAGCGAGATTGCGCGGTCAAGGCGGTGCGTGGGTCGTGGGGGTTCCTCTTGGGCCCTTGCTCGAAGCAGACTGGCCGTCGCTGTTGAGGTCGCTACATTCAGGGAGGGACCACCAGAACGGGCCCTGAGACGCTCGGAAAATTCGCCTATCGCACTATTGACTTGTCAGCTGACAGCTGGTGGTTTACAATTGCGAGGCGAGCCTATAAGCCACTGTCATCTGGTGCCGTCTAGAGACGCCACTCAGCAGGAGGACCTGACAACTGGTAGGACGAGGTGGCCCGTTGATACGACAGACAGCCGACGACAAATGTTTCCGATGGACCTGTAATTCCGCTATCAGCGACCCTGACTGGGGATGTAACATTCCCACCCCGCAAGTTGGAGCCCCCTGATGATCGACCCTGGGCAGAATCTGGGGTCGCAAAGCCTCTTCAGGAGATTCGAGACCTGTGTGCGTATTGTCTGATCCCGGACCTTTTCCCAAGGTAGCGTGCACTGCCGCTCAGATAAGGGGAAACCCAGCCCAAAACGGAAGGAAGGTGGAAGAATTTAGCAGAATCGCGGCCGACCGCAGGAGAGCACAACATGTTATCATCCCAGGGATAGAGATCCCGACGAGAGGAACCGTTCCGACATGGGGTAAAAGCTCGGGGGTACGGCCTGTGATTGCGCCCCGGCGCTGGCTTTTCAGTCTGCTGCAGTCGGTACCATAGACGGCGCCATGGCGGCTAACGGATATGCCGAGCAGAAGACAATTTATGCGCTTATCATCAAAGCCTACTATCTGGACACCAAAGTGTGACTTGGCCAGAGGCTGAGCAGTGATAAGCATACGGCCGCTTGGCGTGTTGTCGTACCCCAGGTCGGATTTGGGAGGTATTTACCATCGAACGCCTCATGGCCCGTCGGAAGGAATCCGAAGCCACAGTGTCAAGGAAGGGTGCGGGTTGCGGGCGCTCACTGCTACCCCTTGGGGCTGGTCCGGCGCCCGGGGCAGGGGCAGATTTGTTGTCCCTTGTTGAGAACGAGCAACAAATCACGAACGATTCCCTCGGCACGCTGCTGACGAAGCTGACAAGTCAGCCGAAGGAGTCCTGGATGTTTTTTTGGGCATGGCAGACTTGCTACCTTGCTGAGGGACACCATCGTTTACCTCGGGTTGATTTGCGCGGCTGTTAAGCTCCTCCCTGCAACAGAATTGACACGATCAGCCCTGAATGCTTCCTTAGGCGCACCGGGACTTCCGACCGAAACCCCTAGCTGGCAGGTCAAAACTTGCGGCTCGTTTCGCCCAAGTTCCGAATCAATGATTGGGAACGGGTGGAACCGGCTGAGAAGAGGCCAAGGCTAGAGATCCCATATCGAATTTTCTCTAAGACGCAGTCGACTCGATTTGGAAGTCGACATCGAGCAACGCTCCCAGATCTGGATGGCTTGGCCAAGCTGGCCAGGAACAGGTTAGAGGAGTGTGTGTACGGAGATACATGCGCCGAAATAGCCATTCATTCGCTAGGGTGCGGGAATACAGATCCTGACGTTCCATCCTCGAATTCGGCCCATTCGGGCCAATGGAAGCGTGCAGCCAGTTGCGCTTTTGAAAGGGCCGGGGCTGTCCCGACTTGGTGAACTACTTGGCCTTGGGGGGAAAAGTCGGTGCTAACATGTGATTGAGATTTCCCCCAAGTCAAGCTCGTGCGAGGCCAGTATTGCAATATTTGCGTAGGCGAAATTGCACAAAGACAATCGTTCTGGTAATGGCCGAGGAGGGCGCATCGTCCTGCGAAGATTCGGCCCCCAAAGGTTCTCGGGCAGACTCGCATCGCGAGCTTGGTGGGGCGAAAACTGGGGAAAGGAGTGACAAAAAGAGACCCATGTGCTTTGATGCTATGCTGTAGTGTAGCTACGCACCTACGGCATGTCAGGACTCCGTACTTGGGCCCAGTCCCAGAGTCCCAGCGCCCCAGGAAGGTGGAGCCCCGGTCATAAATCACTGCTTGTTTTCAGCCGGGGAAATATGCGGTCCTTCTCTGCCAGGCTCTGCCAGGCTGGCAAACCCAGCAGGGACTCGGTCGAGACCTTGCGATTGACAGTGGCTTCTTCTGCACAACGTACCGGCCCACGGGAGGATCACCACAGGGGCTCCCAACGTCGGACGACGCCCGTCTGCCCGTCGGCATGGAAGGCTGGTCGATGAGGCAGCTGCCAGATCATGGCTGCAGCAGGTCCATCGTCTCCTTCGCAGAAATTCCCCGAGAAATACGGAGTAGTCGAGCAGATTTTTGACGTCCCTGCCAAGCTTGGGGGGATGAGGGAGGCGGACGGTTGACGTAACTTGAACCCTTGGGACCTGCGAGGCCTGCAAGACTTGGAGGCGTGCAGCCACTGCAGGAATCTCGCGACGCTCGGATGTGGTCCAGACCACCTGTCTCGACTGACTCGTTGTCCAGACGTGTCATCAAACAATGCAATCATCACTGCGATGGGATCATCATTGCGATGCCAAGGCGGCACTTGGCGGGCAAGGCTGAGGGTTGGAGAGCTGGTTGCTATTCGTAGACAGAGGGTTGAGATGCGCCTGGGTCGGCCTTCCTGTTCAGGCAGTCCGTTCCTCGCTGACTGGACTGGCTGCGCTGGACAGGCGCAAGCTCGTGGGGAAGAATCGAATGCGGTAGCGCTTTTTTCTTTCTTTCTTTTGGGCGTCGAGCTTCCGCCGTCATCACATGTCAGCAGCCAGTACCGGCGTTCAGGCCAACATTCCTCATCCGCACACGACTACCGTTTGGCTGCTTCAGACTTTGAACACTATGCAGATACTGGCCACTGGCGTGATTTCTGTCGACGTCATGTCTTGCGGACCAGACTCGTGCTCTATTGATAAGCTTTGGGGTTGCACACCCTGCATGTCCATCGGCCAACGGCCAACGGCCTGAGTAGGCGCTGACATGTGCCGTCGCATGGAACCAAGTGGCTGACGAGCAAGGGTGCAACCGCACCGCTCTCCGTGGAATTTTCTTCTCTTGAGCCTGAGCCTGGACTGTATAAGATTTTGTGAGACCGAGGATGAGCCTCTCTTCGTGCCAGCGATTAGCACTGACTGACACGATCTCTTGCTTGCTGGCCATGCAGCCGAGGCTTTTCGAACACCCACTACAGAGCCCCGACAACGTGGGGTCAGCGATTTCCAAGAATGTAACGACTTAGAGCCATGTCTTGCCAATCTCTATTCTCAGCGGATTGAAACGCTCGGTGGTTTTGCAAGTTGAGAATCCTCGTGAGTAGCCAAACATGCCACAGTCTACAAGGAATGCAGCCTGATAAATGTTCTCAGAGCAGATGGCAAGTACTCGGATACTTTACCCGAAATCTAGTCATGAATGGCATTTCAGTGCATGCGCCGTCACAACTAGATTGCCAACGGGTGGGAAAGATCTCGAACCCAAGGCGTCGAAGGTTTGCAATTCTGACAGAGGTTTGCCGCGGATTTGCCCCGTCTCGCAGGCTGGCAGGCAGGCTCGCAGGCTCGACTGCTTCCGGATGGGGCGAGAAGTGTAGTCGAGCATGCCACCTTGAGACATGGCTGTAAGGGTGTGATCACACACAAAGTTGGGGTAGAAATCCCGTGTGTTTAAGTAACCCTTGTGCCAAGCTGCTTGTAATCATAGCGAGAACTTTGCCGTGAAATACCAACTAGGATCTAAAGCTATTACTACCTTCTAAATTAAGCCTAATTACGTAATTTATAGTATTCTTACTACTATAGCTAAAGTAGTGGTTTAGAAGCTTTTATATATTATAGGTTAAGTAATTATAATATTACTAATAACTTACCCTTATTTATATAGTACTTTTTTGCTTATAACCAACTAATATAAAGGTTAATAACCTATTAAGCCAGCTAGATAGGAGTCTTAATAAGGTTTTCTTGGTTTTAGGGCTATTATTAGTAGCTAAAGATAAGAAGAATACCCCTAGCTTTCCTACTAGTATAACTATTATTAGTAGAGGTTCTCTTTATTAATTAGAAGTAAGGGTATTACCACCACTAATTTTACTACCAGTATAGTTAGTAGCTTTAAAGAGAAAGGCTATATTATCTACTAGGAGGACTTTTTTAGCCAAGTAATCTTATAATTAAAGTAGTATATCCTTATCCTCTTTATTAGCTACCTACTTACCTTCTAAGAGGTTTATAAAAAACTAAACCAAGTAATTTATAGAGATTTTAATAGTATATAAAGTAGATAGGCTACTTAAACCTACTAATATAAAGTACTAGGGGCCTATATAGAGAAGGCTTACCAGTATACTATCTTCTAAAAACCCTAGATATAGCTTTTTATTAAAATATATTAGAGAGAAATATAATACTAAGTAAAGGAGATACTTATAATTTATTACCTTTTTATTTTTCTCTAATATCTCTTATAATAAGGATACTAGTAAAGTTAAGGGCTCTAATAAGATCTTTAAGATAATATTTATAAGGTTTCCTAATTTAAAGTAGCTTAAAATAAAAAAGCTAGGTAACTATACTACTTATATAGATACCTTCTGGTATAAAAAGGCTACTAGAGAGGAAATTAATATTATAACCCTAAGGAAAGTATCTAATAATAAGAATATTAGCTCTAATAAGGAGGATAAATCTTAAAGTATATAAATAAGAGAAAGTTACTAGATTTAAGTAAATTCTAGTAATCTAGATACTATTTTTAAGAATAGTAGTATATTAATATTTTCTATTATATTAAATATCCTAATAGTAGTAAGATAATAAGCCTAAGAGAATACCGATAAACTATTAGGTAATAGTCTAATAACTACTACTATATAGCTTTTAAAGATTATAGGGTTTAATATTATAACTTTAGTATTAAAAGATTTATAAGCCTAC
>JADAZS010000349.1:0-16309 GCA_014872975.1 Diaporthe citriasiana | reverse complement strand
TAGGTAAGGCTTAAAATAGAATCCTAATAATATTAATTAATAATCAAGGCTAATAACTAACCATTATAAAGTACTAGGTGTAAGTAACTCCTATAATATTAATAATAACGGGTAGGATCTTACACATAGATCTCTAGCTATACCTTCTAATTATATAATAGTAGAAATAAAGCTAGACTTTTAATAGAACGATATAACTTATATTAGCTTTAAAATTACTAATTATAAAATAGTTACAAAATTACAAGAGTAAATCTTGGGATTCTAGGAGGTATACCAAAAAAAGGATAAGCTAATTAACAGTAAGTAGAAAGAGCTTAATAATACCAAAAAGATACTTATTTTAAAGTAGGGGGAGGTAGATATTATAAAGCAGGAAGTTACCTAAACCAAGATATACTATAATAAACTTCTACAGGTAGCTAATACTATATATATACTAAATAACATAAATAGATACTGGGATTAAATAAATATAAAGTAAGAATAAAGTATAAAGAAAGTACTAAAAAAGAAGTAAAATTATATACTATTAATAGGCTCCTTTTAACGTATAATAAGTACTAATAAATTTAATCTACATAGATTAAAATAAGGTGATTACTTAACTTTAGTAGAAGATACTAGATTACTATCTACCGGTAGAATACTATAATTCCCTACTTCTAAATAAAAAATAGCTTAAAGTTAACTTCTAGTTATTACATGGTAATATTTACCAATTTGCTATAAATTATACATAGACTATACTTAAAGCCACAGATAAGAGATTATAAACTATCTGGCTAAAGTGGTCTCCCAAACTACCGGTATTTCTTATATCTCCTATCTTATGTATATATATATTTAAGGTATATATTTGGTCTTATATTACTAAAAGAGTTTTTTTACCAACTTTAAGAATCTAGCCCGGAATCTTTAGGTTATCCTTAGAGACATTTATCAGTATAACAGGTAGTAAGTATACCCTATAATACTATTACTTAAGTTCTTTTATTAATTTTCGGATTATAGAGATAGTAGGCCATATAGGATATATAAGCGGGCTATATATTAACTTCTAACATTAGCGGTTATAGTTATCCAACTTATTTAACCGCTTTGGTAGTAAAGAATATCTACTTAAGTCTTTTAAACTAGATATTAATACCTTATACTTAATAGTAGAGGAACTTTGTGGAAACCAAAAAGATAATAAAGTAATAAGAACTAATACTATATATATCTTTAAGGCTACCCAAGAGTTAGAAACCAAGTTTTAAATACTTAAGGGAGTATATATAGTTACAACTTCCTAGCCTATTTTATACCCAGAGCAACCTAAATATAGTATCCTCTTTAATAATAAGTATATAAAGCACCGTTTTATCTTATAAGGTAATAAGAGAAGTAGAAGCCCTCTAGTAGTTAACTTTATCGTGTCCCCTAGGCTATATAAGTATAATAGGAATAAAGGTATTAACTATAATCTAGACTTATAGATTATTAAGATAAATATTATCTGTAATACCCGGAAATTCTACCCTAGGTAAAAGCCTTCTAATAGTAGTACCTTAATAGTATAAGAAGCCGTAATATAATAATCATGCTAGATATCTGGGTAAGTAGCTACTAATACATTAAAGAAGAGCTGTCTACCTAGTAAGGACTAACTAACAAGTATAAAAATATTTCTTAAAGAATAAGGGCTAGTAATAAGGCTTGTGGTCTTAAAACCTACTTCTAATAGCCAGGAAGCCTAGTTAGGTATTTAATAAAAAGATAACAAGAGGTACCCCGTATAGTATTTAATAAGACCACAAGAAGCAGGTAATCCAAAATTTAATATTACCCTAAGCCCAACTAGCTGTTCTTATAGAATAGAATAGGCTTCTAGTTATAAAGGGAGCAAGTAGAGATAACCATTATTTAGGAGTCTATTTATTAGTATTTTAAGATTCTCCTACATAACTAAGTACTAGCCTAGGATGTTAAATAGGATATTATAGTTAAATATTTGATTTTTGGAGCTTTTAAATAGGTTAAGAAAGCTTAGGCCAGGCTAGAGTCCTAGGGTAATTCCCTCTTACAGCTAATAAAATAAATTTTATAACCTTGATAAGATATTAAGATATAGAATACAATAAGGGAGTATATTTTAACAAGAAAATTTAATAGCTTTAGTCTTACCTGATAGGCCTAGGTTTCTCCAAGGCTATAGCTTCTTACCTTCCCATAACTCGGTATTACCATATAGGTTATAAGGGGTATTTTATATACACAAAAGCTACTATATCTACAAGCTAGATAGTACCTTAACTAATAAAGATACTCTAATTACTCTAATTTATATTTACCTACTTGGTGGAATTTCTTATAGGTACAGGGTTAATACAGGCCTAGTAGGGTTAGCACCTATAGTACCCTAGCTAAATACTTATAATACTATAGTATATATACTTAACCATGGGTTAAGCAAGGTTTAATTTTATACCAAAGAGGTAAATAAAATAGAATTATAGGTATAATTTAACACATAAAGGTTAAGTATTACTTGCCAGCTTAAAGGGGGTTAGGGTAAATTATATAGTAATCTGTAATAAAATATCTGGTAATTAGTATATAGTAAAGTAAGAAAAACCATTATAAACTATAGTAGTAAAACTTAGTACTAAAATAGAAAATTAAAGCTAATTATCTAACCCTTATACTATGTCTTGATATCCTTAAGATTTACCTTAAAGTCCCTATCTACCGGGACCCAGTTATTAACCAGTATATCTATTAACTTCTTCTTCTTGTGTAATCTCTCCAGTATTTTCTTATCTATTATATCCTTTACAATTAGCTATATAATAGTTATATATTACTCCTAATCTACCTGGTAGATCTAAGAGTAAGCCTACTTTATTATTTGTAAGTTTTATTTAATATCCATGTAAATAAGCCTAGATGTAGTAATAAGGCTATAGCCCTCCCCTATAGTACCTATGGTTGCCACCAAGGTGTGACAGCTACTATTAGGGTTTTTAAATAACTTAAGTTTTGCTACTTACTTTATATAGGATATATCTCTATATATATACATATTCCTAATACTATACTATATAAGTATACAGCTAAAGACCTTAACCGGATCTATGTAATTTGCCAGGATAATAACTTTTATATATAGGTAGGCCTTAATATCCTTAAGGGTAAATCTTATCTTTTTGGTTATAGCTTTAGCGATAAGCTTGGGTACCGGGCTATTAGCCGCGCCTAGCTTAACCTTAAAGATAGCCCGGCCTAGTAAATTACTATAGCTACCACTTCTATATAGGTATATAATAATCTAAGAGGTTATATAATTAGTATAAATTATATGGCTACAGGGTATAATCATATAGACTATGTTATTTACAGTAAACTCTATGCTTAGTATATTACTACACACCTTACACTTTGTGCCGTTATCTTATAATACCTTGTAACTTATAATGTATATAGGTTTATTATCCTCTAACTTACTAAGAATAGTACTAAGAGTATAGATCTTACATATAGTATAAAAGTAACTTAGGGCTATATTAATATTCTTATTACCCTAGATCTACTTATTAGCCCTCACCTTAGCCTTCTTATATAGTACCTATTCTTCTACTAATAGGCTTATATAAAAGAGGCTATTAAACTTACATACCTTGAATAAATTAACATCCACCTAATAGCGGATTATATATATATGTATGATAATTCTTACTCTTTGCCCACAATTAGGGTTATTTCTTGTAAGAGGGTTAGTAAGATACTTCCTAAAGCCCTGGATAGTATTAAAATAAGTAGCCTTAGAAAGTTTAAATAAAAGCTAGATATTTATTATTTGGTTATATATCGGAGTCCTAGTAACTATCTACTTATACTTTAAAGGTACTTTTATAGCCTTCTTGAAATATTAGGTTATCCTATTCCGGAAATAATAGGCCTTATTAAAAACCACTTAATACTAGTATATCCTAAAAAATAACTTATTATCTAGGGGATTACCCCCAGCTAATAGAGAGGTTAAATATAGAATAATAGTATATTATATTATAGTAAGATCTAGTATATCCTACTTATTGCCGTGATAGATATAAATATTACCCTCTCTAAGATTTATTTGGGTTAAAATCTAGGTCTTCTAGTAGTTAATAAGAAATGACAGTATAATAATAAGTATTACCAAGGTATAGGGATATTTACTACTCTCTTTATAATTAGCCCAAGTCGTAATATACTAGTATATAAGGAGGATAAAGGATATAATGGTTAGAGTCTTTCCTATACCTATATTATCTCCGATAATTCTACTAGTCTACTGTGATAAATAATATTTGTAAACCTTACCGGAAATAATATCCTAAAAGAGGTTTTTACCTTAGATCTTCTAGACTAAAATATTTAGTAGTAGTAATCTGGTCTCTTTACCTTATATAAAGCTTAGAGCTTATTTCTAGTAGTAATGTAGCTTAACAAAGACCCCTACCGGTATAGGTTTCTCGGGAAGATTATCTTTAGGCTTTAGGCTATTATATATATACCAGATAGTAAAGATTTCTGGGCTAGCCTTTATGTTAACTAACTTATTACTAACTTTCTGTGGGCTCTTTAGGCTTTCTACTACCTAATTTACCTCTTTTATCGGTGTGGTTTAATCTAAAATCTCGGGGCTAACTTCTAATAGTTTTTTTAATACCAGCTTCTCCTATACCTCTCTAGCCTTACTAAGTAGAGACTCTATTTTATCTAGCTAATAGTAAATATTAGCTTACTACCTGGTAATATAAGCTGGGGTGATTCTAGTACCTAGATAGGCTCTAATATATTATAACTATCTTTTATTACTCTTTGGGGCTACTTTAATTATGTAGCCTGGAGTTACTTTTTTAGTCTATTACCTCTCCTAATTAGCTGTAGTGTCCTTCCTCCTTAATACCACCTGTACTATCCCTAGGGGTAGAAACTTAAGGAGAAAGTCTCTCTTAAGACTACATATAACTTTACCGATTAGTTATTTACGTTTAAAGGTCCTATTAAGTCTCTTTTTGTAGTCAAAGATAACCGGAATATTATAAGAGCTATCCTAGATAGTGTAGACCTCTAGCTAGGTGTGGCTATAAGCCTTAATATCAAGATATATTGGGAGCTAATAGAGGTATCCAAAATAGCAAAGCTACTTGGTCTTTACCTACTACCCAGGCTATATAGGGTTAGTAGGAATATCTTTATCTGTAATATAATATGTAAGTATAGTATAACCTAGTAGGTATAATTAGGGCGGTATACCTGTGATATTAATAGGGTTACCTAAGCCCCTAAGGCCTTATATATTAGTCTTGTGTGGCTTATGATACTTAACGGTATTATTAAAGCCTTCTAGGTTTATAAAAGAGTTACCGTTTAGTATTTACCCATATTATCCAAGATCTAATATATATACTCTATCCTCTTTATTATTTGGTAGCCAGGCCTAATTTACCTTTTATAGTCTTAGACTGTTTTTTTTAATAATTATAGGAGCTTTAAGGTATTTCCAACCTTAGAGTATATATATCCAACTAACTTAAAGAAGGTTATATTAGTATTATTATCTAAAGAATTATGCTACCAAAGATAAGTACCTACCTGTTATTCTTATACCTATTACAGTTAAACCCTACCGGTATATATTTAGGGATTATAGTAATTATAATATATTAGTATACTAAGTATAATACAGGAATATTAAAACTTACCTTTAGATATCAGGCTACCCCTAACTGGTACTCTATAAAGCTTACTATTATTATTATTATCGGTTAGGTTAATTATAGTATGTTTTAACATCTTGATACAATAAGTATAGGTTTAGATATAACAAAGAAAAGAGAAAATAGTACTATAATAGGTTATTATTTATAGTTATATAGGTAAGGTTATTAAGTATTAACTATAGGTGTTAAAAGCTTTTAAGTTACTTAGGGTAGTAGTTTATTATAAAGCCAGGGTAGCTAGTTTCTATTTACAGTTAGAAGGTTTATTAATGGTAGTATTAGCAGGGTATAAGCCTAGACCGTGGAAATATATCTAATAAGGCTAAAAGTCGCTTAGGTATACCTTTTAGAGTAACTGGTAATCTATTACCATCTAGTATTATAATAGTATTACCAGAGTTACTATAGGTTATAATATCCCTTAATCCACATTAAGTTATACTTTTAGCCGGTCCCCGTTTAATCTTAAATACTTCTAGTAGTTACTGTAAACTATTTCCTTACCCTAAATAATTTCTTTTAGCTTCCATGGTTATACTACCTATAGCTTGGATCCTTCTTATATTTTCTATCTTTCTACTATTTAACCAACCCTACTATTACTATTTCTCCTATTTCTTATTCTCTCCTTGGATTCCTTGTTTCTAGATAAGGGATAAAAAGGCAAGGTATATTCCTTGTAAGGGCCATTTATTAGAATAAAAGTACTTATAATATAGTATACTATTCTTAATATACTTGCCTACTATTATATAGAGAATCAAGAAAATACTTTATCTTATACAGCTATCAGCCAAGAAGCTTAAAAGGATCTATAGGGCTAAAGTTAAGCTTTACAGAAATATTAATATAGATATAATACCTATAGTATCAGGTACCTTAAAGGTAAACTTAATTACACAGGCTGTCTATAAGGTAAACCCGGAGCCCTCTTAAAAGAGGGCTTACTCCTTGTCTAGGGAAGCTTTCCCCCTAACTTATAGCCTGCTACCCCCTAATCCGCTACCTATAGTAGAAGCAGATAGTAGTACTAAGGGCCCGGTACTAGTAGTAGATATAAACATAGAGGTAGACCTACTAATAGCTATACCTACTTAAACTAGGGCTAGAATATTAGTCTTATATAATCTTAAAGAGATATTATATACAAGTATAATCCCTAACTAACCTAGGCTATAATATCTTAACTTCTAAGGTAAAGATAATACCCCTTCTAAAGAAAATAAGGTATAGCTTGGGTAATAAAGCTAAATATTATATAGGCTAATATTAGCAAGGGCCTAGTAGCCTATATAATACTACTTAAGATATATTATAATAATAAGATAGATATAATTTATATCTAAGAGTTATAGATAAGCTTTCCTATACTTATATAAAACCACCCAGTATATAAATCTTACACACTAGTAGGTATATAGATAAATAACAGCAAATAGCCCTGCATACTTACATATATAAGATAAGGTATATCTCTTAAACTAGTATAATGTAAAATAGTAAAAACCAGGGATCTACTCTGGGTAGATATTAATAGCTTTACCATACTAAACTATTATTAAAAACCACACTTAACTATAGTACTAAACTATATTACTATACTAACCCCCCCAGAAAGGTATATTATAAGAAGTAACTTTAATGTAAAGGATAAAACCTTTTAACCCCAAGTAGTAGATAGCAGAAATAATAGTACTAGTTTAGCAAGATAGGCCCATAATTTAGAGATACCTTTTATCAGTAAACTAGATATCCCCACCCACAGGGTAGAGTATATCTTAGACCTAATATTCTTAAATATTCCCTTTATAGATACCTGTATCTATATAGATATATATTATGGGTTAAATCACTATATACTACATATAATAATCCTTAATCAAGGGCTAGAGACCCCAGAGCCTGATTAGTACTTTATAAATATAAACAAGGAGCCAGCTTTTACTAACCTGGTAATCTTAGTAGTTAAGATCTTCTGGGAGCCAAGTTAGTTAAGCCCCAAGGAGAAGATTAATAAAGATATTACTACTTTCTAAAGGGTATAGTAAATAGTAATATAAAATATTAGTACTACTAAGATAGAAAGAGTATATATAGCTAGGTGGTAGATAGATAAGTATAAGTTTACCTGGAGAGAGTAAAAGGATATATCTAGTAACCAGGAATTAATCTAAGAGGATATTAAGAAAGTTTGGTATACCTTTAAGAATACCATCTAAAGAGTAAAGTAGTAATTCTAGTATAATATTATTAATAATATAAATACCCCAGATAAGTTTTAAAAGATTATAGGCTAATACCACTAAGGAGTAAGGTTAAAGCTACCACTAATTAAGTATAAAGAGACTTACATAGAGGACCTAGTAGAAAAGGTAAAAGCTTTTTGGGAAGTAATTAGTAAGTATTTTACAGCTAATAATAATCTCCTACTAGATACCCTTAAAGACTAGTAGTAATTAGAGATAAATCCACGTTATATATAGAATATAAATATCTTGATGGAAGAATTAGAGAAGTATACTATTAGTATAGTAAGTATAGTACCTGGGATAAACTGGATAATAGTAGACCTCCTTAAGCTGGTCTGGTATAGTATTAAGACCTGGTATTATATACTTATAATACGGTACTTTTAGCTAGCTTACTTCCTAAAGCTATAAAAGTAAGTAGAGGTTACCTTTATACCTAAAGTAGAAAAGAAAAACCTATCTAGTTTTAGGTTCTAAAGACCTATTATACTACTTTTATACCTAAAAAAAGGCTATAAGAGATTACTTACCAAAAGGATTATATGGTTAGTAATTACTACTAGTATACTAAGTCTATAATAGGTAAGAGTATTAGCAAAGTGGTTGGTAATAAACCTAGTTACGTGCTTTATATATAATGTAAAATAGGTACTTAACTGTAAATAGTTAGTCTCTATGGTCCTTATAGATATATAGGGTACTTTTAATATGTTACTAAAGAACCGGCTGTTTAAAAGAATAAGGTAGTAGGGATAGCTATTACCGGTACTCTATCTTATTAAGTTTTTCCTTACAAGAAGGCTGGTAAGGGTAAGGCTGGGTAAGGTAACTACCAGGCTAAAGGAGGTAAGATATAGTATACCACAAGGTTTACCCCTATTACCGGTATTATACTTACTTTACTTAGCTAAATAATTTATCTAAAACTTACTTTATAAATTTAAATATACCAATAACCTTAGCCTATATAGGATAGGTAAGGACCTAGAAGAGATTATTATAGCCCTAATAAAAGACGTGAAGAATATTTATACATAAGGTACTAAGAATAAAGTTTTTTTTATACCAGAGAAGTATAAGCTTCTATATATTATAAAAGCCCAAAGAGATAGTAATCCGGCTATTATCTTAAAAAACTATATAATTTAACTTATCCCCCTAGAAGAAGCTCCTAAGGAGGTATCCTCTAGAAGACCAAGCTAACCAACACTCTAGTAGCTAGGTATTTAGTTTAATAAAAGATTTACCTTTTATAGATATATTACCAAAAGGTATATAGTAACCATATAAGCTGTGGTATACCTTAAGGGTCTAAGTAATATAATTAGGGGATTCCTACTATAGAAAGTTTAAAGAGCTATTAAAACTATAATCTACTTATCGGTATTTTATAAGAGTAAGGTATAGTATAAAGGCTAAACTAAACCGGTATCTAATAGAGTATAATTAGTAAAAGAGCTTATTAGTACCAGGATTAGCTAGTATGTTAAAGAAATACAGAGGGTTATAAACATAGTGGTATATACTATATTCCTAGTTTAGTAGACTATACCAAATAGCCTCCTATATAGAGAGGCCAGGCTACCTTTTATAGAGGTAGCCCTAAAAGTAGCGTAGCTCTAAATAGTAGTCTATATAGCTACCGGTAGATTAAAGCTATCTTCTAGTAATCCAGGCTAATACCCCTTAAGTTATCCGGTATTATATAAGGCTATAAGCTATGGTAAATACTTTTAACGTCAAGATACCTTAACCTATATTGGCTAGGCCTTATTTTACCCCCAGATTAAGGGTTAACCTAACCGGGGGAGTACCAAAGGAGGTAGTAGCTACTATCTTCCAAGAATAGCTAAAGGGCTTCCCTAATAATAATATTATTACCTTCTCTAATGGGTCTTCTACAAAGGAGGGCTAAGGATATAGTTATATGATCTACTAAGCGGGGAAAGAGATTAGGTATAATATAACCTTAATCTTACCCTATTTAGTGGTTTTTAACATAAAAGCTATGGGAGCCTAGAGGGCTTTATAATATATAATTAGTATACCACCAGAATAATATTATAGATAAATCTAGGTATACCTAGATAACATAGTAGTAATTTAATACTATTAGGGGAATCCCTTAATTACCTTATAGTAAGTATTCCTATAATTTTATAAGGCTATAGAGTTATATAATATCTAGGTAAAGTAGGTACCAAGATATTATAATATTAAAGGTAATAAGAAAGTAGATAAGCTAGCTAAGGAGGGTATTAAATACCCTTAAGACCTATATATAGATTTAATTATTACCAGAATCCGGGTAATAATATATATCTAACTATAAATATTTAAAGCAGAAAAGTAGTAGCTTATCTACTCCAAATTATTATAATAATACCAAGCCTGGGAATTAGACTTTACCAAAGACTATCTGGAAAAGCTTTACCTCTTAAGGAGAAAGTTATATTAACTCCTAGCTATTTATATAAAACACAGAAACTTCAGCTAGTACTACAGGAAGTTTAAGCAAGTAGATATTAGGCTATATTATAAATATAATAGGCTAAAAACTCCCAGATATCTTATATAATATAGAAAAATACTGGTATCCTTTTTACTTAAAAAGATACTAGTATCTTTTTTACTTTAACCCTAGCTTAAGGATATCCCAAAGAGGTAAGAGAACTATAATATATTAGTTTACCTATACTTCCTTATAGAAAGCCCCCAGTCCTTTTAGATATTCCTTAAAGTCACACACTTTTACAAGGATATCTATATACAATAGGGGGTTTATCCCTAGGGGTTTATCCCCTTAAAAGGTTTATCCTTTTATCTATTTCTTTATTTTTCTTATTTAGAGTTATAAAGTATAGTATTAATTTAATTAGTAGGATTTAACTATTACTTACAGGGTTATATAACTAACCACTAAGGCTCGCTTAAAGTTTTAGTATCAGCTAACACACAGAAAGCCGGCTAGTAAACCGATTCTTCTTGTAAAGGGGATAGGGGACCAGTCTTAGTATTCCTAACAGCCAGCTATATATTTTCTTCCTTTCCTTATACTAAAGGTATAAGGATAAAAGTCTTAGTATTTTCCAGTAAATAAGAAACCAGCCTAATAGCTAGCCTACTTTATTATAATATAGTACCCAGAGGTATATAGATATACAAGCTTAACGGCTTATAAACCCAGGTTTATAAATAACCTTATTTTCTGTAAGATACCCTTAAATAGTAAAGGGGTAGATTACTAGACTAATAAAGCCTTTAGGTAAAAGTAATTATCTAGGTAGTATAATATATATATATAAGACCTAGTAATAACCTATTAATAATACCCCACAGGAAGTAGTAGATATATCTACTCTATAGGTTAAGTCTTTTAACATAATAATATAAAATAAATAAACAAATAAATAAATATTAAAGTTATAATACCAGTAGTTTAAGTAGAAATAACTTTATTAACTAGTCTATAGGCTTTACCTCCTCTATAAAATATTCCAACCATCCTGCTACTAATAATAACCCCTCCAGCAGCTTAAAATACTACCATCCTGCTACTAATAACACCCCTTCCGGTACTTTAAAATACCGGTATATTACCCTAAGCTCCTACCCAGTTAGCCACACTAATAGTAATACTAATAGTGATTTCTAAAAGATCCTAAATATATAAGGTAATAGGAGTAAGACAAAGTTAAATAAATTAAAAAGTATAAAGAAAAGCTACAAGACCTCCTTAAAGCTACTACCTAACAAGAAATAGCTAAGAGAAGCTCTTCTCCTAGGTTACTAATATATTCTAAGCCAGTTTGGTGTTACTCCTACTAAATATACCACAGTTTACAGTTTACTAGTAGCTAGTAGTAACACACTAGTAGATATTAATCAAGTTATAAGCTATATACTAGGTATACTTTATAATTTCTACAAGAAAAAAGAAAAGGGGAGTAGAAAAACTAAGTAAAATCAGCAATAATAATATAGTTAGTAATTTATAGGTATATAATTATATATATTAATATTTGGTATTTCATCCAAGGTGTAAAAACCCATAAATTAGGATCTTATACCTTACTACAATTTTACTGTAAATTTATAATATTAGGAAATTACTACACTAATCTACAAGCACTATAAAGAAATTATCTTACCTTATATAATCTCTAAGGGTACCTATAAATACCATGTTACAGGTACCTTTATTGTTATAAAGATCTACTATATATAAATTAGATATTTTACCGATAAATAAAGCCCTAATCTATTTAACTATTATAATTATATCCTCTTTATATTTATTTACTTAAATATAGCTATAGCTTATTATTAGGTATAAATCCCATCTTTTTATCAGTAAATATCTATTAATAACTTCTAAATCCTAACCCTATTACCTAGTCTTCTATTACTTTACCAATAGGCTTGAAAATAAGGGAGTTTAAATCCTGCTTACCGTCTATAGCCTATAGTTATATAAGTTCCCAAGGTAGTTTAATATGTAAATTCTATCCCTTACTAAATAAGTTTCACGGCTAATCGGGGTCTAGGTGTAGTTTAGATTTGGCTATCCTATATAGCTTTCTAAAGAAATCTTTACTTTCTAAGATAATCTTAAAATACGAGATTAAAACTTTCTAGGCCTCTATATAAAGAGTATTACCAAGGTATTTTAGTACCCTAAATATACTTAGACTCTTATATACTTACTCTTATATCTCCGTTTTAGATACCTTTAGTTTTATAATAATATTTTTACTATTAAGAGATATTACCTATTATAAGGCTAATATAATTACTATTATTGATTCTAGTATCTAAATCTTCTATCTATCTACTTTTACCTATCTAAGCTAAGGCTTAAATACTATATATACTAGAGTAATAAACTTTATAACCTGGTGCCCCCCTTTTATTAGGGAGTTTTTAGTACAGGCCAGATAAGGAGATATTTCCTTGTTTTATTTGTAAACTAAGGACTGGCTATTTATAATATATCCCAAGGTTATAAGGTAATTTCTCTTATAGTATTATTACCGTTTTATATTTTTAAATAGTCTCTACGGATATAAGGGCTTATTACCGTGGAAGAAACTACTATTACCGTAAAGCCTCTATAGAAATATAAAATCAGACGGCTTACTTTTTATATAACCCTCTTAGATAAGAAAATAGTATATTTATATAGATATAGTAATAAATAAATCTATGTTACTAGTACTAACTCTGGTAGCTTACTACTTATACCGTATACTTTATGTAAGTAAGGTGTAAATTACTAGATACTACTTAAAAAGTCTAAAAGACTTAAGGTTTATATAATTATAGTACTGATTTCTTACTTATCTATCTTTATATTTTCACGTATAAATAATCCTAATATTATATTTTTAATAATAGGATTAATAAAGCCGGTTACTTTACTAAGATAATTAGTAGTAAAAGTAGTATTAATTACCTGGCTGGGTATAATTAGAGTTACTTACTTTATACTTCTACTATTATAAATTAATACTAACTATTCTAGGAGTCTAAATACTATAATATCTATAGTTTCCTTTAAATTATAACAAGTTATTAAATAAAATAAAGTTAAGTTATACCTTTATTCCCAGCTTTTTATCTACTCCTAAAATCAGTATTTATTACTTCTTGGCGGCTTCTTCCTCTTATTAGTATTATAATCTCTTTAAAGGGGTTTATATTATATAGTAGTATCCTTAAAGCTAGGTAAATAAGTGGTAGATATCTTTTCCCAGGATATATATAATATTTAAGTATACTTATCTTATAAATACTACCTATATAGGTATTACCTTCTATATTCCCTTAAATACTTATATATAGTAGTAGATTAACTTATTAACTATATATAGGCCTAGGTATATAATACCCCTAGGATTTTAAAAGGTTACTATAATTATTACCTCCTTTTCTAATTAGAGTAAATAGTTTTAATCCTAGGTATAACAATTATATATAGGTATAATTTTATAGCTTAAGATAAGCTTAATAATCCTCTTATATAGTGGCCGGGGTTTTACACTACTATTATCTATATATATTTTAGTATATATAATCCTAAAGTAGTGGAAAATAGTATATCTATTTTCCAGGAGGCAGTTATAATTAATAATTACCTACCTATACTCTAGTTTATTAGCCGTATTACTTATAGGTAAGCTACTATAAAAAAGTTTTATATAATAGGTATTCCAAAATATAGATATATTACTAAATTTATTAAATAATCTTAAAATATATTTCTTAGTACTATAGGTAAAATATATTATAGTATTTATAATAATACCTATAAAGTAAATATTAAGCTTTTTATTTTTAGCTTTAACCCAGGTAGATTAAACCTTATTATATATTATATTCTATTTAATCCGGAATTTATTAAAAGTAGCTATTATATAAATAAAGTTATTAGTAATCTTAGCTTTATACTCTATATTATATAAAGGGCTCTTAAGCTTAACTTTTAGTTATAGTCCCACGGTAATCTTATCTGGTATAGCAAGTTACTCTTTAATTTATAAAAAGGAGAATTTATTTTATAATCTAATAGTCTTATTCCCTATATCATCTATAGTAGTATCTTTGGTTACTGTATTTATATTCCAAAAAACTCTAACTTTCTAGAAATAAAGGTTAGTATCTTAAAGATAGCTGTTAAACCACTTATACCTATAATCTATATCCCTACTATCCCTTAACCTAGGATTTATAAACCTATACTAGGTAAGAAGATCTATTACCTTATCTTATAAGTATACTACTATCTCTAGGCTTATATAAATAGAAATTAGGAAGAAAATAAGACTTTTATATAACTAAAGGATAAAGTTAATATAATCTTAAAGCTTTATAATAAATATAAGATATTACTCCTTACCTTGGATACCTTCCTTCTACTTACTTATATACTTTACTTTTTATAAAAAATATATAGCTACTGTAACTTTATAAATAACCTATATAGTATAGTTAGTATATCTTTTATAATCCTTAACCTATTATGTGATATCTGGGGGTAATATAATACTTGGAGTCCTATATATCTGGGTAGGTATAGAAGGTTTAGAAGCCTATTAGGGGAGTAAATTACTATATTAGTATTATCTTACAGAGTACCTTTAACTTTTATAGGAGCTTAAATTACCGTCTAGCCTGATATTAAAGTAATCTATCTAGAAGCATAAAGCTTATATTTCTATATAAGGTAGGTATTATTACAATATCTACAACGATTTAAGAGTAAAAGAGTACTAATATTAGCTAGAGTTATTAAATATAAGGGAATAATATAAATTATTAAGCTTACTTGGAATATAGTAATAGTATTTATCTGATATATAAAAGAAATAAGAAATATACTAACTTGGGAAGAAGGCTACTATAACTTTAATAATACTAGTAGTTATAGTGCTTATTTGGATAGCTAATATAATAAAATGATAATAGGATTAATTAGAAACTTATTCCTTTAAGCTTACTAGCTTTGTGGCTTCTAGTCTTTTATATTTTAAATGGGTATTTAAACGGGTAGGATAAGCTGTAGCTAAGCTATACTACTATTACTGGATAGCTTACTTGAGTAAATTTAAAGAAGAAGTTTCTACTAAGCTTAGTCTTTATTATGTAAAAATAGTAAAGTTTACAGTAAGTAATAGCTTTTTGTGGTTTTTTAAGCTAGTATTATAGTCTGGCTAAATTTATTTTAGCCTTACTTATAATAAGAATTATTTCTAGTATACCCTACCCTAGTATCCTTAATATTTACCACCTAGAGTAAGTATTATGATTTCCCTAAGATATATAATAATTTCCTTTAAGTATATCTACTATATTATAAAGTATAAACTGGGTAGACTACTTTACTGTTAATAGTAATCTGTAATAATAACTTACCTATCTATTTATTTATAGTAGATAGGCTTAATATAAGTAAGCCTTTAGTAAATATAATTATCTATAAAATCCCTTCTACTAGCTTTTTTATCTTTCTACTTCCTAAAGCTCTTTACCAGCCTCCTAGTAATATAATAGGTATAGTCTTACTATAAGTATATAGTAAAAGCCAATAATAGGAAGTTAGTATCTATATTACTAAAATTAAGCTATACCTTAATATACTTATAACCCTATCTGGAAGCTACTAATATATTTTACCTCTTATTTAGTTATTTACCTACCTAATCTAATAAGAGCCTTATCTTACTTTTAGAATTCTAAAAAAAAAAAAAGCTATACGGCTTTTTTATATTTACTTAATTTTAATTTATAATTATTATACCCGCTTAT
>JADAZS010000348.1:0-16548 GCA_014872975.1 Diaporthe citriasiana | reverse complement strand
AAAATATTTACTTTAATATAATATTAAATTTATAATAAATTACTACTTTAATAATAAATTTATAGAAAATATTAAATTAGATTTTAATTATTTTTTTTATAGTTTACTTATAAATTAATAAATATATTATAAAATTATTCCTTTTTTATTATTCTTTTATATTTCTAAGCTCTAGCTAATAAAAAAAATCTTTTTTATTTTTTTATTATTACAATATACTAAGGGTATTATATAACCTTATAATAGTAATTATGCTTACAGCTAATTAAGGGCGGCATGTTGCTGGCGCTAGCGGGGTCTTGGTGTGTGGCACAAAGGATTGTATGGATGGAATAAAGTCTTCCAGCTGGCCGCATTGGCTGCCCTCACCCGAGGTCCAGGCCCCCCCCCCCCCAGCCTTCCCTGTCACCCCCGGAGCCGTCCTCCCATCTCATAACTGGCCTATGTATGTATGGCCAAGATCGCCACAAATTCAACGAAAGTTGACTGTTGAGGTCTTGGCCGTCTTGCACTTCAATTCTCACAACGACTCGCCTGGTTTAATATGCTTCGAAGGCCACGAAGTGCCGCGATGCGTCCTGACTAGTTGCTCTCGTTTCCGAGGATATGTTGTCCATCACACAACTCTCAGGTATTATTTTACATTTGCTCATAAATCCATGGGCATCTTACCACACCGTTCATCTCGGCAAGTAAGTTACGCATCTTGAATCGCAATGTATAATAAAGGGTGGTTCCGTTCTTAATCCGTATGCATGCTCTTTCGAAGCCGTGGGCGGTCCCTTCATACAGTAGTAAACACTCAAAGACCCAGCGTTAGGTAGGTATATAGTACCGATAAAAATGCAAAATAAAGTAGGCTTTGATCTATTAAATCAAATTGATAAGTCATATTTAGTTGTTATTTTACTCTCGACAATCCGATGTTCTCTATATAAGGTTCTCCGCTTTAGTGTACATAGATATTGCTTGATTATCTCGGCGTAATAAATCCGCAATTCCGATTGCTGACAGGTTTCTGTGGTAAAAGGAATACGTGCATTCTCGCCTGCATACACTCTACCGAGCACAGGCCACACCGATGAGCATATATAGCTGGCGCCGTCAGCACTCTCATTTCTCCCTTCTCCCCTTGCTTAGTTAGCCACGATGAATGCGATCGTTCTGCTCACCACAATTCTCTCCCTATAAATCACACAACCCAACAATTTTACAAATACCTAGGCTGCTAGGTCGCAAAGGAAACACGTTATCACACTGAGCTCGTCAAATACCGACTAAATTTGGATACCACACTGGCATCTTTATTGATCAACCGAGCGCGAATTCTATATCAAGATTCCCCATTCCCTTGATTTCAATCTTGCTTGTCTAGTGTCTTCAAATTTCTGATCGTGAGATGGAGCGCAGCGGCACAAAAACAAGCCCCGCTGCCTTGTTCTGGGCCGATGGCTTGATCGTTGTTGTGACCGGTGGCGGTAGCGGTAAAAAGTTACAGTCCTCCTTTGCTCCACTCTTACCTATGAATATGTCAAACAACTCACTAATAATATCACTTTTGCGTGATAGGAATCGGCAAGGCTATGGCATCCGCAGCCTTTCAGACCGGGGCATCCAGGGTGTACATTCTCGGGCGCCGTCTCGAGGTGACCACCAATACTGCCAAGGAGCTCGACGAGACCCTCATGAAGGTCGTTCCTGTTGCATGCGATGTGAGATCTATTGAATGTGAGATCTATTGACTCGGTGAACGCTGCAGTCCAGCATATCGAAAAGGAGTCGGGATACATCGATGTCCTCGTCAACAATGCAGCCATTCCAAACCCGTTCTTTGACCCAGAGAGTGCGGACACAATCGAGGCCCTGCAGCAGGGGCTCCTGGAGGCTCATCGCGGTAGTGTCAACGTTCTAGACACCAACGTGGCTGCTATTATTGGCACATCGTGCGCTTTCCTTCACCTTCTCCAGAAGGGCAATGTTCGACGTGGATGGCCAGCGAAGAAGCTCCAGTCAACCGACACCAACACACGATCCCTGGAACATTCACAATCTGATGTCGACCCAGGAGACACGCGAATCCAGCCAGATCATCACTATCTCATCCATAGGAGCAATACAAAGATCGGGTCTAATCGGGCTTGCTTACACCGCGAGCAAAGCTGCAGTCCTCCATCTGGGACAATCGTTATCGACGATGCTGGCTCCCTGGAATATCAGGAGTAACGTTTGTATTCCTGGATACTACCACAGTGAGATGACAGCACCTTTGCCAGTCATGGGGGATATGCAGTTCGGCAACACACCCGCGGGACGAGCTGGTAACCCTCATTCATCAATGGCAGCGTATTGCTCACTGATGGGGGAAGGTTCTCTATTAACCCGCCGGGCTTTTAAAAGTTGATGTATACATCACGTGCTATAATCGTGCGACTTAGACTTTGACAAAATATCGCTCAATGAAGTCTTCTGACATAATCGCCGACAGTGCCAGCCACGAGCCTAAGTTTTTCAGATGCGGCTTGCATCGAACCGCTTTCGCAAAGTCTCTCCGTACCTGTTTAGAACAAAAGGAATCGGAACCAAGGCCAATGCAACGAAACCTAGCAAGCTGTTGCCCCATCCATATCCCAAAACGTTGTACATACGAGCCCCCGCGAGCGGCAGCACTGCCCCAAAAAAGCTTCTGACGACTGTGTTTGCAGCCAGAGCACTGGCAGCGAACATTCCAAAAGCGTCGATGAGATAGGACATAATGCAGAGGAATACTGCTAATTGCCCGAAGCCATATATCGCGGTTCCGATGAGAGGCACAATCCAGTAAACCTGGTACTGCACCGTCCACCCGTAGAGAAAAAGCCCTGCCGGTAGTGAAAGGGAGCTCCATTCGAGGGGTATGAGGCGGTACTCTGGCTTCATTTCCCCGTTGGGGTTGGCTTCGGTGACCTTAGACCTGTCTTTGAGAAGCTTGTCAAGGAGGCTGCTGATGACTGCGAGGCCAACCAAATTACCTACTCCGAGGCCCAGGAACGTCAGGCCGACGATTGACGTAGAGAATTTGTACTGATCCTGGAAAGCCTTGGTAAATGTACTAAATAGGAGATACTCTGTTCAGTCTGCATTAGCGATCACCTGTGACGCGGCCAGGGAAACGATCAACACGAAGGCATTCGCTTGACAGTGCCTGGTGTAGGTCGACGAGACACCAAATGTCTGACCAGCCAACCCTCAGGCAATCTGCCCGAGTATTTAAAAATAAATCTTCAACGCACAATTGACAGACTGAAATGAGCTTTGAAAACGTACGATATCCATAAACCACGCCCATGTAGAGTGAAAGTACACTGACAATTGGCGAGAAGACAAGAATCTTGGAGGGGCGGACGATAGCCCGCAAAAAATGTTGCGTGACACTCAAGTTCTGATCCATTTGGGAACGGTATTCACTGTTGTTTGTTTGCTTTCGGAGACGAGCTGCCTTCCTTCCGAGAATAACGGCAGCGTATGTCTCCCGCAAGAGAGCTATACAGAGAAGCGCCAGCGCGCCGCCGACCATTGCGAGCATCCAAAATACCCAACGCCAACCCTTAGCAGCAACGAGGAAGCCGCCTGCGACTGGACCGATAACAGGTCCAAGCAATGGAGCAAGGGCGTAAATGCCGAGCGCAGCGCCACGCTTTTCTTGGGGAATGACGTCCCCCAGAGTCCCCCCACCTGATGTCACATCGTTAGCTATCATCAAGCAGACGGGGCAAATTCAAGTTTATCAGCTCACCATTCGCAACAGGCGCGGCACCAAAAACGCCCTGGAAGAATCGACAGGCGGTAAGCATGCCCACGCCGGAGCTCTCAGCGCATAAAACACTGAAGACGATGAAGCCGATGTTACTAATGTGATATATCCATAGACGACCATACAGTTCGGACATAGGCGCGAGGAACATGGGCCCAAGTGCAAAGCCGAGAACGTAGACCGAGACGACGAAGTCGGCGAGAAGATCGTTGTTATTGTTAAACTCCTCCATGACCTGTGGCACGCCAGGCGCGAACATGGACGACGCCAAGGGAGTAACAAAAGTCAACAAGCTGATCAGACCAACATTCACCACTTTCAACCAGATTGGCCAATTCATTGGATTTTCGGGGTCGTCAGGCCCGTCCCAACCGACCTTGTAGACTTCATCTGAGGTCTTCTGGCGACCCTCTCTATCTGCTGGGGTTGACGACGAACCCGAGGCCGCCGGTTCCGGAAGACCAGCGGTTGGAATATGTTCTATGTCTTTATTTGCCATGATCGATGCGAGCGTGGAAGCTGTGTACACGAGTGATGATCCGTAGCCCTGTGAATCATCACCAGAGCGCCAAATGAATAAAAGTGGACGAGTCTCGGCAGGCGCCTCTACACAACGTACCTAGGTAGGGAGCGACCCATGAGCTCATGCAATTGCTTGGACGCGACGAGTGGACAGAATTAAGCCTCACATGTCAGCAGAGACGGACCGGAGAAACGGACTCAACCCGGAAATACAAGGAAATGAAGAGGATGCGAAATGAAATCAGTTGCATGAACGAGCATCGATGCGACTTCACCTGCAGTCCGGCATGAACAGAATATCCTGATGGTGGAGAGGGTGTGAGAATAGCTATGCAAGTAAGCGTCTCACTGATTCTAGTCGGCCCCTACGTACCTATACCGCCGTCCCTATCTTGTACACGTTCTCACCTGTGCCTTGTAAGCGAGCGGCATTTGTAAGACCGTCCGCTCCAGGCTCCCGTTGTCGTACGGCTGTCTCATGTTTGACCATCAGCTATTGGTTCGTTGCATTGTGCCTACAGGATTCTGTGCAACATGACCGGTGACGGGACTGTTGCCTTACGCACCTTTTGCAGTTGACGACGCGGTCCTTTTGTGCCGATCTCAAACCGCCTGGCATCTTACCCCCGATTGGCCACGCCTTTTTTCCAACGTCAACAGCCCCCAACATTCTTGATGCTGTTGGTCTTATATGCTTGCCAATGAACTGTCCAGGTATCATCACTGAGCTACCTAAAGAGCTCTCCATCACTCCCTCGACCTGTCTCTTGGGTCCTTGCCTGCTCATGCGAAGCGAAGACTCTGTTTCTAAGGCTCCTTACACGTATCTTCACAAACATGCCGGACATCTACGCAGACAAGCTCACCAGAACCGTGAGCGAGGGAAGCAGGTACGATCCAGATGTCCAAGTGCTACCCTTCTTGGACATGATCCATTGCGCTTGATCTTGTGGAATGCATCGCATAGCTGACCTGATGTCAAAGGCTCGATGGACAGTTTGACCTCCTGACCAAGTAAATATGAGCGATCTCATACATTACCTATCGACACAGTCTTGGAGCACCCGGGCTCACTTATCTATTTTACAGGAATATTGGCTACCTCATTCATCCTCGCGTTGCCGCTGCCCTTCCTCCCAGTCCTCGCATCGCAGACATCGGCACAGGAACTGGTCACTTCCTGCAGTGCGTACAGGAATCGGGAGCATTTCCCAATGCTACACTGGATGGATATGATATCTCTGCATCCATGTACCCGGAATCGCTCCCCGAGAATATCAGCCTGAAAGTTCTGGATATGAAACAGCCAATTCCAGAAGAGCTCCATGGAGTCTACGACCTGGTGCATGCTCGCATGCTTGTGGCGGCCATACTCCCAACTGAGTGGGCAGCCGTTGTGCGCAACCTGGTGAAGCTGCTGAAGCCTGGCGGTTGGATGCAATGGGGAGAGTGTAACTTCATCTCATCGAAGTTTCTTCGGGGTGAGGCTTTAGAATCCTCGCGGACCGACACTGTCGTTGCGCTGAGTGATAAGTGGCGCGAAGAGATGCGTGAACGCTTTCAGTGCGGCTGGAGTAATCTACCAGGGGATATGCGAGTGGCGGGACTAGATTCGGTCGATAGCGACTGCGTTAGCTCTGACAGGCTCGTGGAGACGAGAAAGAAGACAGCAGAGAACGCCATGACGGCTATCTTCTCTTGGTTGCGCATGGTCGCCTCGAAGGGTGTGGGAATGCCGATTGAGGATCTGGATCTGGCCGAGAAACGAGCAAGTGAGGAAGTCGAGGCAGGTGCCTATGTCAGATATGAGATCTACACTGTCACAGGAAAGAAGATCATGTGAGATGCAACTTGTTGCAGGTACGGTACAAGGCGCTGCTGAATTAGGAGAGACGTCACCGTGGGCTTTAGTCCACATAGACAAACATTTCGTAGCAGTTTTTTGAGGCACACAATCTATGGAGAATTGTTTCATCATCATCGCCACTTCCCATTCTCCAATGTATCAATCTCGAGAGAAAGTTCCTCCGCGGTGCTTTGTTCAATCAACCCAATGATCCCCATGATATACTGATAAATCATTAATTCTTGGGACATCACCTTTAATTCGCGAGCGTCAATGATATACGCTTCTTCATGTGGAATTTTCTAGTTGTGCTATATTTGGGGTAGATCTACCCTAGGGTACTCAATTTGGCGACACGAAAGCGCTGAGCCGTATCCAAAAGAAAATTGTGAGAAGAAGTTTTCACAATGAATATGCAAGGGCTACATTGAAGGGAAATTCTAGCTTCAAATTGACTGCATTTTCAGCATATGTTCGCATTTTCGGACAAAACTTTGCGAATTCTGTTGGTCAAGAACCCATAGGGTTCGACGAGCGGAACTACCCAAGTCAATAGATACGCTCGCCGATGATGCTGCCTAGCCTTGGTCTCAATTCGCCAGCTGAACATCGCATGTCCGCTCGTTCTGCTGAAGGTCCTCAGGCCCCGCTCAGGCGGAAGTCCGCGACCTGAAAATCAGAACAAGCTGGCCTGGCTGTGACACGACTCCATCTTTCATGTCTCTTTCCACGGCCTCAGAATTTCCTTCACCTGGGGCAAACTCGACGTGATATCTACTCAAGAAACATGCCGTTACAAGCCTCAACGCTGCAAGTGCGACATTTCTTCCAACACAACTAGTACGGCCTATGTATAGGATTCCAGTGGTCAGTTGCAGCAGCATAGTTGGCAAAATTGGCGCTCAGATCATGCAGACTGTGTATATATAGGAAACTTACCAACTCCGAAAGGCACAAATGCTCGGCTGTCTTTGATCAGTCCCGGCCGCGAGTACCATCTCTCTGGAATGAAGCTTTCGGGGTCTTCAAAGGCCGACTCAACTACACTCGATTAGAATCATGGGTGTGAAGAAGATGCGATTTCAAAATGACAGTCACTTACGTCTACCGATTGAATATCGTGAGGCACAAAGCTTGACACCACCGGGGATGAATGCCCCATCAATGTTTAATCCTTGGGGTGGAGACACTCTAGAGCCTGGATTGCAGCTCATTGCTGCTGGAAGTAGCCTCATTGCTTCATTAATTGTCCCAGTAAGGTGAGGCAGCACCGAGAGAGCTTGTGGATCCGTGATATTGACGTCTTCTAATTCTTTCTGTATTTTTGCTGCATGCTCAGGATGGCAAGCCAGAAAGTACAGAAGGGTGATCAGAGTCGGTGCAATTGTCTCACTGTCGTATGAAGCGCAGCATTAGACTTCATTGATTCCCGAGGTATGTATGGAGCTAATGCCTACCTTGCAGAGACCAGCAAGACGGCTGCTTCTCCACTGAGAGTCATGTCTGAGTTGCGGAGATCGTCTCCTCTGTGCTTTTCATAGTCACGGATGAATGCCGAGACTATATCCACGTGCCCGGAAGGTTGCTACAATCGGTCAATGGAGAGATTCTGCTGGGTGCAAAAAGGGAGCCTCAGAGCACTGGAGAAAGACAAGGCTTTGAACGTACTTTTTTCCGCTCCTCAACGCAAGCATCACCAAATTCGATCATCTTGAACCAATGCTTCACCTTCCAGAGCCCTGGTATGAACGCAAATGCAAGAATGCAGATCCAGATCGCAGGACTCAAGTATCCGAGGACAGACAACGAAGAGTGCAGGTTGGTGGCAGCGCGACTCCATTTTCGTTTTCTCATCAGGCCGAAGTCTTGCCCGAAACCATAATCACCCATTGAATCAAAAGCGAACCAGTGCACCAAGTCATTTACAACGACTGGTGTCTCTCCGTACTCGCTAATAATGCTCTCGAGTGCTTGGACATGCCGCGTAAGGCTTTCATAATGATGAGGCAAAGCTTGACAGTTAGCCTCCTTATCTTTCCAAGGAAATTAGTTGAAGTATTTGAGTAGTTACCTCCAGCGCTCAGCGCTGACTCCCACACTCTCCTCCGGGCCTTATGTACATTCTTGTCCCTTGTGAAAATGGCACCTGATCTTGGGTGAAGCATATCATGCCAGTCAGATCTTGTATTTCCGTTCTTGGCGCCGTCCAGAAATTCGAAAGCAGCTGGATGGAATAGGGTAATCTCGTTTGGGCCTGTAAATGCATCTAGTCAGAAAGACATCAATGCACCTGGACATTAATACGGGTTCTGATCTAACCTGTGCGAACAATACTGCCGTATTGCTGGTGCCATAACTGAAGGACGCGGTGACCTTGGGAAGTTTGGCACATCCAGACATGCCAGAGCTTGGAGAGACTAGCCAGGCGGGATCCTGGGAATGCTTTCAGGCGGTGAAAGAACAGCCTGTACACTGCTATACTGAGGAATAAACCAAGGAGATAGATAGATGCGGACCCAGCCGCCTTGACAACAGTCTGAATGAATACCTCGGACCCAAAGACGATTTTGAACGCTAGCAAGAGCGCGAAAAATGAAAAGTGGCCAAGAACAATCGATGGAGCGTAATTGTGCCATTCTCCATGAATGAAGACACCGTGATGCATAGAGAGACCAAAGAGAAATGGTAGGATGACGCCGGTGGCAGTTTCTGGCATGACAAACGCCATCTTGGCCAGAAAATGGTAGCAGAAGGTCGAATACTGAATTTCTTAGACTATCCAAGCTGCTGCCGTGGCCGAACGAAAGGTCTTCATCAATGTGGTATGTTGCAAAAGGTTGTGCAGACTTGTAGTGCAGTGACACAAGTGCGATGTTGCCATCAAGAGCGACGAGGATCTGTCTGACCTGTTCAGTCGTGCCTGATATCTTCCGGATCTGCACGCACCAACGTCGTCAAGATGCCCAGGGAATATTGAGGACGCTCAAGAGGTAACAAAGTCTGCACGGCACACAATTCCGAACAGGTCCGAACGCAGTGCCACTGATACTAGTGGAAACCTCCCGGCCCCTGTTCGCAGCACTTGTTCTTGTTTGGTTGATTCGCAGATCAGGAGCATTAACGCATCCTTCTCATACCTGTGACCCTATTTCAACCACTCCCGCTCAGTAAGCAGTACCGCGCTGCGGTCAACCGGTCAAACCTATAGGGAAAGTGATAAATCAATAGACATATGCAGCCTTATCTGGGGGACGGGGCAACCTGCATTCTTTTGAGGAGAGGGGTGGCCATAGCATACGGGTTGTCTTACCAACATGCGCGTCCATAGTAGCATGCTGTGCAACCTCTTATTCAGCCGTGGAAGTATGAAAGGCTCCCGAGTGGCTGAGATCAAGTCAGCCCCCACGGCCAGATGACTCCTTTTCCGCCGATCTCAACCGTTTCTCAACGTATCCGCTTTATTCTGGCCCCTAAGCACCTCCAGGGTTTAGACCGACCTCTGAGAGTTGTCCGCGCAAATGTAGTGCACCTTGAAATCATTATACTAGCTTCTAGGCTGCTGCAACGTCGAGATATTTTCTTGAAGCACCCCTTCAATGCGGCTTGGGACGTGAAACGCAGGAGGCTAATTTCCAGTTGGCCCTGTCAGGTAGCCATACCTATCTACGAATCTGACATGCTTTAAATATTGGAAATATCCTGCAGCTATGTGAGACGTGTTTCTACTTCCGTCATTCGGCCCTGCGTATCCTCGGAACTCGCCCGTGCTTACGTCTATCCTGGACTGAATTAGTGCGGCTCTGCGGGTATTCGCGTCTTTAGTGCTGAGAACAGACTAGATTCTGCGTGTCAGATTTAGGGTCTCAGACTCATTGGCTGAGCTCCATAATGTTGCCTCACCGGAACCAGGATCAAATTACAGTGCATTTGGGTTGCCCGACAGTAATTCCGTGGAATCTGACAGCAACTCAGAGATCCAAAGTCAATCGCGTGTTCCGCTGTCTAGACTTAACTGGCCCTTCCCGTGACGCTGATTACAAAAGTATTTGCGGTTCGTAAAGGTTGCTAAATCTTCCATGTCAGACTTTCCGCGTTTTTCATTCGTGTGGAAGAAGTGCTGTGTCGCGCGTTGTGGTGCCCGTAGGCATTCCTCCAATTTCCGTGGAACAGTAGGCGCTGGCATCTATCACAAATACACCCTCCGAACCTTTCGATGTGATGAGGATGAAAATTTCTAATCAAATTCCCGGTGTGGTGGGTGGACTCAGACCTGCGAGAAACGGCGTACTGGTTACCATGGCTGCCTACACCGGATTGCGAGAATGGAATTCAGTCAATCATGTACTACCAGCACACGGCAGACATCTCATATTCAAGTTCTAGTCATCAAAAACAGCTCCAATATCGATTCATCTATTCATTCATGCGAGTTTTAATGAAATACCTAGACGAAGCCCCACTATACCTTGCGACTCGAGCAAAAAGTTGGAAGAATAAATATCGTAGAAATCCATATATTCCAAATCAAAAAGGTCGACCTGTCGCTTGAGACGTCCCGGTATATCAATGTTCTGATAACAACTGTGATCGCAAATCCGAAGCTCGTAATGAAAGCCATGCTACCAGGCGCTGCGCCCCAGAAGGTAGGACAACAGATTCCCCAGATCGTCATCGAACAAGCTGTCACACATCGAGCACAAGCGTCACCGACGACAAGCGGCAAGGTACGGCGACCTCGTAAGGCATCCCCTTCCTGGTCATACATGTCTTGCGTATGTACAGTCGTGATGATTATACCTGCGACCATGCCGAGCCACTGGAGGAGACCCGAACCAGAACCAGAACCAGAACCAGAGCCAGAGAAGTTTATTGGAAGCGGTGAGGCGAGGGAAACTTCCATTGCTCCAGAAGCAAAACACAAATAACCAAGCGCGTTGATAGCGTTGCGTACGATGGGGTGTCCGTCAGCGCCACCAAAGTTGTTATACCAGGTACCGAGAAAAATAAGAGCCATATTCTGTCGCAGGCCACCGGCGACTAGCACGCTAATAACTGGAGTGGCGGCGTACAGACAAAGCATCAACACTTTAGCTTGGCTAGGAGAGATTCGGCCCTGGGGTATCGGTCGCCACGGTTTGTTGACTGAGTCCTCCGCAATAGATAATGATGTCCTCTGGTTATTAATGGCAAAGGGCAATAGATTTGCCCACACCCAGAGGAAAACAAGGGGCAGTCTCCGTACAGGGTCTGACCCAGTGGAGGGAATTCCATAAAAAGATGCTGCCAGCGCGTTGTTGATGCCAAAAATTGTGTTCGGGATCACGATCGTTTTGAGATCACTGAAAGTGAAGAGCCACAGAGTTTGGGCGTGGAATGCCATTCGGAACGTGTTGCGAAGAGTGTTGGAACTCGAGACCTGAAATACTATCGTCAGACAATTGCAAAGGGTGAGTAATTCAGGGCAAACAACACACTTTCATCGTTAGTGAGCGACAGGAAGACGTCCAGCTTCCCATGGACAGTCTGTGGCCCGCTGCCATTTGTCTTTAAGTTGGAAAGGAATTATGATGCGAATTGATAGCCACAGATGTACATCCGCCTGCTCTGGACCTGAGCCTGAAATCGTGATCAAGTGTAAGCACATGAATTGGGTTGACTGGCGCGGGCTTCTCTTTCAATAGAGCCTGAGACGTGGTCTGAATCGCCTGCTAGGGCCAGCATTTTGTATGCAAAAGCTCGGCTTCTGGGTCAGTCAGGATGGTCAAAGATGCGTCTTAATTTCGATAAGGTAGGCGAAACCAAGTGGTGCCATCCTCGGACCCCTACTTGAGCGAGAAAAACCACAGCGGGATTTTTGCGCTTGAATGGCGTGGTGTGACAAAAGCGTCTGACCCTTCAGAGGTGTACGAATATCCCCAAGCTTTCCCCGAGATGGAGTCCGGACCATGCCTAGGCATCCATCCATTGCTTCTTGCTGACGTTCTACCACGTAGGCTGTGAATGTTACTTGTGCCACCCTTCTGCGTCGAAGGTCGCATATTGTTGGACAAGCATTGCGCCGGGATGGCATGATCAGAGTGTGAATGCCTGCCGGTTGGTCCTGAGGAACTCCTCATGATGCATGGTAAGTCATGGTGTGTGGAAAAAGATCCTTTGAAGTGTGCATTCCATCTTCACTCTCCCTGCGCCATCGGTGAGTAACCCTGGGAAAATTAGATGCTGATCACATGCAAGGGAGGCATTTTCCTCATGCTTCAGGCTTCCGCTACCTCCATGGCCCCCAACAGGTGCACAGGAGGCATAAGATTGGGCAGAGATAACAATGGCGCACCAATCAGCTGCGTTGGGCGTTGTGGGTCTTTCTGCAGAAACAACGGGTGGTTGGGGGCCAGGTGTGGGGGCTTGTCAATCGCAGGTCAGCTGCTTGATCTACAGTACCGTGCTTGCCACCATGTCAACCTGGCAGCCTCGTTCGCCCTTGTCAACTTCGAGAATAGTCAATATATGCAGTACCATGCAAATAAAGATGCTGTGTGACATTTCGAGCTCAACCAGGCCAATAATCATGCAGGAATTCTGCACTCCAATCCCAAGTTGACTCTACTGGGAAGCATGCATGTAGAATGGAAGCCTACTATTGACTCGTGACTACAAGTCACAGTACTTGGATGAAGATGCTAGGGTACACATTGGTTGCACAATGGGCTGTGCAGCCGAAAGTGTGCTGACTGCAGAAATGGGGGTGAAAGTAAAGAGTGTTGGCCCGAAGAATTGCACGATTCAATCTTAGACCCCATCTGCCCTCATACACAGTACTTATCTAATTATTCTGTTTGTCTTTAATCCCCAACGACCTTTGAATGCACGCACCATGGGAATCTGATCTAGTTTGAATATCTTCCAAGCCTTGTCACGAAACTCTTGACTGCAAACCGCAAGACAATCTGCACTTGGACCTTCCTATACCGAGCTCGTCTCGCCTGCGACTTGGTCCGTTAACTTCCACCTCTTGCCCTTGGACAGGGCCCAGGAAACCCCCCCCCCGGCCTTCCTATCTTGCAAATATCTGGAGACTTTAAGAAGCAACATGACTACCAACCCTGCGGTTATTTGGTCGATCACGGCCAGTTTCATGTTCGCACTTGGCTCAGCAGCAATACTTTTACGATTCCTAGCTATTCGCCTTCGACGCTCAATGCCCAAGATGTACGACTATCTCATCCTAGTGACTTACCTAGGAATGATTGCTGAAATCATATTTGTTTCGTTCTTCGGTATGTACTAGATTGGCTACATGTTTTACACAAGGATTCGAAAGCTCAGGACTAACACGTGTTCACGCCAGGAATTGCCCATGGAGGATACGGTGTGCATCTTGACGAGCTAACCTTGGAACGCATTGAAAATTCGCTCAAGGTTTGTACCTACTGTCCCTTGTTCGGAAAATAATCGATTGGTGCACAGTTATGCACCGTGTCCTCTGATTGTTAGTAACATCTCCAACTCGCTTTAGGGGCTTTTCGCTCAGCAATGGATCTGGTCCACATCTACTACTGCCTTCCGCCTCGCAATTCTTTTGCTGTATAAGGAGATTTTTCCCACAAAGGGCGTCCGCTATGGTTCGATGGCCCTCATTGTCACAATTGTTGCGAATGAGTTACAATGTATAGTCGTCGACCTCGTCCTATGTAGACCCATCGAGGCAAGTTGGGACATCACATTGGATCGCACTTGCGGCAATATCCTCAAGGCGGAGATCGCCTCTGCTGTCATCAGTATGATCCTTGATATTCTGGTCACATTTCTTCCTCTGCCAGTCATTTGGCAATTACAACTCTCGCAGCAGAAAAAATGGGCGCTCACTGCTGCATTCTCAGTGGGCACGTGGTGAGTTCAATCGTCGAAGGCTACTGGGAAAATATCTAGACTTCATACTGAAATCTTGCAGCGCAGCAGGTGTAAACTTAGGTCGCCTTATCCATACGATACAATGCCCAGAGCCGGACACTACATTTTGTCTTCTCAACAGCACCATTTTCATATTGTCAGAGATCACTCTCGGTATCGTTGTGGCCAGTGTGCCAACACTTGGCCCTATATACTTCGGTCTGGGCTCGAAATGGGTATCTATTAAGAATTCGAAACCATCAGACAACGAGGATAGGCCACTAGAGGGCCACCGACCGACTATTGGCTCGGTTCAGCTCCGACCTCAAAAGAAGCCGGGCCTGTATAACGACGACTCGCTCTTACGGTCGCAGCCTGAGGTTGACCAAGATGCAAGCGACTGGCCTTCTCAACAAGCAATCCCTCGGGCACTTTCTTCAGACCATGGATCTACAGCACCTCGATCCATGGGATATCGCTGGCATACTGAAGCAAACGGAGGCACGGCTAGCCACAGCGTCAGCGACAGAAGAGGACAAGTTGCTGGAGACGTTCCGCAGAGTGCTATAATGCGGAACGTGGAGTATGACGTCCAAGAATGGAAAACATCTCGTTAGAAACGTTTGGAGGACAGAGATTCCATGTAAAGAGTATTGATATTCAAGCGTATTACTAGCAGAAAGATATTAAATCTAATGAATCTATTTAGAATGTAAAACTACTTTTCTAAACCTTTTTAAAATTTTAGAGGTAACTTTTAACTTAATATTAGACTACTTAATCTTACTTAGGAAGGGTTTACAAGCCTAGGAGATTTAGTGTATCGGCGCGCCTTATATATATACTAGCTTTATTATCGTTATATAGCGGCTTGTATAACCCTTACTTAAGCCCTAAAGTTAAGCCTATATTATTAACCCTTATTTTAGTTTAATAGTATATATTTAACTTATTTTTAAGCTTTAACTATATTATATTTTTTATTTAACTATTTAATTAACTTTTAGTATTTTTTATTAATATATTTTATACTTACTAATTAATTATTATTATTTTAACTTTTTAATTACTTATTTTAAAGCTTATATATTAACTATTTATATTCTTTAAGTTCCTCTACTAAGCCGGAACAATAGTGGTTATCCTAATAGGATAAGGGATAATATATTTTATGGGTTATAACAGTAAGTTTTACTAAACAAGGCTTTAAATAATAACTATTAATCTACTTCTACATACCAGTATTCTATCAGAAACCACCCTTTTATACTACAAGTCTTAACATTAGGCTATACCTATTTACACCATACCGGTATTATTAACAAGCTCCAACTCGGCTGTTAAGCTTGATATAAACCGGTCTCCCATAAAGATTAAAGCTATCTTAAGCCACAAGCTCTAGTTTAGAGCCATTAAGTACTAGGTTAAAGTACCTTTACCATATAACTTAGGCCTTCTATATAAGAGTAGAAATTACCTAAAATAGATAATAATAAAAGCTATAATAGCCTAGAAAGATCTGGCTTTACTCTGTAAATACGTAATCATTAAGACTATTTAAATAATTAATCGCCCTAGATATTTAAAAACAATTAGTTAGCCTGCCGGGACCACTTTTAATAGTATAACTTAAACTAGTATATATAATTAAAACCTATTAAGTGTTTACAGCTGTGGTTAAAATAGATAACCAGGTAAGATAGCCTTACTTTATTACTTTAAATAACTATAAATATATTAATCTAATAGTTATAATTATAATATAAATCCTAATTTAAATAAATAAGTTTATTATAAAGTAGTAGTAATATTTCTATTTAATAGCCACAAAAAGTACTTAGATTTTAAGAAAATCGGTACTTTTCTATATCAGTATAGAGATTATAATACTAATCTAAAAGAGATTAAGTTTTAGGAGAATCTAAAATCAAAGCTTAATAACAGGGAGAAGAAGATCTCAAAAAGGAAAAAACTAAAAATAGAAAAGCTCTTTAAGATATTTTCCTTATTTAACTAGAGACTAGTATAATATATTCTAAATATAGATAATAGTAAAGTAACTATAGTTTAAAAGAATTAATTTAAATTAATATAATAATAAGCCTTGTAACACAAAGGGACAAGGATGTAATAATTACGTGTTTATAAAGCAGAGCTAGATCTTTAGTCTAGGCTATTATGGCTTTTATTATTATCTATTTTAGGTAATTTCTACTCTTATATAAAAGGCTTAAGTTATATAGTAAAGGTACTTTAACCTAATACTTAATAGCTCCAAACTAGGTTAAGCTTACAGCTTAAGATAACTTTAACCTTTATATACCGGTTTGTATTAAGCTTGACAGCCGAGTTAAAGCTTATTAACAGTACCAGTATAATATAAATAAACTAAGTATAGCTTAATACTAAGACTTATAGTATAAAAAAGTAGTTTCTAATAGAATACTAGTATATAAAAGTAGATTAATAATTATTATCTAAAGCCTTATATAGTAAAACTTAC